>VXBZ01010656.1:10179-131217 GCA_013399135.1 Heliornis fulica
TCACAGCTATAAACTCATAGACTGTCTCTCAGTCCCAGACTGCTGGGCCCAGCCTGGTCAGTCGGTCGGTCCGTCTGTTTCCCCCCCCCGTCCCCCCATAACAAGCACCCTCAGCAAACCTGCTCCAGCATGGGCCTCCATCTCTCTCTGCCTCTTATCTCTCCTGGCAGGCTGCAGGTGCTGCAAGGGGCTTGTTCTAATATAGGTCACAGATTCTTTCACACTCCTCCACCTGCTCCCTGGTGAGCTCTTCCCTGGTCCAGGTACCTCTCCATAGGCTGCAAGTGGGTCTCTTTAATTTTAGCTGCTTTCTTTTTTTTGGTGCCCTGACAAAGTGGGTAAGAGAAATATAAATTTCTTTAGGAAGCATGTTTGTGGGTTTGGGCTTTGGGGTTTTGGTTTGTTTTTTTAATTAATATTGTCTATTCTCACAGGTACATAATTAACTTCATAAAAATCAAAGTAAATATACATCATTATCTACAGGGCTACAGAGAGAATATTTATTCAACAATGATGTGAATTGCTTTCAAATAGATGAAACTTGTAGCTGCAATTTTATGTTTATTGACAATCAAATTTCTCCAAGAGTGTTCTGTGATGGACTTGTTATGAGCTCAGCAGATTATGACAAACAATTTAGTAATAAAATATTTAATGATAACTGCTAGATACAGGTGGGCATAGATATATCTATTCTATAATTTTTCATGTATGATCTGGTACTTCTTCACAGTGAGGGGGACAAAGCACTGGAACAGGCTGCTCAGTGGGGTTGTGGAGTCTCCTTCTCTGAAGATATTCAGGACCCGTCTGGACGCCTACCTTTGTGACCTCCTCTAGGGAACCTGCTTTGGCAGGGCGGTTGGACTCAATGATCTCTCGAGATCCCTTCCAACCCCTACTAATTCTGTGATTCTCTGATCCATACCTTGACTGTATTGAGTTGTATTGTGAAAATTACAAACTATTGGTCTATTTATTCCTATTTTTATTCAAGCAGGTTTAATGTATTCAACAGGTTTATATCTCAGGCTTCATGAATGTTATTTTGGTGACTGAATCCCAGTGAAAATCTCCAATACATGTTCTTTCATTTGCAGTCACCAACCTGAGAGAAAATCATTGTGGAATTTGATTTTGACATTAACTAACGATGTCAGTTGACCAAGATATATCAATTAACTATTCAATATAACTGACCAAAACTCAGATACTTGAGGTGGCAACTGTATCTGGTACCCAAATACCCCATATACTACATGTTCTTATACATGTCCTTTCACAGATTTGATGATGAAAACAATGTGTATGAACTATGTATGGGGAACACTTTATGTTCATAGTTTTCCCTTCCCTTGCATTGATAAATTTCACATGCAATTCATCTGTGCATTTTAACCAAATCAATATGTCTAGAAGGCATCATTCAACTCCCAATCATTGTATTTGAAGTAATTTTTTTCTGCCTGTGAACTATGAATCTCAAAGAAAGATTTCAGAGTTGTTCTGAAGAGAACGGCTTCCTCCCCAATGCAATTTTGCGCAAGCATCTTGAATAGGAATTAAATGTTTGATTCATCAGTATTCAGCTTTGGGATTCTTCATATGTGACAATGAGATTTATCAGAAGTAATTCTGTAGGGATTCCCTTTGCTACAATAATGCAAACAGCCCGACAAGGCTTAGGTAGCTAGGAAGTGGTTTGCCACGTCTTATGCCAGTAAATATTGTTTTGAAGATTTACTAGAAAAATGGAAGTGTTTTCCAGATGCTTGGACTGTTTAAATGTCATAAGTTCTCCTGGAACTAAAGGATATTTTAGGGTTCTTTATGAAAGAGAGAAGAAATTTAAGTAGTGAATTCCTAAATATTTTTTTCCTGTTTTATTCACTAGGTTTTAATTCACATCTGGCTACTTGGATGTTGAAAGAGTGCAGAACTGAACCATTTCCAGTTCTTTCATGTGCAATTTCTCAGGTGTAACATGCAACTAATTTGGTGGAAGAACTGAAGTCAAAATAAAATAATTCCACATAGGAGGACTTAGTGAGGGCAAGATACTCTCTTACAACTCTTTCACTCTGTGCAATGTCACAGTCAATTCAAAACAAGGCAAGCAAACAAATATTTTCTACACAATTCCAGGTATTCCTGTAATTGAGCTTTTTGAGAACAAAAGACTGAAAGCTGCTTTCTGAAACCAGCTTGCAAAATTGCCTCATAGTTGAAATAATGTGATAATGTTTGCTAAGTTATCTTTTTAGTTGTTGAATTCCTTAAAGAATAGATATTAGTATGTTTTAAATGTATTAAATTTTGACTGACTTTTCATGCGTTAGTATTGCCTAATTTTCAAAATTAATTTTCCATTTCTTCTTTGTCTCATATAAAGTCCTGAAAAAATTGCTGAATGTACCAAATATGTGAGTTATTCTGCACAGTTTTACAAGCAGGCAATATTGTTGGCTATTATACCCTTTCTTACAAGAGCCTTTGAAATGAAAGATTCACCCTTGTCAAGAACCTTCTCTATTGAGACAGCGTTTACACAGCACTATTGTGAAATTCAGCTTCTAAAGAAGACAGAAAAATCAATTCACACTTTACACTTCAGTTAACAAATTCAGAGCTTTACATCTCTTGAAATGTCAAGGAATAAAAATTAAATTTCATGTAATAAAATACATGGAGGGAAAAAATTATTAGTATCTCCTGGCAGTAAGTTTTCTGGCTCTTACAGGCATTCCTTTTATGATGTAATGAGCCACTAAGGCACATGTAAAACTGTATGTGTTAGTAGGGTTAATGATGCATCTCTTAGAGGGCTAGTGAGGTCCACAACCTTTTTAAGCAGTTATAACTGTCCTAAAGAATCTCATTGTGTCCAATAATGTTAGGTGATCCCGTTCTAGCAGGGGGGTTGCACTAGATGATCTTTTGAGGTCTCTTCCAACTCCTAATGTTCTGCAATTCTGTGAAGCTACATTAATGTGGATAACTGGGCCCCAATTCAACTGGCCTTTGCATCACCTATAGGTGAAAATTTTTTCTGTAGGTATTGTTGTTTCGGTTTTTGGTTGGTTGATTTTTATTTTTTTTAACATGACTCTTTTCAAGTTTTGGGATTGGGTTTTACCTTCAATTTTTTAAGTTTGTTGTTTGTTTTTTTTTTTTATCTTACAGGAAATAATGTTTTTAATTGGAAATATTTTAGCTTATAGATCTTAACCTATCAAGGTACTAGAGAGCTAGGGAGCTTAATTTAGGTAATTGGTATATTATAGGTTATCAGTTCTATCTTCATAAATCAAGTATTTGTAATTCCTATCTAGTGAATGAAGACAAGTAATATCTAGTCCAACAGAAATTATTTAGTCAGTCTAATTTAGGCAGCTGTCTCCATCTCCATTGGATGCCCTGAGTCTTTCTTATAGGGTGTATAAGTTCACATATATTTGGTTGCCCAACCACTTTTGTTAATTAGAATTATTGTTAATACTATGACAATAATGCTTGTATTATATATCAGATTTATGATAATTTCAATTTAATTACAGTTTTACATTCAAATCTATGTGGTTTGTATAGCTCACTTAAGCATTTTCATGGCATTTTATTTTCTTCAGAAGGAGTTCTATTATGTTAATGTCTTCTTATCCAAATTAATAGCCATTCTTGTTTGATGTGGAGGGTAATTATACAGTGTTAAATTAATTTTAATAAAATCAAATATCAAATTTTCCTTGCATCCATCTGTATATCTACCTAATTAAAATGTAATGTAAAGTTTCTGGAAGATAAAGAAGAAATAGCCTATTTCACTGTACTGGCATTTTAAAGTAAATATTTATATCAGATGGTGTATTCAATAAAAAAAGGATTAGCATCTTCCATACTGTGTTACAGAAAGTCTTTCATTAGCGGCTTAAGGAATAGAGTACTTCTTAAAAGCCTGTGGAAAATTGTAATCTGTTTCAAGGCTCTTTACCATTAATTCACTCATAAGGTCTAATTCATGTTATGTTACATTTGTTCCTTGCCTCCTTCTAGCTACCTTTTTATGCTTTACTGTTCCTAAATGTGACAAATGTAAACTCAGTCCTTGCAATGAAAATTGAACATGAGGCTGACTCAGAACCTTTCTTTTTTTGGCATTTCTAAGAGTTACATAGTATAAAATTAACTTACCTTGAGTATCTTGCTATTTAGAAGTATTTAATTCTTTTATGAAGTGCTTCTGTGAAGGTAGGAAGACGAGAAAAGACAGTAAATGTCAATGGATAAATATTACAGCAAAATATTTAGGCTTTGAAAAAGCTGTGCATTATATTTAATTTCAATACAGCATATTTAACATGCTCAGATACAAGATCCAAAAATAAAAAGTAAGTTTTGATTGGGACATTAAATTGTGTTATGACAACCACTTAATATTTTTATAATAATAAAAGTCCCTTCCTCTCCCTGCAACCTCTCCCTGGAAATAGAAGGTCAATACAGTTATGATACAACTCTACTTAATTCTATGATTGGTGACCTCTTAAAACAGAAACAGACTTCCTCTATAGAGCTTTCCAGAAAGTAACAAAAGAAGTAGACCTAAAGAATTTTTTTCTGTAAACATATCAATAAATTAATTGCATGATGTCAAAATTAGCTTACAGGCAGGTTTTCAGTTTTAGGACTGAAAATAAAGTAATTGACCTTGAATCTACTTTTAATCCAGAAAAGTCATATCTGAATGTCAAGTCTGACCTTTAGAAATCAAATTGTCTAACTTTCAGCTGATTTCTGATGCAATTAAATTCTACTTCAATTCAAGGAACTATTTTTTAATGAACAAAATGTCATTAAAGAGGATTACTAAGATAATGAAATCTACTTAGTGATGCTTGCATTGTTATGCCAGACTAGAGACAGTTTTTATAATGGCCCACTAAAGAATTAAAAAAAAACCAAAAACTAAAGAATAAGTAAATGAAGTTATTAAACATAGGATTTAAAATATTTTGTCCTTTTTTGTTGTTGTTGTTTTGAATAATGTTAGTTGCATTTCTGCAGAACAAAATTACAATAAGCATGTACCAGCTTGATTGATTACAGAAGAGCTTTAAGTGCAGTGTTCTGCACCTGTGTATGATTTCAAAATTTAACAAATTAAAATAAAGGTAGCAGAATGAAAAATTCTAAAGAATTTCTTATGTATTATTTCTATATCTTTGTCCTAAATTTGTGTTTCCTCTCAAAACTCAATGAAGTTTAATCACAAAGTGTAGTATTGATTTTACAAGTCCTAAAAGTTCATTAAACTGGAGGATATATGGGAACATATAATTCACATTCTTAACCTAGAGTAAGCATGATATAAAATATGGATTCTAGATTTTTAAAGTTTCAAATTAGAGTAATTCATCATGAATTTGAAAAAGTCTGAGAGCACATATAAATTTACTTAAGTCTCAGTTACCTAATCAGAGAACTGATAATAAATAGAATCATAAACTTATGCAAAAGTACTGAGTTCCTAAAGTTTTGCTGAACTAGTATTTTGGCAGAATTTTTAACCAAAATTACCTGTAAAGAGATGAAGACCATCACAGCTTTCCCTTTCCTTATCAGTGCAGTCAGCCATACTGGGAATTCGAAACTAAATGGCTTCTTGCAAATGTCATATAAGTGGTCTTCATAAATGTAAAATGGTGTAGCTTTCTCCTAGCCCTGTCTCCCTTTTTTTGCCATTGGTAATTTGAAAGGAGTTAGTGAAAGCAAAAATGACAGCATTTATGCTACACCAGTTTTCAAAAATTTTTATGAAAAAACTGTTCTCAAAGTGATTAATGAAAAAATGTAAAAAAAGTCTTACTTATGTCCAATATATACTTATTGCAAGTATAAACTGGTTCAGTTTAAAACCATTTCCCTTGTCCTGTCAATACAGGCCCTGTTAAAATATTTCTCTCTGTCTTTCCTATAAGCCCCCTTTATATATTGAAAGGCTTAAATAAGGTCTCCTGTAAGCTCTCCTCTCTTGTCCATGCTGAAAAACCTCACCTCCTGCCTTATTTATATGATATGATTCTGCTTGTTTTCATGGATCTCTTCTGGACCTGGTCTAAGAAAGAGATGCACATATTTCTTGTACTGGGACTTCAAAGCTGGAGTCAGTACTCCTGTTCTCAGAAGAGATGAGTAGAATGAGAGAATCACCTTCCTCAACCTTCTGGTCACACTTCTTTTGATTCAGCCAAGATTACACTTGGCTTTCTGGGCTTCAAGCATGCATTGCTGGGTCATGACCAGTTTTTCACCCACTAGTACACCCAAATCATTCTGCACAGGGTTGCTCTTGATACAGTAAGTGTTGTAGTTGTATAATACTGTAATGAAATACTGCTTTGAACTTAGATGACATTGGACAGAAATGCTAAAAACACATACTACTGTGTTTAGACCATTATTTGTTATTTTTGAGCTTGTCCCAATAGGAACTATATTAATAGCAATCAAGCACATTAAAAAAAATAATAATATATGGAATTATAATTAACAGAAATACCTTAGTACGAATTCCCATCTTGTATTTTAATAATGCAGGTCTATAATTTGTCCTTTTCTCCAGCTCAATATTTTTTATATTAACGACAAGAGCTACATTACACTTGTCAAAAGGTATTTAATTTTCATTAAATAGAACAAGCTATAAGGATGATTATAAGATTATATATTTGGTTTTCTTATGTAGAATGTATCTTTTTTTCTACTTTTTTTCCCCAAGCATCCTAAAACACTTTAAGCTAAATTAACACTCCCATCCTAGTGTTTGAGATTCTGCCATTATCAAGAAAAAGTGATGTCTTTGTGATGCTGTTAATCTCTGGGATCAATTATAAAGTGATTTATGCCAGAAAAAATGAACAGCTTTTTTTTTTTTTTTTTAATTAGAAGCTGATGGCACCTTGGGTACCCAGCAGTTCCACTTTTACAAAGATGGTTGATCATAGAAATCTGTCTCTCTGGGAGGTAAAGCCTGGAAATTACTCTTTCTGGAGTCTGAAAGAACCATCCTCCGCATTAGTTAAAAAGAGCAACATAATCCTTCCAAAGGCACACAGATTAAGCAGTGATCAAATACTCCAAGACCAAGAATGAAGAAGCACCTAACTGGTGCATGTTTTACAGGACTGAGAACAATGGAGGGGGGGTTTGGATAGCATTTTATGGGTACTAACTTATTTCCACTAAGGGCTTTCAAGTAAAAACACAATTGAAAGTGAAATATCCCAATGGAAGAGAAAATATGAAAGAAAAAAAAAAAAAAGGATACATAATCTAAAGCACCATCTAATAAGTAAAAACGGAATATCTCTAGTGTTTCTGCCATGAGTCAAACTTACTGTGAGCTTTGTATAACTTTTACATTTATGATCAGAGAGGTCTAGACTAAATAAATGCTAACTACTATCCAGATACACTCAAAATTAACAGTCTGCTTCATAAAATCATGGACAATATCAGTAACTGCATCTTGGTGGTCAGGTCTAACCTTTCATTAGTAGATAACGTGCCTGAGTCTCAAGGTATTTGACAAGAAACCAGGTCCCCGTGCTGGCTTCATTACACACTCAGGATGAGTCATTTTTCCTGATCTTTCCTCTTGGCTGAGTGGCAGCAAGGTGGTGTAATCTCTTAGCTAAGAGATGACTTCCAGGGTGCTGTTCTGGCCTTAACCATACATCTTCTACAGGTTAACCTTGATCTTCTACAGGCAAATGACTGTATCAAATGGGGTGAGTACAGCACAAGTTTCAAGTCTTTTACTTCTTGCACCTAAGTAGTATCATTTTGTACCAGATCTGCAGAGATTAGGGAATATCCAAGTAGTGTTAAAGGACTAAGGCACATAGCTGCCACTTGTTTGGCAGACCTTATGTTTCTAGATCAACTCAGTAAATTTGAAAAATCCCTTTTCACATACTTGCTTCTTTGTTTTGAGAAATATTTTGTCATAGAAACTACCACATCAGTACTGGGAGAATGCATTTAGATTCCAAAAGTGTCTTCAAAACATTAAGTGTTTTAAGTACTAGAATATTTATTCTAATTCAAATAGGTTTCTAAAATAAATTAATTGATATAAGAGAAATTTTATTGAGTAGTTTCAGCTACAACACTAAAATGAACTCTCTTCCTACTGATTGTACCTCTTGACATTTCTTCTTTAGCTTGTAGTGAAATCTTCAGTACTCTGGGAATTAATGCCAAAGTAGGGGTGGAGCTCAAATTGGATGAAATTCAACCTGAGTTCAAGCAGCTAAGGATGCATGTATTGTACAATGTGCTGAAGTTTCATACCTATGAGAGAAGATGAAAGAGAGTACTCTAGAAGCTCTCAGTTTTATACTAGCATGGCAAACCATCAGATGTTACACATAGAATTCCTAAATTTTTATTCACAGTGATTAAGCACAATTTATAGTCTTAAAATAGCCTCTATATTGCTAGATGTGTGTGAAAAGTTCCCTCTAAGAATGAGATACTTGAAGCAGGTGATACTTATAGACCTAATCTTAGTGCCATATGTTGTTCTTCTGTTGAGAATTCAGGATTATCAGATTTACTGGTTTGGGTTTTTTTCACAAGCACAGTGCTGATATCAGAAGAGAGCACTGGATTCAGAAGAAGCCAAAATAATTCTCTTATGAATAGCATAGCACATGGTTATTTACATTTTTGAACACTGTAGTGCAGTTATTACATTAATTTTAGCTCTTAGCTAAATCCTTAATATCATCATTATTTGGAGCTAAACAGCTAATTAATGTTTGAGATCTAATAATAATAAAGAACTTCTAATTTGTTTTTAAATGTTAATACTCAAGATTTCTAAGTTTCCAAACAATTTCCTTAAACTATTAGAACCCTGAATATTAGGTAGTTCTGTCTTTCAGAATACACGGTCAAAAGAGAAAGCATACAATTTTCTACACAATAATCCTGTTGTTTCATTGAAATCAATAGTAAATTCTTCCTTTGTTTCATTAGAAATAACTATCATTCCATTGAAAAAAACATAATAAACCAAAGCTTTTATCTCCAAATAATCTCTTCGAGAAAGGACTAGAATCACATGAAGTGGGTAGACACAGAATAAAATGTCTGTGCTGGAAAACTAATATTAAGAGTTTGCATGCTAATTGTTCATCAGTTGATTGGCATAGAATCATAGAATCCTAGAATGGTTTGGCTTGGAAAGGACCTTACAGATTATCTCATCGAACTTCTCTGCCATAGACAGGGAGATCTTTCACTAGAACGGGTTTCTCAAAACCACATCCAATCTGACCTTTAACTCTTCCCAGGATGGAGCATCCACAATTTCTTTCGGCAACCCTTTACAGTGTCTCATTACCCTCATCATCAAAAAAAAAAAAAAAATCTGCCTTATGTCTAATCTAAACCTTCCCTCTTTCATTGTCCCATGGATTATTACAAGCCTTGTCAAAAGGTCTCTCCATCTTTCTCATGAGTCTCCTTTAGACATTTAAATGTTACAACGAGGTCTCCCCTTTGGCTGATTATCAAACCCTTTTTATGTCCTTACTCTGTACAACACAGTGATGGATCCTGCTAACTGGAAATGGTTACTAGCCTGAACCACTCAAAGGAAATATTGGGAAGGTGATAGGTTCCCACGTTTAATAGTAGAGATGATGCAATTATAGTATTCAGGACTGTATCATCTACTAATATGAACAACAGGAACACCTACCCTTCCACTTATTGTACCAACTACATATTTATTTCAGCAGTCCTGTGCATGACAAAAGGCATTTTCCTTGTACAAGATAGAAATGAATAGCCTGTCATAATTTTCATGAAAATATACTAGATAAGTTCCCAGCACTGAAAATATAAAATGCTTTAGCTCTGTGGAGACCAGAAAATAAATAAGGCTGTGGAATGGCAGCAACAGTACCACCACCTGCTCCCTACGTTCATCTTTCCCAGACAGCACATTGCTCCTCATTTGCATGTGACACATTAAAGTGCTAAGCATAGAATCATAGAATGGCTAGAGTTGGAAGGGACTCCCAGAGGTCTTCTAGTCCAATCCCCTGAAAGAAGCAGGGACACCCCCAACTAGATCAGGTTGCTCAGGGTCTCATCCAACCTGGCCTTGAACGTCTCCAGGGATGGGGCATCCACCACCTCCCTGGGCAACCTGTTCCAGTGCTCCACAACTCTTACAGTAAAGAACTTTTTTCTAATATCCAATCTAAATCTCCCTCCCTCTATTTTGAAACCATTACCCCTTGTCCTGTCACAACAGTCCCTACTGAACAGCCTCTCCCCATCCTTCTTGTAGGCCCCCTTGAGGTACTGCAAGACTGCTCTAAGGTCTCCCCAGAGCCTTCTCTTCTCCAGGCTGAACAGCCCCAACTCTCTCAGCCTGTCCTCATAGGAAAGGTGCTCCAGCTCCCTTATGATCTTTGTGGCCCTCCTCTGGACCCTCTCCAACTGGTCCATGTCCTTCTTATGTTGGGACATAAGTACTGGACACAGTACTCCAGGTGAGGTCTCACGAGGGCAGAGTAGAGGGGGAGGATCACCTCCCTCAACCTGCTGGCCACGCTTCTTTTGATGCAGCCCAGGATGCAGATGGCCTTCTGGGCCGCAAGAGCACGTTGTCGGCTCATGTTGAGCCTCTAATCTACCAGTACTCCCACACATGACATTGTCCATCTTACCTTATGTTCACAGGAGATAAAAACCATCTGGGTCACTCCCAGGAAGTACGCTTACCCCAGGGACACAGGCAATTTAGTACTTATCTCCATGTTCTACTGTGTTTACTGCTGTGCCCAACCCCCAGAGGTGCCATAGCAGCTTCTATCTCTGCTATCATCAGCCACCTATGCATTGGTTGCTTACGCAGCCTTTCTCCCACATAATACACACTTGCTCAGGAGAAATGTAGCAGCTCGGCTGACATTTTCCTATGGGGATGCTTGATGGGAAAGAAGACACAAGTGGTATCTGGGAATCTGCACCACTCAAAGAGAAGAGGTTTAGTACTGATCACAAGACAAAAAAAAAAAAATCTAGTCACTCAATTATCAAGTTACAGCTTAGGATATCTCAAGTTGTACTTCTGTTTATCTCATGAAAGAACTGAACTGGGAGAAGAATGTTCTTAAAATATTTGTAGTTAGTTGTTCTCTCATTCCTGAAATCTGAAAGGAACTCAACAAGCTGTTTCTAAAGCACAGACCTGACCTGTTGAAGAGTTCATAAAATATAGAGAGAAACTGGTTTTAATCAAACAGAAGCTCTTACAATCACCCTGCTGAAGTGATCACATGATAAACCAAAGTCTGGAGCAGGATGAAGCAGAATGGTCTTTACAGAGATAACACAAATGCTCATGACATAGGTAAAATGTTAGACGATCTTACCTATATCATCCTATGATTCTATGATTCTATGATCTGACATTCTGCTGAACTGTGAATGCTACTAAAGGACTTAATCTAACTATTTCCCTTTTGCTGTTTTAGGAATTACAGGCTGTCCTGATCCGGAAAGATATGGTTTGGAGAGATTCGTTGTTATTCCCAGAGTGAGATTAATACACAAACAAAGTCAGGTGCTATCAAGACAGAAAAAGTTTAATAGTCACATCAACATATGTGTAAGTGCAAGCGGGGGAGAGAGAGAGATTGAGAGTGAGAAAGAAGGAAAAATAAGTAAAGTGGAGGTGCACTATGGAGCTGCGTCGTCCCATCAGTCCGAATTGACTTCAAGCCAGGTGGGGGGATCCCACTTGATGTTGGTTGTCTCTGATCTTTTACTGAGATACATCACTTCTTCTGAGAATCAATTAGCATATTCTAAGAACTGTTTTGTTTAACCTTACCCACCACTCAGCAGTGGTACATATGCCCAATATTGTCACTTGGAGGTTTCCAGGCATCTCAAATGGTTTTGGGGAGATCTTCAAGCCCTTCTGATTTCCAACCCTGGGTCTGGGCATATATGTGGGTATTAGGTTAAAGTTCTTAGGTTTTGTTCCATTAGGTTTGTCCATTAGGTTTGTCTGGAAATACGTTGTTTTGTGGTTAGGCTGATACCTCGTCACTATGGCAGCGGTAAGCGCAGTGTGATGTTTCCAGAAATGTTGAGACAGAATATGTCCTTTGATGCAAATATCATGACACGGTCCTTTACACGGGCAAAGACAGACTGAGCTTTTTTTCAAAAATGTATAACTTTAATATGAAAAGAAGGCAGAGTGTATCTGAGTTTAAAATCCAAAGTTCACATCCCTCACTAGAAATTCCTTCCTAACTTTATCTTTTAGGAACAGGGAAGATACAAAATAAGCATATTTTTTCCTCACTTTGCCTATTAAAGAACAATTCCTGTAAAGTCATTATTGGACAAATAGACTCCATTTCTTTACTTTGACCCTGAGAAATGCAAATTTGCATTCTTTATGGCCACCCAGAATGACAAAGATTGTTGTCATGGTCCATGCCTTTGATCATGTGATCACGTCAGTACAAATTGGTACAAAATATAGTGCGGATTTGGGGGTTTTTCATGTGGGGAGAGTGGACTCTAAGCATATTTTTATTTATATATATACACATATATATATATGCATATGGTTTATTTAGGTTTAGGGTTTTACGGTTTATTTTAAGATGTGTCATTCTGTGGAAGTCTTTGAATGAGAAATAAGAAATAAAAGATAGTGTGATGACTTTTTCTCAACTCATGTTTCCTTCTTGTTTTTAAACATACAGTGGGGAGAAATAGAATTACAGTAATTTTATTATAGAAAGGTAAAGATTGTCTTCAAAATCATATTACCTAATAAAGTGTATACAATTCTCAGGCTAAGGATTGTGATATAATAAAATAAGAGTAGATATTTTACATAAAATTATAACTGAGAATTGCAAACAAACATAATGACAAAGAAGGGAATCATCAGTTGAGGGAGCTGTGTATTCTAGTCACAGCATATTCCAAAAGAAAACACAAAAATCAACTCTTACTACACCAACGATAAGGAGCATAAGACATAAATTAATATTTCAGGTTCTTAATTCTAGCATCCTTATATATCCTTATATATCCTTATATAAATTTCTCAGATTAGACAGCCTGTTGAAAGGGCTTATGCTTTGACGACCCCAAGTCACCTTCCGGTAGGAGTATGTAAGCCTTTAGCAGACACAGTGAAACCTGCCTGACAAAACCCCTTCCAGAGTGCCCAGCTGTTCCTCCTTCAGACCCTGGAGGTGCCCAGAGGCTCTGTGGGAACAGCTTTTTTTCCATGCTGCTAATGCTACTATTCAGGGCACATGGTGCTCCAGTGACAATATAGTATCCATGGTGAAAGAGTTCTTGACAATTTGATACCTCCTTTTTTTTTCAAAATTGGTCTCTGAAGATTATACCTGATGCTGAATTCATAGAAGCCTATGGAAGAGTTCTAAAGGATATCAGCAAGTTTATGTATTACATATATTAGTGATTATTATTGAGATCTCCAATTAATTATTTTCTCTAGACCAGCATTACTGTTTATAAGCATAATCTGCAATCCATGATGAGAAAACATGTTTTATACAGACAAACAGCTTCCTACTGCAACATGCTGTTCAGGAAAACTCTGAGTGGAATAGTTGACAGAGCATGTCTGGAAAACTTTGGTAAGACAATCAAGTCTGGAAAACTTTAGTAAGCCAATCAAATTGGAGGTAAAACAGAATACTTGAATGGATTTCCTAAAGAAGAATGCCAAAATGAAATCTCAGCTACTTAAATTTGAAATCAGAAATATTTCTAGGGTCTGTGTCGTGTATAAAAAAAGATCAGATCAGATCTNAACAACTAAAACATCAGGGTGTTGTCAACGTGATTGTCACACTAAATCTCAAACCCAGCACTACACCTGATGCTAGAAAGACTATTAACTCTATCCTACTGAAACCAAGACAGAAGTGAATATCTATTCAGCGAGTATGAAGTGTCAAAAAAGCAACAGAGGTATTACAAATAACCTATACAAGGCAAATTAAGTATTTGTAAGGGCGAGGTCAGCTATAGGACTGATCCGTTTCATTACATATTCTAGGAGCAAAAATTTCAGGACTGAAACAGTTAAAAGCAGTGAACTCAGTAAAAATCCTGGACAAGGTTTTCATGTATGTAAATTCTAATGAAAGACACTGATATTCAGCTCACCAAATTTAGATGCCTAAACATCAATTATGTAAATCTCAGCACACCACTCTAAAGGTTTTTTTGAGGTCAATGAGGACGTACTCACTTCACCCTAAGGTGGGTGACTAATATTGGAAAAATAATCATCTTTGATAGTTATTCTAATTATTCTGATCTTAGTCAATCTTTGAATTGGAACACTCAGTAAGATGAATCTTACTGAAGATTCCTAGCAAGATATTGATGTGAAACAAGTTTTCTACAAAAGTACTATTAACAGTAAAACAAAGATTGGATTCTGGCATGTGGCATAAATAGCTGAAATTGAAAACATAGAAGGACTTTCAAAATAAATTAATTTGATGATTGTAGGAGAAAATAATTGATTTGGATATGCAGAAGACTAAATAGCACAAAATACAGTAGTGATGGAAAAACACTTCAATGTTTTTACAGAAGATGCATCACCTAAAATTTCCGTGGCAAATTCATTCAATTTATTAGATTTTCTCTCTCACAAGTCAGATCAGATAGAACAAAACAATCAGCAAGCTAATTATTCTTCCTGCGGTATGGAGGAATCACATTTCACGATTCTTTCTAGAGGACAAATCACTCACTTTTTCTAGGAAAAAAGATGTACTATGCACTAAAAATCTTATTGGGGCTGAAGTCTTGTCGATGTACCTTTTTTATTTTTTTAAATATGTAGCTGCATCAAAAAGGAGCACAATGGAAAAATATGTAAGAGAGATAGAGAAATTGAGAGTGCCACCTGAAACCAGATCTCAGCAAAGGATTGGCTCGGTTTGAGAGAATGAAATATTTTAGTCACCTATTTGAAAAAGGAGAAATAAAATCTGATCTAAGCAAAGCTAGAGTACTAAAGGAGTTTATAGCACAAATCTCCACAGGGGAAGTGGGCACAGTATTGTGTAAAAGCCATGGTAGAGCTTCTAACATCCATGTATTTTAAATCCACCATTTACAAATAAAGGTCTCACAGAGGAGATTCAAGTGCCACATCTTGGTAGGTAACCCTTACTTGATGCGATCTTGGATGATGTGGACATTTGGTAACAGCTAGGGTCCATATGTTCATTTCAGCTGGGCCCTGTTGTTGTCCTGCAGGATCTCACAGGAGATATTCAGCCAGCTGGCTGCTTGATGGTGAACATGCACGGGCAGGCTTGACACCAGAGCCTCAGTGCCATGAGTGCCATGTCTGCTCTATGTGCCACATACAGCTTGAGCAAAGAGTGGTGATCCGCTCCAGCAGGAGCTCCCACAGCTGAATCAGGTCCTCCAGTGCCTTGGTGCCCAGCCTGGCCTTCCCGACCCCATAAGACCTCCTGACAGAGAACTGTGTGAGACCATCTGTGCCTGTCTGCCTCAAGGATAGCTCACAGTAACAACAGCTAAAAATAAATTCAGTTTTACCCTCTTTTCCTTGGCTGATCAACTGTACTTGTCTCCATCCCCCCACCCTCTTCTCTCCACCCCTAGGTCTGTTAGCTCTGTCTTGCTGCATGGTACAATGATGGACACAGCCCCTCTCTCTACCTAGGAGGTGCAGCATCAGGGTTTGTTTTTAGCTATCCTCTCTCTTTGCTCTTTCTTTGCCTTGCTCTTTTTCAGCTACATCTTTGTTCTTTTCTTTATGCTCCACACAGGCAGATATTCTTGCAAAATTCTTTTCATTCCCCTGTCACAGTCCAATCACAGGATTTTGTCACCACTAGTATTATTGGTTATTCTTTCCCAATATTACATTGCCCTCTGTACTCATGTTGTCTACCCAGGCACTTAAGTATCCTTTAGTCACCAGGCAACGATATTAGAAGACAACATAAGCCTATTACAAAGGTTACTGAATGAAACTTTGGTGTTCAGAAGATGTATTTAAAAGGAAAATAGTTACAAAAGCAGAGGAAAAACAACAGAGCATTATAAAGAAATAAATAAGTGCTGTTCTGCTTCACAAGTCCTTGCCATCACAGGCATTATGGATGCAATGTAAACTGTCCTAAGACTCAGTCACACCTTAAGAGAAGGCTAGGGTTCAAGAAAATTAAGCAGTCAAGAAGACCTGAAAGTCCTCACTGCTCCTCTGCTGCTTGAGCCTCTCCCTCATGTAGGTGAGGTCAATAACCCTTTGCAAGGCTACCTGAGGGTTGCAGTGGACTTCATGGCTGCATTGATGGATCACATGGCAGTCTCTGTGCTTCCCAAATGCTTTCCAAAATTTATTGCCAGATGTCTCTATGAAGTCTCTGCCTAGTAGCTGGGAACACAGGGCACGGCGCACATTTTGACACGGGAACTTTCCTACAACACAGACGTGTTTCAAAACATCTGAGCTGGACCCATTGCAGAATCTGGGGAAAATATTGGAGAGAGTTCACAGTCAAATGTCCCAAATAATCTCATAACTATGTTTAACATGGTGGGATGCAATGTCCTGGACTCAAGTGTAACAACCAGGACATCTGAATAGCAGCAGGAGGGATCTGTGGGCAACGAGAGGGGATGTGAATTTGGGTCATGTTTCCTGTGAGATGGATTCTGTACACATGAGAGTTCCTTGCTGTCACCTTGTAGGTTGCTTTGTATGGGAAGTAGAATGAGCACGTGGTGCTGCAGGAAAAATCTTAACCAGTGTTGTCGTAAGTGGAGGATGCTTTTCAGCAGGATGTAGGGCTGCTGGAGGGTCTGTTATGTATTCTTAGGGTTGTACTGCTGCCCTGACAAGTACAAAAATAGCCAGGAAGGGTTTCTGTGATCCCAACAGGCTACACAACTAGTATTCTTACACCTGCAACACCAATTGTTACACAGGAGAGATACCTAGCATCCCACAGGAGCTGTGATGGCATTTTGTAGAAGAACCTCTGCCAAAGCCCTGTTCCTTGAAACCAAACCCCATCTATGGAGGAGCCAAAAGATGCTTATTTTAACCCTGAATGTCAGATGAGGCAAAGACTTTGCATCCATTGCATAATAGGTTAAATATGGTTTATGCTAAACTCATAGGGATGGCTCAGAAATGGGGCATGATCCGGATTCCTGCAAAGCCTTAGAGAAACTCAACAGATAAAATAGACTGGTGTCAAGAAGGAAGAGGAGGAGGGCTAAGATAGTTACATGGCTTAGCATTTCTTTTAGTGTGCCCAGATTTAGGATCATGTGAGATGTAGGAAAAGAGCGAAAGTGGCAAGTTCCTCCAGATAATTATTCATAAATGTAATGACATTTGGCAATAAAAGCTGCATTTATTACTTTCAGGAATGAAGGAGGCACGGGCTTCTTGGGGGCAAGCAGTGTATGTAGAATCATGTTTGTAATTAGCATGGTGTCTTTTTCCCCATGCAGAAGAAATAAGTAATCACAAACATGGCCAGTCATGGAGTCCTGACATGATCCATCTCATTGAGGACATGTTGTTTCTGCTGTTACCGCACCACATACTCTTTGTGGGGGGAATTCTGCTCTGTGGCATAGTTGGTTTCCACACAGACATAATCTATCAACTGATGATTTTTTTCTTTCTTTTCTGCTGAGTTGCTAGGGGAGACTCAAGCTTGTCAGGTTCACCCTCACCCAGACATCTTTCCTCTCTCAATTTGCCATTCTCAGTGTCACTAAGCTTGAGATTCCCCTTCCTCCCTCCCCTGCCAAGTGCATAAATAGAATTTACACCCACAGAGCTCTCCTCAGGTTTTCCGTCTGCCCCTGGACCTGACAGTGACACCAGCAGTGGCAGAACAGCATAGGCAGGTGTCTGCCCTTGGCACAGGCTTATTAAGGAAGGGCATCTTGCCGTGGGGTGCTGGCCTACTCCTCTGACAGGAGGGCGGTGCAGCCGCAGACCTCACATGTCTGCCTTGCGTTGAAAGTCAGCAATCTCGCATCTAAATGCTCAGTGTATGAGAAAATACAAGGAGCTACATGGTGTGAGGTCCCCAGCCCACGTGAAGGAGTACATTTTTGTTTACCATTTCGTTGCCAAGCAGCAGCATCGCACAGGGCATCTTGCCACTTCAACCTAGACTAAATATAAAACTGCTACAAGCAAAACAGTCTTGACTGAAGGGATTTGTTTTGTGATGTAGTTTTTGCCATTTAGGACAAATTTATTGCCATTTAGCACAAATTCATGATTACTGATTTGTGTACTGAGAAAAAGGAAACAAGCAATTAAACAAGCATTTAAGGAAATACCTTTCCCTTTTTCCCAAGCTAAGAATAGGCAAAACACATTTCCATCCCCCTCAGTCTTGATTTTCCTTGTTTTGCTGCAGATTATGCTCAGTCACCACCTTCACAGTGAGGAATTTCTTCCCAATATATAATCTAAATCTACCCTTCTTCAGCTGCAGGCCACTATCCCTTCTCTTATAACTACATGCCATTGTAAAGAGTCCCTCTTGAGATTTCTTGGGCTTCTTTTAGGTACTAGAAGGCTGATCACTGAAGCCTTCCTTTCTCCAAGCTGAACAAGCTCAGAGCTCTCAGACTAATTCCATAGGACAGGTCCTCCAGCCCTCTGATCATCTTCACAATCTTCCTCCAGACTTACTCTAGCATCTTATGTCTTTCTTATGCTGGGCACCCTGGAGCTGGATGCAATACTCTAGGTAGGGTCTCACCAGAGCAGAGTAGAGGATGAGAATCAACCTCCCTCTACCATCACTGTTCTCTACTTGAACATTGAGCCATTGACTACAGATCTTTGTTTGTGACTATCCAGTCAATTCCTTTAGTCCATCTCTGATACTCACATCTCTCCAGTTTAGAAACAGGGACGTCATACAGGACACTGTCAAATGCTTTGCACAAGTCAAGGTAGGTGACATCTGTCACTCCCTATCCAACAGCACTGTAACTGCATCATAGAAGGTCATAAAAAATTTCATGCATCATTTGCCTTTAGTGAAGCCCTGTTGGCTTTCTCAAATCTCATTTTTCATTATTTTCTCCTCATATTTCCTTCCTGAGATGCTTACTTTTTCCTTAGGCATCTACTTTTCCTTCCTTTTTCCTTTATCGCTGATGTACCTATAGAAACTTTTCTTGTCGCTCTTGACATCCCTGGTCAGATTTCTATCAAGGCTTTAGCTTTCCTTACATGATCCCTGACTGCTCAACTTATCTGTTTTTCTCCAAGGCTACCTGCCCTTGCTTTCACCCACCATAGGCTTCCTTTTTGTATTTGTGTTTGTCCAGGAGCTCAGAAACAGGCTGTTTGTACTGATGTCAGATCCAACTGAGCAGTTGTGCCCAACACAGGGCAGGTCATAGCTA
Source organism: Heliornis fulica (assembly GCA_013399135.1). Lineage (NCBI taxonomy): Eukaryota > Metazoa > Chordata > Aves > Gruiformes > Heliornithidae > Heliornis > Heliornis fulica. Next base: position 29,725 of record VXBZ01010656.1, read on the forward strand.
CCTTTCCCACAAGGCATCCTGGAAGCCCTTACTACCATAAGCTTGACAGTTATGCCTGATAGAAAAAAATCTAAATTAACTCTTTTGGCTTTTTGTTCCTCTTCCTTGCAGTCACCATGCTTGGATTTTATAGCCCTTCACTATTTTCCTGGTTGTAAGTAATGAGAGGGCTGAAGAAGCAGCACCCTTTAGAGTGGAGTGTTTGTAGTACAACGTCAGGAGTGGCTTTAGGGCAGTTTGGGCATACTAAGGAGAGCAGGGAGGGACAAATGTGCAGCCTTCCAGCAAATTGTTGGACAACTGTGACTGAGTGGCACAGCTAAGGTGATATAATCTCATTGTTGTTGTGTGACTCCATTCCAAGACCAGTAACAACTGTCAGGCAATGGTTAGCACTGACACAGTTCCAGCTGTTTTGTACCAGAACTGTGTAGAAGACAAAACTAACAACCTAACAGTGCAGGTGACTGTAACCCCATGCTAACAAACCTCTTAACTGATCAGGATGATAGGATGGAGTTCAACCTCAGGAAGTTTGCAAATGATACAAAATTAGGAAGGGGATCTGATATACCAGATGGTTGTGCCACTGTTCATGGGGACCTCAACAGGGTGGAACAATGGGCCAAAAGGAACCTCATGCAGCTCAACAAAGGGAAATGCCAAGTCCTACATCAGTGTGGGAATAACTCCATGCATCAGTACGAGATGAGGGACCAAAGAAATTTTGCAGAAAAGGACCTGGGAGTCCTGGTAGGCCACCAATCGAACATGAGCCAGCACTGGGCATCTGCATCTAAAAAGGCCAGTAGCACCCTGGGGGTCTTTAGGCAGGGAACATTGAAGTTGAATCTTCCCCTCTCCTTAGTCCTGGTGAGAAACAATGGAGTGCTGGTTCAGGTTCTGAGCTGCCCAGTACAATTGGCATGGACTAGGCATGTGCTGGAGCTGGTTCCTACCTGGCCTCTCAGAATATGTTTTGTTCTTCTTGTGTAAATCCATCTAGACACACTGTAAGACCAAGGCATATGCTTTCAGTGGTAAGCACAGTACCTTTAAGCAAGTATTTAAAAGATCTGTTAAGAAAAATCTTATTTAATTTCACTATATTTCTCCATTGATGAGAACATTGTGCACCAGGTAATACTCCAGAAGATAATAACAGAGGACAGAAATGAAGGACAGATCTGAACACAACTAAGCTTTGAAGGTTCTTCAGAGATGAGAATGAATTTTTATTGAGCCTGTGAGGAAAATCTCAGTGTGAAGGGAGCAATAAAGAAATATGTGTTAAAGCTTGTCCAAACAGGATTCTACTGAAAAAAATCCCAAAGTGTCATCATCTTTAGACTGCACAGTAGTAGACATTCAAAGGTAGGAGCAAAAGGAACTGGTTTTGTATTATTTAACCTAACTTTTTGTTTGTTTGTTTAAATTAGATGTATTTATTGAAGGAATACTATTATAACGCACAAAATACTGAGAACCCCTTGTGACCAGAGTTTGCAGCTGGGCTCCTCCAGTTATTGCAAAATACTTTGTCTTAACACCTCGAAAGTTACAAAGAAGCCATTTAGTGACAAAGTCATACACCACAAATAAATATGGCATCGTGGAAGCCTACATTTTATATATTATAGCGGCTCATCTAAGCACTTTGCTTCCCTGTACCTTATGTTTTCCTTGGTTTTAATCATCTCATGCTAAACTACTCACAGAACTCCCACTGAGATTCTATTCAAATGCCATATATAAAGTGTCATGGAATCTATCAAAAAAATTAGTAAGTCTAAACCAAATATAATCTTTTCCATATTTACTCTATAGTTTGTATGTTCATGCAACAGTACCATTACTGTGCCTCTCAAGACAGAAAGGTCAAAAACATGGAAGTATCTCCCTCATTGTTACTGTTAAACATAATTTCAAGTAGATTTGTATGAAGGAAATAAAATTATCACAAATGTCTAAACCAGGCATGATTCCTTAATTAGTGTTTTCTGTGAAAATTAGGGTGAAAATGGCCATCTCCCTCAAAGAAGTGAGCTCAGAAAAAAAAAATCACAATACAAATTAATATGTACTATTTGAGAAATAAGTAGAAATGCCAGTGCAAGCATTTGCTCAGACTTTTAACTTCCTAACCTACTTTTTCACATAAAGCTCATGTTTTCACATAAAGTTCAACAGTTCACAACTTTGTAAGAGCCAGACCAGCAAACTCTACATAGCAAGTGAGTTGGAATTAGGCTAACTTTAAGGTGTCTTCCAACCCAAACCATTCTGTAATTCTTTGATTTAAATCAGTGCATCTTAATATCTTGCTGCTTTGAAATAGGTTCTTGACTGGACACCCTTAAGTAGCAGACATTCTCCTTCCAGATACCATTGCATAAGGTCTTTCAAAAGTTTACTTCAAAAAGTCAAATGAGAGACTAATTCAATATCTAGGAATCTTTCCTTAAAGATGGCAAAGTATTCTTGAAAACATTTTAGTCAGAGTGCAAGAGAGAAGAAATTGGTCCCAGAATGAACAACTAATCACAACACTTGCCTGATGCATAGGAAATTGTTTCTTTTGAGCTGAGCACAGCATGGAACCTGGATTATTATTCTGGAGTGTCAATACTCCACATGAGTTTCCTGAAGCCTAAAAAACTGGCAGCCCTGAGCTAAGAGCTTTCTACCTTTACTTTTATTTGGTTTCTTCATTTTGTATTCCCCACTTCCTCCCCTTCCACTCCACTCTGACAGGCTTACTTTTTCCACCCCAACCCATGAAGAGTTTCAGCTTCAGTGAGCTGATACATCCCAACAGAAAATTTACCTGTTTTTTTACAAAATGCCTGAAGTAGTTCTTTTCTAGGAGAAAGTGATTCTTTATTCAGTTTAAATTCACTGATATTGTCATGCAATAAAAAACTATGTGTATCTGCAGGGGTACAAGTATATTTCTAGGTTCAATGTGCTTTATTTTTGCATTGAATTGTGGAGGAAGGAATCAAAACATTAATACTATACATTATTGTAATGTTGTACATGACAATTTTTAGCTATTAAAAGCTGTTATTTGCAAATGGTATTAGTGAAATCACTAATTTTCTATTAGCTATTATTTACCTTCCCAAAACTCTCCTCTTTAGTGGCAGATAGAGAGAAGCTCTCGCACTGTGAGAACAGTTTATTTTTCTGTGGACTCACTGTTAAAAATCTTAAGGTGTAGTTCCACCTAGCTGTGATGGCACTTTATACCATCAGTTTTCCAGTGGACATAAAGGCATTTGCTCTCATTTCTCATTTCTTTTTAAATCTAAGCACTATTGGCATACTATTTAGAATTCTCTATCTTGATAATTAGTATTTCTTCTGTCTGTTATGGAGCTCACATAACAGGAGTTCTTTTCCCCATCATCCCCCTTATCACTTCTAAAGTGATAATTTTCAAACAGAACTAGAAGCATGAAATTAGACAAGTGCCTTCTGAATGAAACTTGCTAAAGGTGGAAAACAGAAAAGCAGTGAATGAGCACAGGATAAATAAAAGTCAGGGGTGGGGGGCGGGAGGAAGAAGCAGAAGGTGCAACTTTAGATGATTGAGGAAATGTAGGAAAGGGTCAGAAAAGGAAGGACTAAAGGAGAAGTTTCACTAAATTCAATAGAATTGTATATTTTCTGTGCTTGGGGAAAAAGAGAAGAAACAGAAGGTGAAAAATAAACAGACCAATATAATAACAAAGAGCAAACAATCCCTATCTTCAGAGATAGCTTGAACTATCAAGCTATCCAGCTTGACTGTCTTATTTATAGACTCAGGAATACAGAATCCAGCTACTCAAGTAGCTGGATTCCTGAGTCTATAAATAAGACAGACAAATTTTGAGAAAAAAAAAGAAAGAAAAAACACAAAAAACTATGGTCAAGCATTTTTAAAGGACCCAAAATTAAAGACACTAAGGAAAACAACTTGTAATTCAGTTATTTCAGAAGGATAGAAACAAATCTGATAAGGTGAATAAAGACCATTTATTTCAAGTGTTGAGGACAAAGCTCAGAGGATGAAAAAAGTATTATTACTTTTGCATTATATTTTCTTAGTTGTAAATTAAATCTTAGCCTTAATAATGCAGTATGTTGGCTAAAACTTCCAGTCGATAAATATTTGATAATGTTTGTTCCTTTGATTGTATTTTAAATTACAATTTTTATCGAAGATTTAGTAAAACAAACATAAAGTAGGAAAAGAGGCTGAGTCATATACAAGCAGACTCTACAGACATGGCAGACAAAAGCCTACAAATCATTTCTGTGTAACTCCAGAAATCCACCAAGAATCCGGTCATCGGCAAAAGTAACTATATATAACTTCTTTAACATATATAGTGTGAAAAAACCTTCTCATGACTTCACATAGTGATAAATAGCCAATGGTTTTGGCACTGAGTTTTTCTAGTCATAATTAAAAGGAAAATTAAATGCCAGGTTGTGTAAAGCTACAAATTCCTGATAAAGCGAGAAGTCTTTGAGTATATTTCTCACTGGAGACAAAAATAACCTATTTACGAATGACTGCTCTCAATCAATAGTGTGAATGTTTCAGCATCCTCTGAGTCTTAGGTCTTTGTTTGCAACATGTAGTACTATTTATAATTTTGTTTCTCAAGTAAGTAATTCTCAACTGATAGTCAGCTCATGTTTTGTCCAAATATATTGCATATTGAATCAGAAAGGAAAAATGTACCTGTTGCAAAATCTTCTTTTTCCTTCTTCAGAGATGAACACTTATGGTTTTATATGCAATACTCTGTCTAATTTACTACTGAGCCCTAATGACACCTAATGGTCTAAATTCATTACCTCCCTATTCCTGAGACGCACCACAGAAACATTGCCTTATTCTTTTCTTTGGCTAAAAACCTCCTTATTCCAATTTAGCACATAAAGAACTTTTAAAAGACTACTGTGAGTAGAACAATCTACTTGTTGCTCTGCCCTATAAATCTGTGTTTCTAAGAGCATAAAGGATTTAGCATTTGCAAATTAATAAACTTGAACATCTTCTGAATCCTCTAGTGGGATTTAATTTTCTTTCTGAAATGCCTGCTACCCCTCAATGACAGTAGGGGTCGTGAATGCTAACTTTTCATTGAACAAAATACATCAAAGTTAAGACATTACAAACCTGATGTCAATGAGGAGTTACTATTAACATTTCTAAGACTGATATCTTGGCTCCAAATTCTGCAGAGTATTCTGCCACATAAGGAGTGAAATACATTTAAAGTGCAGATATTCAGACTTAAAAAGGAAATTCCTTTTTTTTTTTTTTTCACATAGATTAGATGTATATGGTATTATAAGGTCCTTCATTCTGAAAGATGCTTTTTATTTGAAGCATTTGAAAAGCAGTGCATTGAAAGAAAATTGTTTGTTTTGGAACAGTAGAAGGGATCATATAGGTCAGAGAACTGCATAGCCCAGATAATTTTTATGAGACTTAACCTGAAATTTTTTTCTGTTTGAATTATATAATTGATATAAAGTGAATATGAGCTATACATTCATGACTAGTTTAACCCAGTCTGATTGTGGACATGATGAAGGTAGACAGGAGATAAGCCTGAAATACTCCTTGCGTTATAGGCAATGTTCACCCAGAACTACCTTCAAAGTCCTTAAAAGACTATGCCAAGGTAGAAGAACCTATTAACCCACATGAAAATGTAACCCTTTTCTGTCTATTTACACAATTACTAACCAGCTAAGCACAAAAACAAACAAAAAAAAACCAAAACCAAAGTAAACAAAAAACCCCACCCTGAAACAAAAGCAAAACAAACAAAATAAGAAAACCAACCAATCAATCAAACAAACAAAAAGAACCCCAAACCCCAAAACAACAAACAAACAAAACAAAAAAAAAAAACAACCAACAAACCAACAGGATAGGTGAGGACAGGATGCCCATCTGCTCAGAGGCAAGAGATTTGGAAACCTTACAAAAAGCACTAGGTACTTCCAGAGTAACAAGAATCCTTGGCTACAATGTATGTTCTACTACAACTGACTCACAAGTATGGCTGAATTCCAGCAAATAATCTACTTAACCTTACAAGCCCATACATATGTGTTTGAATCCAGGTGGCCATGACACCTGCTCACACAGCTACTCAGGAATAATTTTCTCCATCCTTGTTATGTGTACAGCATTTACTCTACAGCCAATGGTAACACATAGATCTGAGAAATTTAAATCACACAAACACTTCTCTCCAGCCTCTTCCCAACAAATCCACACAAGGTTAGTAATTACTCGAAACAATAACCTTCATCTTGTAATTACTCTCTTAAGTTTACTTCTAGGAAGTTCTGTATGTTGCATAGTTTAAGTTAAATCATAAACAAACCAAGACAGAAATGACAAATTCTAGGTTTAGGCAGTTCATAATTTTAAACTTTAATGATTTTTTTAAAGATTTACTGAGGAAGTTTTACAAGTCATATCTTTGATGTCATTGGCTATGCAATACTTAATCACTGGAATATTTACAAGTTAAAGTCAAATGTAAATTTCATGTTATACGCCCCATAATTGTGCCAAAATTTATCCTTCATGTAAGCACAGAACTTAAGGTCTCAAAAAAAAAAAAGAAATTACTGAAGCTGGCATTTAGATGTTGTAACAAGAAATATTTGTCTTAAAGTGTTCTGTTTTGGTTTGGGGTTTTTCTGATAGTTGGCAGGATTTCTTTAGTTTTTGTTAGAAGATCACCAGCTTTGAAAAATACAGTTGTTAGCAATGGTAACTGACAAACTACCATATATGCTGCAAATACCAGTTATGTATCTTCTTTTTGTGTATTTAAAGAAGTAAAAATGCAACCATGATAGAGAGCTGTTTGTCACTGTTGTGGGTATACTCAGCACGCAGCTGTGGAACATACTGATGTTGATTTTTCAGGTAGCACAATAGCTGCTGTAAGCTCTATTTCTGAGAGCTATGGGATTAGTTGGGTTAGCAGGAGATTCCAAAACAGGATTGCACAAAATTAAAGAAGACGTATTAAGTTCAATAAAAGCAAGTGTAGGGTTATGGAAAGGTTATGGAAAAATATAAAGAAATAAAAGTATGGTAAATAAAAGACTAATGTAAATTACAAATATTATTGATGAAAATTGCTAATTTCTTCCTCACTCCTTAAGAAGCATATAGATCTTTTTTACCTTACAGATTCCTCTAGCCAGGTTAATCCCATGTTTCTCCAAATAAGTATACCAAAGTCTAATGTATATCTGAAGATGAACGCAACATAGATATGGTCAGAAGCAGCCTGCGGGAATCTGAAATATCAGCATCAGCTTTCTTTAACTTACTTAAAACTGTCTTCATCTTTTGTTCTTTAGGCCACATTCCTGAATTTTGCAGCACCAAAGTCAAGGGTATATTTTTCAAATTTGTGTATTTTATTATATAAGTGTAAATATTTTATAGACCTACACAACAATTATTTAGGCAAATATCTGTTTATCTAATGTATATCTATATATTGCATAATGAAAGCCTGGATATTAGCCTGGATAGCTCAGCTGGGAGAGCATCAGACTTTTAATCTGAGGGTCCAGGGTTCAAGTCCCTGTTCAGGCGAAGGTCTCTCATTTAGGGTCTGCAGCTCCCCCCTCCTTCCACTGCTTCTTTTTATGAGGACAGGCTGAGAGCTGGGTCTCTTCAGCATGGAGAAGAGGAGACTGAGGGATGACCTCATTAATGTTTATAAATATGTAAAGGATGAGTGTCAGGAGGATGGATCCAGGCTCTTCTCAGTGATGGCCAGTGACAGAACAAGGGGAAATGGTTCCGAAATGGAACATAGAAAGTTCCATCTTAATATAAGGAGGAACTTTTTTACTATGAGGGTGACAGAGCACTGGAACAGGCTGCCCAGAGAGGTTGTGGAGTCTCCTTCCCTGCAGACATTCCAGACCAATCTGGACATGTTCCTGCATGGTTTAATCTAGGTGATCCTGCTCAGGCAGGTGGGTTGGACTAGATGGTCTTTCGAGGTACCTAACATTCTGTGAATAAAAAAAAAAAAAACCAAACAGCAAAACAACACACAGACACTCACTCATAGTCTCTCACTAGCAGAGCAATGCCCAGGTAGTCTCCAAGATCCAGCTACTCAGGAAAGCTTCCACAATAGTGGAAGTACACAAGGGAGCACAATATTCTATTATATTGCCTCTCTTAAGATCTATCCCAATATACTCCTATTAATTTCAGTCCATAATTTTTCCATCTGTAACTCGTTAATTACCGCAGTCATCCTGTGAATCAGACTTGCGATGTTCACCCACACACATGCTCACATTACTAACTAGTTTGTTGCTAGCACTACTCACCATCTCTGGAGCCAGCCACTTTTATTTGAGGGGTTTTACTGAAAATTATACAGTAGGATAGAAGTAGAAAATAGCTAACAAATGCAAGTCTCTTCTGGGTGAATTTCCCCATGTGCAAAAGCAACATCACAGGAAAAAAAAAAAGAGATAAAAATGGTATTTTCAATATTTCAGTTTGTGCGTGATACAGATTGTCCTTTCATTAAATACCTTTGAGAAATATGTGGTTCTGTCTTCTTTACTACCTCCCATGAGTTATTTATACACATTGATCAGATCCCCCTGAGGTTTCTCAAAGCTAAACAGGTCCAGCTCTCTCCATATTACAAATTCCTTCATTCCAGTGTATGCAACATGTGAAACTCTCTTCATTTAACTCAAGACCATCTCTTAGCTGTATGTTTGCATCACAGTATATGTACACTGAATTAGTAAGTCCCACAGGTAAATGAATCAGCTAGAGCTCATCATTGCTGCCTTCTAGCCTGTGTGTCAGGGTTTCACCCTGCAGGAACCCAAGAAATGGGGACTGAGAAGATGCCTTATGTGGACATGGAGGTGAGATGCAGCCAGAGCCAAGAACCAAAAGAGACTTTCAGATCCTGCAGTTCTGTAACACATTATCAAAACGGTTTACCACAGGACATACAGAATAGCATAACTGCCTAGCAGTGTTTCATGGTAGATTTATGCAAAACCTGCTAGATTCTTTCCCAGTCCAATAGGATTAATTCAAACCACGTGTTCTTCTATTAGCTTGTGAAGCTCTTGTAACTTACACATTGTCCAGCAGCTTTAGCATCTTGGAAAACAGAGGGTTGTCTGCTACCAGTTTTCACTTCTTATGATGTGCTGTTTTCTGCAAGGAAGGACTCATTATGCAACACCTTTTACAGAGAAAGTTTTTAACACAAGAGTTCTTTTAATTTCTGTTATTAACAAGAGGCAAATTGCATTGGTTTACAGAAGCATCAAATATGTACACTTTCTAGCTACTCTTGGGTATGCTTGTGCTTTTAAACATCAAAGAAAACTTTTAATTATGGGAAAGGAAATGAAAACACACAGTATTTTGATTTATAGCATCTACATGGTTTTCTGAAGTTCGAGAAAGTTATTACCCAAGGGGGTTTCAAACACTTCACTGATAGCTCTTATTTTCTAAGAAAAAATAATAATAAATATTGGCACTAATTAGATTTTAAAAACACTTTATTCTCTTTCCTTTCTCTCAGCTGGGCTGAGCAGAGCTTTGGTCCAGATGGGAAACTGGGTCTCATCTCAGCTCAAGATCTTAAAACAGCTACAGAGTAAGATTTACATCATCTGCTGCGTGGGGAGAAGGAAGAATGGGAGGGAGTGGAGGCAGCCTGCCCACAAAAAAAAAATTGCACTCCAGGAGGTATTCACTGCTGCATCAGTCTGCTCCCACACTGGCACACAGAGACAGATGCACACCACAGTTGCAGTTTTTCTCAAGGGAGGTGTGGTGAGAAACACCAAAACACTCCTGGATGCTTTTCAGTTTCTGTTCAGCCTTTCAGCTGACAAGAATAACGTTTGTTGAAAAGAGCTAGACATTATTGGACTGGCCCTCCTTTCCCCCTGTGCTGCTATATGTTGAATAGTTACTCTTATGGAATATGCTATAGTATTTTAAGATACTGCTGTCATCTTAACGTGGATTTATAAAACAATTTGGTTAGAACAATCTCCACTAATAAAACATTTCTATGAAGAATCAATACCTGTTCCTCCAAGTTCTCTCTCTTTCCGTGAGTTTTAATTTCCCCTGTGTGTATAAGTGCACATACGTCTAGAGCTCCTGGAACTGTTCTGGCCTGCAGGACTGAAGTTAAGGAGCATTACTAAGTGTTGACTGGCTCTGGATTAAATGTGCATTTAAGTACTGGAAAAAATATGTGTAAGTTTGCCTTGAGTTCAGATTTGTCTTCTGCTGTTACAGTGAAGTCTTACAGCTTCTGGCAATTATTTATGTCTGCTTCACCACTGGGAAAAAAAACCCTTACAACTATAAAAACAGTTACCATAAAGCAGATTCGCACACTTAAAATATTTTGATTGAAGTAAAGGTTAATAGAAGAAGTACTGGAATTCAGAAAAATGTTATCTTTAATTCCTGGTTTTGACACAAACGTTTTCCATGCCATTAATCAAATCAATTAGCTTTCGTGCACCTCACTTTGCCCTTCATGATATGGAGATAACAGCATGGACGTATCTTCCTGAAGACAAACTGTGTGTTGGGAGAATGCGTAAAATAAATTATTACTGTAACTGTGAAAATAAAGCTCAATTATTAAGATAATTAAGCTATAACCTAAGGCAGAGAAAATACAGATCTTAATAAGGTCTGTGTTTTATAACTTACTTCAGTCAAAATGCTGCATTCTTCAATACTGAAAATATACCTAAGCCCTTTAATGAGAAATTTTACAAAAAAGAAGAAAAAAAATAATTAAGCATTTTGCCCCCCAGAGAAAAACATCAAAAATTAATCTACCGATTTTTCAGTAGTGAGGACTCTGTTGAAACAATAGGAAGGATTAACATAAAGCAATTCAACACAGTTGCCTGCTTATAGTTTGTCTACCTTCTTCACATCTGTATAAACTCTGGAGTACAGACACTCCAGGAATATGTGGAAAAAATGAGTCCTGAAAACTTTTTTAAAAAATACTGATCCTATATTTGAGATCAGAGCAATTTCTTGGGGTTTGATTCACCTCAGGACATAACACTGAATCCAGATCCAACTCAGTATTTGTCTGCAAAATAGTTACTTGGGAAACCACTTTCTGAAATTGAAGTGTACAGAGCAGTAGTAATAGGTGGGTAACTTCAAAGAGAAGCATGGTCTACCAAAGAGCTAGAAGCTGGCCCTGACTATGGCAACATAGGAGTGGTCACATTGATTTAGTCCAAAAATCAATCTAGCCCCTCTCTTGTCTCCTACAGTTGCCAAGGCATACAATTAGTGAGAAATATTAACGCAGGACATATACATAGTGTCTCCAGGATGTGAGAACAAGGATTCTTGACACTTCTGCCTAGCCAAAATATGCAAACACATGAACACATGCACATAGATGCATATAAAATATAACAAATGCATAAAATATAAATTCTATAGGCATAGATACAGATATTTTTAAATAGGTTTTCACATATTAGCTAAATATGATTAACAGGTTAGGTTTTTCTTTTTAAAGAACCCTTCCATGGCTGCACTGCTGAAAGGGTTGGGTTTATCTGTGAGCTTTTGAATGGATGCTTAATTTCCATAAGCCAGAGGGAATTTGTCTGAAGTCAATTAGGCAGGCATATGTGGAAAAATTTCAGCTAAACAGATGGATGTCCAGGAATTTTCTGATTTTTCAAGACTAGGTAGCCACTTAGGAAATTTAAGTGACTTTTAGTGTGTCCCAGAATGTTTTGAATTTTTTAACTAATCTTCATAGAAACCCTACATCTTTTTAGACTCTTAATATTAAGGTAGTCCGTTATATACATATAACTTTTACAGAAGAAACTGCATCCTTCTGTGCTCATCCCACCCTGGCACTAAGTTCCAGCTTCTCTCTCTGAAGTATCTCTTATTTCAAATTAATTGAATCTGTTCGTTTAATAAAATCTCAAAACAATCTAATTCCTCTAGTACCACTCATCACACATATCTTCTACTTCTCAGGGCACAAAACAACTCTTTTTGAACCTCTCACCTGGAAGTGAAGAGGGAGGGAGAGAGGGAAGGAGAGAGGGAACAAAAAAAGTTTCTTTACCTAAAGAATTGGTTGATAAGCTTTGTGGCTTCAATTATTTAGGTTATGGATTGAATGAAAGAATTTTTGTAAGTGGTTGGTTTGTTTTCATTCTTGTTTCTCAAGCTCCAGTTTAACGATTTAGGCTACCTATTTTTTTCATTTGAGACTTCAACTAATAAAAGTCATGATTTATATTCTGATAAGAATTCAATGAATGGGAGCATTTCGGATGTTTTATTTTTGTATTTAAACTTTTCACTACTGTGCAAAATTGTAACTCATTAATCTTGAACCACATCATAAAGTATTATTTATAACATTTGAATTTGTGTATCCACGTGTTCTTATCATTCCATTGTTCCTTTTGTGTCTCAAAGCACTTTCTGATTATTTCACATTCATACACTTTCTCATTTCATTCATTTGAACATTTTCCTCTTATAGACTGCTATCATCTTTTAGACTAAGTAATTATAGCATTTTACTTGTTCAATATACTATACAGATTTTAATAAATGATTACACACACACTCATCCAAGAGAGTTGGCTGAATAATTCATAATGAATCTTTCCTATTCTTCAATTTACATGAATAATTACTAGTCTCTAGACTTTTCACAAATAGTTTATTCTGAGTATTCACTATTTAAAATCCCAAATCTGTGCTGGTTTATTAATGTGTAGGTTATATGCAGGATGTGGCATCACATTCCTGAAGACTGAAATTCTTAAAAAAAATTAACGAGAGTTAGTATGACATTGTCCTGGGGTCAGCTAGGATAGAGTTAATTTTCTTTCTAGTAGCTGGTGCAGTGCTGTGCTTGGGAGAAGCTGGGAGAGCTCACAACCAGGATCCAAAATGGCCAAATTGGATATTCCATACCAGTGATGTCATGCTCAGCAAGGCTGGTGGGAGAGGAGCACACAGCTCCAGGATGCACAGTTTGAGGATCGTCTGGCTTCAGGGATGGCTCTGAGCTGTACGGCCTGAGTTGTGCAGTGCAGCGAGAAACTGCATCACCAGTTTTGTATATTTTACTATAAAGTCCTTTTATTGTAATTTCTCCCTCTCTTTGCTGTGCCAGTAAACTATCCTTATCCCCACCTGTGAGGATCACCTTTGTCTTCCCTTTTTTTGTTGTTTTTTTCTTCCATTTTTTCCCCCTTTGGGGATGGGGGAGGGTGTGAGCGAGCAATAGTGTGGTGCCCAGCTGCTGGCTGGGGCAAAACCACAACATATATTCAATCACAAATTATGAGGTTTGTGTAAAATGGCCTATCAAGCAAAGTTGTATTTCAGGCACTTAAAGAACATATTTTTGAGATAATTAGAGGTATGTAAATGTGATATGTTTGATAAAACAGGTAGTATAATGTATACATAATGTCATAGTAAAATATTAAATACTACTAGTAAAGTTCACATTAACTTGTGCAATAACCGGGTGGTACTGTCAAACATTGGTCACAAAACTCATTGATGATCTGGCTGATGGTGCAGAGTGTACCCTCAGCAAGTTTAAACATGACACAAAATGGAGAGGAATGGTTGATATGCCAGTAGGTCATGTTACTATCCAGAGGGACCTGAACAGGCTGGAGAAAAAGGCTGACAGGAAGGAACCTCATGAAGTCCAACAGGTACAAAGTCCTGTGAAGAAGAACAATCCCAGACTGGACAGCTGGAAGGCAGCTTTTCAGAAAAGGAAACAGGGGCCCTAGTAGACACCAAGGTAAATGTGAGCCATAAATCTGCCCTTATGGAAAAGTAAAGGTGAATGTTATTCTGAGCTGTATTAGGAGGTATGTTGCCAGCAGGACAAGGGGGATGATCCTTCTTCTTCGTTTACTGGAAGCCCCACCTAAAAATTAGTTCAGGGATCCTCAGTATAAGAGAGATATGGACATAATGGAGAGAGTCTAGTAAAGGGCTAAAAAGATGATGAGGGATCTTGAGGAAGAAACTGCAAAGACTCTAACAGCACACCTTCCCTGCTGCTAAAGACATCTCAGCAAAAATAGAGACCAGAGCATCTTTTTTATATCTTTTCTTAGAGAGCTGGGACTGTTCAGCCTAGGGAAGGCTCAAGGGAATCTCATCAATGTCCACAAATATCAGAAGGGAGGGTACAAAGAAGATGGGGTCAGGCTCTTCAGCAGTGCCCAGTAACAGGCTGAGAGTCAAAGGGCACAAACTGATGCACAAGAGATTCTGCCTGTACAGCAGGAAACACTCTTTTTAAAATTTTTATTATGAAGGTGACCATGTACTGACATAGATAGTCCAAAGAGCCTGTGGAGTCTCCATCTTTGGAGATACTCAAAAGTTGTCCAGACAAGGTACAGGTGTTCCTGTTTGATCAAGGAAGCTGGGCAACCTGATCACTAGAGGTCCATTCCAACCTTGACTTTTTTGTGACAGTGTGAAACTGCCAGCTTGCTGGTAGCTTTGATATAACAGCCACCACCAGGAATTAGAATCAAGTAGTAGTGATTGTAGTTGAGGTTCATCAGGATTATCCTTATGTTTTTTCAATATTTTAGCAGTGATTCAGAGTAAAAACATAAATGCAGTGTTGATGAAATTTACGGAGGAAAAGATTGGCAGAAAAGCAAAAAAAATGGTTAAGGATGCAATTATTCACAGAAATATGGACTAATTAGTAAAGTGAGCATATTTGCAAAAAATATGTTTAAATATAGCCAACTGCACAGCTGAGGAAGGGAAAATATGCACCTAATGATTCTGAAAAGATCTAGGAACTGCTAAAAACAACAGTCAATGATAGTGTATATCATAGCCATGATAGAAAATAGCTGTTCTTTGATTAAAAAAAAAATTACAGTGAGTGAGAATAGAAAATAATTTTATTTGTGTTTTTAGTATGATGAAACTGATTCTTTAATTTAGAGTGATGGTTTTGTGTATGCACTTAAATATGGCTATTGGCCAACTGAAGCACAAATATTTGAAACAGGAAAAACAGAACTGATAAGTTAGTAGACTAAATGCAACTGAGAAGATTCAAGAGATCTTTAGCTTAGCAAGGAAATTGCTGAGACATAGCTTGTTTACTGTATGGGTATCAAAGAAGTTCAAATTTAAAAGAAACGAAAACATCCTTGACAGTGAGCACTAGAACAAAAACATTTTTTTTTTCAAATACATGTTTCTTTGTGGTAACCCTGAACTTTCTATATGGTATGAAGGATTCTTCAGTTCCTGAATGGCATTTCTACCATAGGCAGCATGGATTGCTGCACTTAGAGGCCAGTCTTGATGATATAAGATTTTCAGTTTCTAGATTTCCTGAGAGAAAAACTTGAATCATGAGATGTCTTACTAATGGACTGCTGTCCTAGTGGTAACTGGAGTCTTCCACACTTTGATTATACCCATATCTTTAGAAGTTTTGGAAGATCTTAATTTTATTCTATAATGGCATTAAAACAAACATCAAAGTTTCTGTGTTTGTGCAAAATTGCATTTATTTATTCTTTCTAACTTGTCTTAAGAGTTAACTATTAAAATAATTATTGGAAGAAAGTGAAATCATTTGTATTTTGCATTAAAAATTGTAAAGAAACACACCTCAATGCTGTTCCTTGGGATGGGAAGAACTTTGCAAGGCAAAAATTATTGCTCTTCATATCAACATAAATAAAATGCTTAAATCTGAGTTATACAGGAGGTTTATTATATTATTGTCATAGAATCATAGAATGGCTAGAGTTGGAAGGGACTCCCAGAGGTCATCTAGTCCAACCCACCTGCAAGAAGCAGGGACACTCCCAACTAGATCAGGTTGCCCATCGAACCTGGCCTTGAACTTCTCCAGGGATGGGGCATCCACCACCTCCCTGGGCAACCTGTTCCAGCGCTCCACCACTCTCACAATAAAGAACTTTTTTCTAATATCCAATCTAAATCTACCTCCCTCTATTTTGAAACCATTACCCCTTGACCTGTCACAACAGGCCCTACTGAACAGCCTCTCCCAATCCTTCTTGTAGGCCCCCTTGAGGTACTGGAAGACTGCAATAGAGTCTCCCCAGAGCCTCCTCTTCTCCAGGCTGAACAGCTCCAAGTCTCTCAGTCTGTCCTCATAGGAAAGGTTCTCCATCCCCTTTATAATCTTTTTGGCCCTCCTCTGGACCCTCTCCAACTGGTCTATGTCCTTCTTATGTTGGAGGTTCCTGAAACAAATGCAAGAGAAGAGTTGCATGGGCTCAAACTGTTTCTTTACCCAAAAACCTAGTGTCTAGGGCATTCATCCAAAGTCCATGACACAATCACTTTCCTTTTCTTCACAGATCTCAGCCAAGATATCCAGAGAGAATACTTGGCTTTCCCATAGTATGCTTTGAGAAGGAATGCTGTCAGTGCCTCCTACAGATTCTGCTCTACCTTTACTAAATATTTAATAGTCAGTATAGTGAGGTTTGGAAGCTAGGTATGGATCTAGACAGGTGAACTACAGGCTTATGTTTTTGCTTGATGTTTTAAAGAACACTTCAATAATTAACGTAAAGAAGGACAGTTTTGATAGCAGAGACAAAGCTGTGTCTTCAATCTT
This sequence comes from Heliornis fulica, assembly GCA_013399135.1. NCBI lineage: Eukaryota > Metazoa > Chordata > Aves > Gruiformes > Heliornithidae > Heliornis > Heliornis fulica. The sequence continues at coordinate 46,485 of VXBZ01010656.1, forward strand.
GAGAATGCACTTTGGATATGGTAGAAAAAATGAAATCTTTTCTCTCTTTATTGCTAGAGTAAAAAAATCAGATTCAGTCCATACAAATGGATTCTACATCTTGCTTGAGTTTCCTGACTGCTGCCATACTGTACAGTGTAAGAAATATTTGTTCTATCAGAGAATCACAGATGGCTAGGGATTGGAAGGGACATATGAAGATCATCTAGCCCAATCCCCTTGCTAAAGCAGGATCACCTAGAGCAGGTTGCACTGGATTGTGTCCTGGAAGCTTTTGACTATCATCAGACGACTCTACAGCTCACTTGACAGCCTGTTCCAGTGCTCTTCCACCCTCAAAGTAAAGAAGTTTTTTGCTCATACTGAGGTGGAACTTCCTGTGTTCCAGTTTCTGTCAATCACCCCTTGTCCTGTCACTGGGCACAAGTATTGAAAAGATCTCCTCTCAATCTTCTCCAGGCTAAACAGACACAGCTATCTCTGTCTTCCCTCAAAACAGAGATGTCCCAGTCCCCTAATCATCCCTTTTGACCTCCACTAGACTCACTCTAGTAGTTCCCTATTTTCTTGACCCCAGAACTGGATGCCAGTACTCCAGATGTGGCAGATGCGAAGAATAACCTCCCTTGTTCTGCTGGCCACACTCTTACTGTACCATCCACTGAAGTTTCTAAATTAATTCTTTAATTACCTTTACTTTTAATAAATAGCTATTGGAACATTTCAGAAATTCAAAACCATATTTAAACCTTTGTATTTCAATATTCACAAGCGTTTTCTATTACCCACACAAATACACACTTAATTGCCAAAAGACAAACAAAAAAGCATTTCAGGCATGACTGAACCTGAGTGTAACCTTGGTTCAGACAACAAAGTAAAAAGTCAAATGCTGGCAAGATTCTAAGGATAACCTGTCACAAAATTAGGACACACTGTGAGTAACTGATATTCTCCCTTTTTTAAAAATAAATTTAAAAAATCCTTAATATAAAAATAATTTTCATATTACTCAATGTTCTTCAATATTTTCAATATCTCATTATATTTCAGTTGAATCACAAATGCTTACCAGTTTAGATTATATCTCACTGCTTGCAAATTGGTCAGAAAGATTTGCATACTGCTGGACATGTTAAAACCAGTTTATCTTTATTATAGGGCTGTCAACATATATTTCCATTCACATGAGTATCCTCTGTTTATGTACATTATATTTATCACAGGGAGACAAACAGGCTCACTCCACGTGTGATGCTAATTACTAGGTGCCAGCAAAGCAGCACTAAATTATGTTTTACTAAGGCAGATCCAGGGGAACTGGAAGCTTGCCATTCACAGTCCACGAAAAAGACCCATCTGTACTAATCATTCCAGAAACAACTCTACAACTCTTTCCTATACAATTTTTTTTTTTTTTTTTTTTTTTTTAAATCCAGCTATGATNGTGCTGAGGTCACTGAACAATTTCTGATTTTGTAGTTAACAGGACAATGTTCCATGCCCTCTGAAACCTTAGACAGTGGGTAATAGAATGTCATCACCGTGTGAACAGTGTACCTACAGAGATGGACTATAAGCTGCCTGGTACCCATAGGATCTCTCACACCGCTTTTTCTGATACATGTTAAATCTGTTAGGTTTATATTTAAGTTGAAAATCATCTAATATCTGTAATCAGAGATGCTCCTACAGGGACATCTAGCAATTCATTTTAACAGCCTTCGGTGTAGCAGCAGTACTGCTGAATGTCTTTTGATAGCCTACTGTACTGAGATGCCAAGAAACTTAGCAATATGTTTTTGTAACAAGGAGACAGCAATTTGCTTTTACGTTTCAACCCCTCCAAATTTTTAATCGTGAGCCCCCTGCCGGTAAATGAGCTAAACTGATTATACTGAGTACTTGAATAATAGCGAGAACTTCATAATTAGAAAGTCATGCTATTGATCTTGTTATGAACTGTTTTCATTAGAAATGTCTAGAAATTACCATTCCCCTGAAAATACTTCACAAAAATACAGACATGCTTAATTAATTCTAATGCAAGGACAATCTCAGTCATTTGTTTTAAAAGCTGAAACAAACTCGAAATTGAGTCTTCACTTTGTATTTTATTTATTTTGGTGTTGCAGAACAAGAGCTGAGCATTAAAATAAACACAAAATAACAAAAACAACTTTATGAAAATGGAGATTTTACATATTAACATTCAAACAAATTAATCCTCAGAGAGAAGATCTCTCCATATGAATATATGAATTACAGACAAAATCTTCTGTTGCTTTTATCTTATATGGCAGCTACAGGAAACAAAAATAATTAAAGAAAAACAAGGTTTAGAATAACCCTGTTCTTTCTTTCCTTCACAGCTGTAAAGCAGCACATAGTGAAGAAGCCTAATTTTAGCTTTCACCCTGAGAACGTCATATTATGACTCCTTTCTCTTCTATTTTACTTTGCTTTTGTTGGCAAAGCCTAATAGGAGAGATATCAATACTACAAATATCCATATTTAAGTGTCCAGTTGCATAGGATACAACTTCCTAATGTGCATAATCTTTGCAGATATGTGAGTCTTTCAGCATTTATTCTGAGACAGCTAAAGGAGAAAAGGTAGAAAAAGGTAGCAACAAAATTCAATTATATGGACTTTCTAATTATAGATTTCAGGAAGACTGCATGTCAGAATAACAAGCAATGAATGACTCAGCTCAATTCTTGATATATTGTGTTTTCTAACACAAAACTCACCAAATGTTATGAACTGCAGATGATTTCTGAAGAGGCTCTTGAATATCCTCCACATCCCATGTAGACACCCAGAATGCAGGCACCTGTGGATGAGCTATTTTTACAAGCTCTTTTTACAGTCAGAGTTTAACACACTGTTAGGATAGTATCAATTTTATTTAATTTACATTTAAGAAAGTATGAGAAATTACCAATAATTTTTTTCTTTTTCTGTGAACTATAAACGAAATCTAATGCAGTTTGTAGACATCATCAGAGGTAATGAGTGCGTCTGGGTGGTGTGTTTCAGGCTGAGGTGAATTTTGGTAGCTCACAGGGTATATAAGAGAAAACTGGTCAAGGTTGAAATGAGTCAGCAGCAGCAGAGGCACTTTAATGCCCCAGTCAAGAAAATTGAATGAGATGTAGCTTGTTTTGACTGGTTACCTATCTGGGTACCACCAGCATCAACCTGGAGATAGCACACTGACTGAAGAGCACTTGAAAAAAACCCCAGTCATAGATACAAAAATATACAGTCAAATGGAGGGGGGTTGGGGGGGGGANGAAATAAATTACTGGGCAATTGGGAACTCTGTCCCATGAGTTTCAGGTTACTGAATTTCTTCAAACTCAATAAATTCAATGCAAATGGAGGACTTTGAGCAACACGGACTCTGGGGAACAGCATGCTTGCAATACACCATCCACTAAGCTACCGTGGTAATGAAGCAGTTACACCATCTGAAAGAATGCCTTTGGCTACAAAAATTTTAGTAAACTGAATGGCAGCAGAACATAATCACAGATCCTGGGAATGCTGATATGTTAAATTGCAGAAACGGTTTATGGACATGTTTTGGTCTAGGCCAAGAAGGCATCCTGCCCCAGTTCAAGTCCTGGTTGGAAGGATCAGTCCCAGCAGGCATTTTGTGTGCTCTGTGTTGTGCTCTTAGGCCACTGTTTATTGTTAATGATGGACCCCTCTGTGTCTCACTTACTGGGCACAATTAATTCACTACTATGGATACAGCCCATGAGTCTGTCCCCTAAACATAAACCGTCACCCTTACTAGCAGTGGCTGTATGAGAGATCACTGTCTCTCAGTTACGGTTATCACCATTACTGTGCATGATTATCCAGCATTACTCTGCTCCTTTTCCTTGACAGAGCCCAACTTCAGGCTTGTTCACACTGCCTGTATAATATTAGCTACACAAACCCACTTTTAAAATACTTAGAGAAAATGCACTTTTTCTCTTCCCCAACATGCAGCAGATTCCATGACCAGTAAAACCTGCAATGTTTTAGAAACGTTGGACATCTTTGATAGTGGCAAATAATCTAGATCCAGTGGCAATTGGTTTCTTAGCCTTAGGGCACTGTTCTGCATTGAGTCAGTGCATGAACTACTGAAGTGTTAAGAAACTTCTGAAAACATAGACTGAGTCAGTCCTGCTCCCCCTCCTACACCTCCCTCCTACTCTGGAACTAGAGATTTCATTTACTACAGACTTGCCCTTGTCCCTTTTTTAATAGCTTTATAGGTGTGGAGATTTTCCACCTTAAATGGTAATGGAACCCCCACAGTAAACCAATAACTTTTTCTGTCCAGAATGCAGCTGTTAATTCAAAAGATTTAGGAACTTATCAGTGTAATATTTTAAGATTTTTTTAATGAGAAATTATATTTTTATTTAGATGAAGAATTGTATAGCTATGAATATTTGAATCACATACTGCAAAAACTTAATTATAGTGAATGTCACTCTATTATTGGTAAATAAATGAGAAAACGAGGAAAAAAAAAAAAGAAATCCTGTGCCTTTCACATAAAACAGTAGCAGTAGCGAGGTCCTGATTCTAGGCTCCATGAAGCTTCTCATACATCTCCACCAGAGAGAAATCTTTGGGATGTTGTACAACTTGTAAACTTTATAATTTTTGATAACCAAAGACAATTCAATTCACCTAAAACACAGAATATATCTTTAAAGTTCATTATATTTTCCAAACTTTCATCCTGTCACAAGAGCACTAAATATGACATCAGTCACAAAAAATCCATCCTGAGCCCTGTGGCTTGTTAGATACTTTTTAGTGTCCAAGAATTTCATAGATCCTTTAACATCCTTACCTCATATGTCATATCAACATATGTTTTTTTCTTTATAGTGTATAACATTTGTCAGTTGATGTTTTTATAGAAAAAATAGTGAAATATTGATTGATGAAATAATCTATTAAAAGAAAATCTTACAATATTAAAGAAGTAAATTTATTATGCTCAGTTGTTTTTTTCTGGGAACAGAATTTTTTATTGGAAAAATTTTGATCATTTTACCTGAGCAGTGCAAGATGCATTAGAATAAAAAAAAAAATAACACAAAATAATTTTCTCATTTTAACTTACTATCAAAAGATTGTCAATATGACACTGCATTTTTCATGCTATATTGTTCAGTTTAAAGTTTGATTTTTATTTAGGTCACTGAGAATTTGCACCTAGCTGAAATTAAACCAGAAATTGTGAGTACCTGCTCAAAAGACGTTGATTTCATTGTCAAAGGCAACCAACAAAAATTATTGAAGGTAACTGGAAAACAATATTCTTTCTTGACTGTGAAGCATCTTTACTAAAACAGTACTTCGAAGAAATAAAGCGAGCTCAGGGAGAGACTCAAGAAAGCTGTTTCAAGTACACCAGACAGTCAGCATTTATAGCTTAATCCTAAATAACCCTGTGGAGTTTCTTTCTCCCACTAGTTTCTCCAGAGAACGGAAGTGCTTCCTAAGGGATGATGACAAAATCCAAACTGCAAACTGAAAATGTCTGGCAAAATACTTAAATGAGAAAAACAGAGGGTTTTTTTTTTTTCCCCTAGGGTTTTCTCCTCCTGAGTATTCCCAAAAAAACATTTCAAGCTTGGGAGCTGGTAGGTAAAGTTCAGATCAGAGAGGCTTTGTCATGAAGACTAACAGTATTTTCAACAGGGTCTAAATCCTCCTCAGTAACGAAGAAAAGATTTTGTATTTCCCCAACCTTTCTGGCACCTATCCATTAAAGATATCCAAAAAGACATGTAGTATTCACATTACAACGCCTAATGGTTTGGGAAAGAGAAAAATAATCTTTCTTGGAGTTGTTACTTTTTTCCTGTGGTCTCCATTAACAGAAAATGCCTTGATCCTTATTCACATTAGGGTATGAATTCAGGCCTTGAACTTGAATTAAAGCTCAAGCTATTGTTCACCCACTCTACCTACATTTTGACTCATGCTTTTTTAATTTAAAAGTCAGTCAATTTCTGCTGTAGTATCAAGGGCTAGCTCAAATCATAGTCACAATATTCTGTCCTTTTTCAGCCCATTATATGGATGTAAGAATGTAGAAAGAACAGTAGCCATGAAAAACATTTTATGCTCATGTTATGGGCATAAGAAATTAAAATACAAAGTCCAAATCTTATTAAAAAGGCTCCACTAACTCTACCTGATGATGCATAACAAACTATAATATAATTTCTAAAGTAGTAAGGGAATGGTTTTTCATGTTGAATGTGGTCAGTGGTGTTTGTTTAGAATGGGAGAGAGAGTTCAAGTTCTCAGTTTAATGTCTGTGAACCACCAGGATATAGAAACTGATAGCCATTTCCAGGTGAGTTGCTGTCCTGGGATAAGCAGGGTTCATTTCAAGCTGACATGTCTTAATAGAATTTTTCTTTTCTTACTTTCAATGTGTCTGTTCTCCTTCTACTGATCTATTTTCTCAAGACCTGTTCTCTGAATCCACACGCATCCCAATCCTGCTGCTATTGAATCATTACCTCTTCTGATATACGTTGCTCTCTAACGAAGTCAGTCATGTTCTCAATATAAATCTTTATTGTCTGTCTTCAGAGAGGCTCACTGAGAAAATTAGGAATTTCAGTCTTGTGTTTTGTATGTTTCCATACTGCCCACTTAGCAAATTTTCTAGAAACATCTATGTGACCCAAAAGTCTTCCAAGACCTATTAACTAAAGCAGATAAAACCTTCAAAGATCTTTATCTTTCTCTATTGACTGCATCATAAATTGAAGTCCCAGTACAATAAAGTAGATTTCATTAGGTAACTAAAATTGAGGCCCCCAAGAACCAGAAGTCTACATGACTTTAATAGCACCTGCATCATACGCCTGCCAGCTATTTGAAGATGTTTGTGCTTACCTCGACTGTACCAAATGGTTCTAGATAGTGATATTGAGGAAATTGACTGGTGCTCTGGATGTTGGGATTTTGAGGTGAGTTCCTCTCAAGATCCCACCCTTTTTTTCATTTCTTCATTGGAAAATATAGACACTATGTCAAAATTATGTCTTTATGGTTAAAACTCAAAAAGCAAATATAATACGAAAACATGTGAATTTTACTTTTGCTAGCTTGGATTTGGGTCTTCAACATTTATTATATTCTTCTTGATTTATGAGAGGCATGATAAATCAAGCTAAGGCATCAATGAGGAGGTTTACACCATAAACATATAAGAAACTGAAAATAGCATTTTTAAGATAATGCAGAAATGAATATGCCTCTTAAAAGAGTAATAAGGATATACTTTTAGTAATTTCCTGGCTGTTAGATACATTTAGAAGTTATAAAGAGTTGTATCTGATGAAGTTTCTTGTCCTTATGATAAACATGAGTTAGCAAGAAAAATGCAGGAGATCAGTGAGGGTCAAAAGCAAAAAGTATTCCAACGTGAAACAAAAAAGCGCACTTTGTTTACATTTACAGCTGGGTCTTATTTCTCAAATCAATGTATCCCTTCCTGATTTTACACTTCTGAATAAGCTGGCTGCAAGCATACGGGTTTTCAAAGGCAAAAATGAGAGGTACCTACCAAGAACAAAACAAAACAGGCAATTAGTGTCTGAAGCTTTAAAACATCCACCTCTGCTGATGTGTTTGCCTATAATTACCTCATTCAAATTCAGCAGTTACTTCCCCATGTGCAAAAACTTTATTATTGCAGGCAGATCATAGCATGACATGCATTCCCTTTTCTACAGAATTATTTCCGAGTACTTCACAGGCTGCATTGTGCTAAAAACCCAGGGAAGAAAGTAAGACTTGTGGCAGAACATGACTAAAGCACACCAGAAGAGAGCAAGACAGAGTACAAGATAAAGACAGTTTGCTGATAAGCACTTCAAGAGAGAAACAATAACAGACGCACCCAGTGATAACACAAAGTACTTTACTAACCTATGAGAAGCTAACAGAGACCACCACACAGACACAAGAGCCTCTTACAGCAACTTCTAGCTATGCCCCACTACCCCTTTTTATAAGGGCTGGATTGATCTCAGGGGGAGTGGAAACAGCCCCAGCCAATTCAGCTCACCTGTGCTGGCTGCGGAGGTCAACTTTGGCCTGGAACAATTTTCTCTGGAATACTGATACCTGTGGGCTTAAACCTAGACAAGGAAGGCATTTATTGCCTCCAGGAGATCTCCATCATAGATATTAAGTCACTACAATCAAGCCTGTGTTCACTGTGTCAGAAATAAATGACATTTCAGAGATTTTCAAGTCTTTGAAATTTGTTTTTCAAGACAGGGTGTTAAATATCATCAGGTAGAAGTTTTTATTTTATCTTTTAATTGAGGTTAAAAAAACGTTTCATTGTTTCTTTCCAGTAGGCTATAGTCTTTCCAAAATATTTTCTTGGGAAATACAAGCATGAAGACATTGACACACTAGGAAACGGGATCTTTGTATTTCTTGCTCTAAGCATTACATGGATTTTTTTTTTTTATTGAAAGGTTATTATAACTATACTCCTCAGATCCTGAATAGAAAATGTTCTATAAGTATCTGTTCTGGATGGGATTTTTCTTTAGCTTCCACCTGCTGCCTCATTATATTTAGTGGCATGTTACATCTGGTCTGATAGAACTCTACCTCAGTTGAGAATCTGAAAGGAAAAGAAACTTTTTTGTCAGAAAAAAAACTTACATTCAAAAGTGCTCCTTTAAAACACTTTAATTTTTAAGAAAAGTTGAAAAAGCATATGGGTGAAACAGCTGTGCTAATTTTTTTGCCTACTTTTAGGTGTGAATGATTTCCTTAAGTCAGATTTCTCTCTAATTTGAAATGCTTTTCTACTGACTTTTCTAGTGACATTTGGTGAATTCATAGTTCTGCCTTGCTTGTGTCTTATTTCAGTAACAATAAGAATATTGGTAGAGAATGTTCCTTTTCAAAAGGTAATTCTTTAACATAGTGTGTTGCAGCAAAAAATGAAAAATGAAAGGGTTACATCTGTATCACAATGACATGCAGTTACTAGATAAACTCAGTTCCCTTCCCTTCCCTTCCCTTCCCTTAGAACCAGGTGAACTACATGGTTATCCCACCATACTCAATTCAGAAAAAAAATTACTGTATTTTCCCCTCACTGCAGCTCCAAATAAGCAAAGTACACTGATGTTGACTCTGGACGAATTACATAGCTAATAACAGATAACAGGTTTCTCCTACTACTAACTATATTTTGGGTTTGTATTGTATAAACAGGTAAATTTGCAAATTCTTAAATATGGATGATAGAGTATTTTCAGTGAAGACCCCCAGATTGCACAACAGATATATCAACTCTTCAAATTCAGCCTTGATTAGGTTCAGAACTAGCAAAGACTCATGCTTGATTTCATCTTCATTTTTATTCAAAGTTAAATGAAGGGGGCGGGGGGGTGTGTGTGAAGAAATAAACAAATACACAAGAAAAGATGGTAGAGAAAGAAAAGAAGTCAGTTTAGACCCAGTTCTATATTCAGCTGTTCTAATAGCTGGAATTATAAAAACAGATGAGAATTATTCTGTTCCTACAGACCTTTATTCTTCAGACTTCTCCACACCAATGTAATCTCTGGTGGACACCACTACAGTGGCACCCAGCAAAACCTTTGAATGGTCTAGGAGTTTACAAGGTTGAATATGGCTTGGAAACTTCCAAGTGATATAATGATTGCAATGATGATTATATTTTTTCCAAGACTACCTTAAAATTCTCTAATTAAGCCGTAAAAATGAGGTTTACATTACCTAATACTAAACTCCTTCTCCCATAGCTGGTGTCTCACTTTCTGTTCAGATGCCCAAGGATTATATTATTTTTCAAGTATATGTAGTCTCACACATTTAGAAGCCCCATGTTTAGAAGCAAAGAAAAAAGAGCAATGTTAGTTTGGAAAAAAACTCAAGATTTTCCTCTGAAAGTATCACTACATCTCTCAAAACCCTGTCTTACTTCCTATATCAGAAATCAGATCTATTTTAAGATTGTAATAACCACACACTTTCCCTCCTTACACTTAAGAGTACTGAGGACAATCAAGAGCATATCTGCACTGCTTTGATCAAAAACCAGAGCAAGTAAGCCTTTGGCAACACTCACATATTTGCTCCTCTTCTCATGCTGCCCGAAAATATTGCCAGATTCTCCTGGTCCATCTCAAGAAATATGAGGATCTCTGGTGAAATAGTTTCCATTGAGGTGTTATGCATGCATATATGCTTTCTTATTTATATTTTTTAATATTGTGACAGTACACTTTACATTCACTACAGACTTCAGAAACATCAAGGGAGGGAATATTTTGCCATTGCCACTTTTTAGCCTAATTCCCAAAGTCAAAACACTCAGTTCTGTCCTGAGTCTCTGTATGTATATGAGAAAGAAAAGTGTTTCTCTAATAACTTCTGAACACCTTGCCTGATTTCAGTCTGATGTGACAGAAGTTGAATATAAAGACAATTTAACGTATACAAGGTCTTTGCGAAAAATAGGCAGCTGATGTCAGAAAGACCTTATGACTTTCAGTAGTTGTCATAAAACAATTTCTACAGAGAAAGACCAAAGTTACACACCAGAAGTTCTGTGACAAAGGCCTTATTGATGTTCTGATCACAGGTATAGCTTCCACTGAAGCACACAATTAACCAGGATATATATAATAAACCAAACTTGATTAAATCAATGCTCACAGGACTAGCAATTTGCACTGCAAAAGCAGTCGAAACCTCTACCACAGGTCAGACTCCTGTTTTCCTAACCACTGTACAAATACAGAGCAGAAAGGCCATTCTCAAGGAGGTTTTCTACATACACGTCTCCTCATTAAGACTGACCCTTTAGAACACTTCGCCTTTTTCACCCACAGCAAGGGCAGCTCTTTCAGTGAATCCTCACAAAACTGTCAAGTTAAACAAGTTTCTTACTAAATCATAAACAGCTCTAATCTTATAAAACTTTGAGATAAGTTGAGGTCAAAGGTTAAACTTTGTATTCCTTTCAGGCTGCGCACAAAGATTTCATGGTTTCAAAGTGTAAAGCCAAGGGCATGATTATAATATCCAGCATGACCTCCTTCAGAACAGGGACTTTGTTTCATTACACTGTCCATTTAGTGAAAGGACAGCAAATGCTGGGCCAAAGGATGCCCTCCAAAAGGCTACACACTCCTGAAGAGTGCTAACCTTTACTAAGAGGCAAACACCCACACAGCAGCTCACTCCCCTTTTTTCATAGGAACAGGGGACAAAATAAGAATTAGAAAGCTTGTGGGTTGAGATAAAAATGGGGAGATATCTCACTACTATCATAGGCAAAGCAGATTTGACCTGGGAAAATGAATTTAAATATTGCTATCAAAAAGTTCTAATCCAAACTTTCCCCATTCTTTTGATAAGTAAAAAAAAAAACAAAAAAAAACAACCAAACCCCAAACAAACAAAACAAAAACAAAACAAAAAACCCACCACCACCAAACAAAGAAACAACACCACCCCCAACCTCCATCTCTTCCCCCCAAAAATAAAACCCTCCATGAAAAAAGCAAGCTAAAAAAAATCTGTTCTTGTTACTATTCTGTTTGCAGTTGCTCCCTGGGAGTTCATGTTCAGTTGGACATCTACAGCAGAATTATTTGTCAGAATGTATCAGCATGGAGATGTCAAGACGATGGTGCCAGACTCTTCAGTGATGCCCAGTGACAGTACAAAAGGCAATGGGTGCAAACTGGAAAACAGGAAATCCATCTCAACATGAGTAAAAACTTCTTTACTTTGAGTGTGACAGAGAACTGGAACAGGTTTCCCAGATACCTGTGGAGTCTCCATCTCTGGAGATATTCAAAACCCACCTGCTCTAGATGATCCTGCTCTGGCAGGGGGGTTTGGACTAGAGGTCCCTTCCAACCCCTATCATTCTGTGATTCTGTGATTCTGTAATGGTTATTTTGAGAATAGATTCCTCCTATGTACAAAATACTTTCCCCAAAAACAAAGAAATGTCAGACTGCAAATACCATTCATCATTTTCTTTGCATATGGACCACAGTATCTTTGAAGTGAAGGCAATGTGTTATATTGACAAAAGATTTCTTACAGTTGTCATTACTTATTTTCTTACTGCTGACTGTTACACTACCATAAACGACAAAGGATTGTCCAAGACTAGTCAACTAATCTGTTTAAAGTAGAACTTTATATTCTGGAAAAAAGTTCAGTTCTAACTGAAAAGCATTTAGAATCAGTTGTGGATTCACCATAACATGGTAAATCCTGGAGAACTTACTAACAAAAATCTCCATGTTTACAAAGTATTACAATATTATTACTCCTAATTCCCCATTTGCAGTGCCTCACTTCAGCTTTAGAAGAGCTGAAGATAGATAGAGTTTCTTGTACTAGACCTAGATGAGGAGTTTCAGGATGTGAAGCTTCAGCAGCTCTCATTGTCGCAGGTACACTTGATTCACGTTTTCAATTGTTCTGTGCCCCTTACTCACACAACCTGAAAGACTGGGAAGAGAAGAAAAGAATACGGGAAGACTTTTTGTAAGATTCTGTCAGGCCATCTGCATTTACTGATCCCTGCCCTAATACAGTGCTCACTGCTGGCTTTGTGTTACTCATATATAGCATCACATTTGGTGGACTTGGCAGTGCTAGGTTAATGGTTAGGCTTGATGATCTTCAAGGTCGTTTCCAAACTAAATGAATCTATGATTTACCCTTGCAATGTTTATCTGAGAAAGGAAAATGTTGCTTATTCTTTTATAGAAATGGAGCACTAGGGAGAAAGTAAGTGACCTGAACCTCTATCTCCAGAGTTCTTGTTATGTTCTTGGATGTGATCATTCATCACATTTTTCACCTGCTGGCAAGTAGAAAATAACAACTCCCTCTACTCTGATTCTCAACCAGAATTATTCATCCTTCACAAAAAAGCCACAGCAAGCTCAACTACACAAACCCCCACTGACGTGGAGAGCAGGTTGCTGATTTTCCTTTACTATCAATTTCTCCACATTCAAAACCAGAAACACTGTTAAAGCCTGTATTTCAAAAATGGGTCAGAATAGCATAACAGTAACAGAAACAGAAGTGTTAATCACTGTCTACATGCTTAAGGTAACTGGATGTTTATACACGTACTGCTGTTTCCATATATCTGAGGTCAAGTCTGGACCATATTTTAGAAAAAATATAAATATAAATTGAATTTATATTTGTATTTGTCCTTGCAGTGCTATGTAAGGGCAAAATTCTTCATGTTTTATGCCAAGGAAGGGTTGAGACATTAACAGATGGAGAAAATACTCTACTATGTTTTCTGTCAGCTGAATGCCATTATGAAAATGGCACTGCATTCTGGAATAAACAGATTAATATATTTTTGATGTTGTTGTTGCCTTATAAATGGTAAATGTTCTGACCAAATGTAGAACAAAACCGAGCATGCTTCTCTTTGTAACACACATTTCAGAGGCATTGTTCTTAATTCTTAAATTCCCATGGAAATCTATACAGACTTAATGTTATTGGAGACTGAACCATGCGCTGGACACACTGGGTGGTGGATGATACACGTACACTACCAATAATGTCAGTGGAGTTTGGTCACCCTGAGCTGTTTTATGAATGCCTGCCAGACAACTATTCAGCTATGTTAAGGCTTTCCGATAAGAGGCTGGCATTGAATGATTTAATTAACATAATTATTGATGTGGATTTTAAAAATATCACTGCAATCAAGATGAAGGTGAACAGTCTGTATATTTGGTATTCATGTAGTCTTGTGAACTGTTGATTAAACAAAATGTATATGTGTATTTATAAAGGAGGAAGATTAAACTTCAGGTTACACCACAGAGATATCACCTGGATCCAAGCGTTGAGTAGTTCTATGACAATTACGAACATTTTTAAGAAACATAATTTCAGTACATATGTTTATTGGAAGAGTATATTATTATAAGTTTCCAATATTACTTTAGAAACAGCACTGATACTACATATGAGTATTCCCATTAGAGGAAAAAACAGTTGAATGTTGAATATGAGGATGTTTCTCAAGTATCAGAGAACTCTCAAATACAGATCAAGATGATGGAGACAATAATCAAGTTAGAGAGCTAGGTAGATGTACCCATTGCTATGGCAATCACAGAACAAATAGAAGGCTCACAGTGTATATGCTTCCTAGAGAGAAAGGAAGAGAGAAAAAAGAACATGGCACCTTACCTAAAGAGAGAGAAATTTTGCCCAGAGTACAGAGCAGAAATGTAAATGTAAAAAAGTAAAAAAATCTTACAATCTGAAATAATTAACATCCTGATAGATGTTTGAGATGGCATTCATCTTACTTAATTTTGATGTTTGCATTTGAACTAGCAGTCATCTGGACTTCTTTATGCTCAGTGGAGCACAGAAAAGCAATTCATCTCATCTTAAGGTAGACATTTAAAGCAAGTCGAATGAGTCAGTCTCAGAAAGTACCCTTTTCTCCTGACTGACCACAGAAGAGTCTACACAACTACCTTTGGGATTAGAGCAGTACCTCTACCTTGTAATTTAGAGACATGACTGAAACATAACAACAGAAGGAGTATGCTAATACAGACCAGATATTGTAGGAGTGAGTTAGTGTTAGCAGACTGACTGACAAGAAGATGCACAGACTCTCCACCTCTATTTCTTCTAAATTTTGCTTTTACATTAAAGCTTTAACACAGTTAGAAAATCCAGCTCAGAATCCACAATTTAAGAACATGAAGACAGGAAACATACCAGATCTTAAATAATATACAAAAAGTACTAACATAACATTCTTTGTGTTTTCATTTGAAGAAAAGCTGCAGAAGACAGTCACACCTGCTGTCTTGAAGATAAATAAACAATACAAATAATATATCTGTCAGCAGTTTAATGCTGGGTACCTACTTGTCTGAATCTGAGAGTGAAAAATAAGGATAATGAATCCCTAAAATGCAGACATTTCTAGAGAAATATGCAAATAATCTAGATGCCCATATCATCAATTTGTGAATGCTACCATAAAAAGATGCATGTTAGATATGGGATGCAAGCAACAATAAATAATTTGAGCTAGCTAAGAGTCTAGTAGTACAGCCCTGATCTTGAACTATTTTGACAGAAAATTCACAACTCCATTTGTACATTTGTGATTCCATAGAACAGCTGCTAAACTATGGCTAAGAACAAGTGATCACTGTAGTTGATTAGCAGCTTAGGCATTTTGAGCATTAAAAGAAAAGTAAATGAAAATAGCTTGAATAAGATAGAGAATTTAAATTTTATTCAAACAGATCAAACAACATGATTATTTGTAACAGACAGTTCACAATTTATTGACAATGTTATCATATTGGATTCACAAACTGAATGCTAACATGTGAGATGTGCTTATTGCAGGTATTTTCCTGAAGATACTACTTTGAAGTCCAAGATCAAATTTAGAAATTATGTATAAAATTTTCAATATATAAAAAATTAGTCACAAGAAATTAAAAACATCATCTGGTATTAAAACAATTGTTTGAAGAACAGTAAAATCTACTTCCAAAGACAAGTTTACAGTCAGAATATATACAAGTAATATTAGTTCCAATTGTCTCCAACGGAGACAACAGTAATAATTTATTTCAGTAAAATATTTTTTAGAGATATCATAAAAGATATTTAAAGATTGATAACCTGCAGAAAGATTAACCCTCTGCTTCCATTACCCTTTTCATAATTTGAGCCACTGTACTGAAAATCAGATCAGCTATGCAGTTTTTCTGATAATTAACTTGCAGGGAAGAAATTTTTTTTGGAGACAAGTAGGTGATGTGACCTGATTGACAGTGTGGCTCCAGGGAACTGGTTCAGGGCAGCATGCAGGATCATACAGGAGCAGAAAGAGGGAAAGGAGGAGCAGAGTCACCCAGTGGCAGCAGCACCATCAATCATGAAAGTTCCTTCTTGGAGCTGTGTGTCATTCAATGAGACAAATATAGTAGCACCATGCGGTATGCCAGTATTGTGATTATAAGGGATTAATACTTGCGTTAAATAGATGAAAGTCTGTCTGCTGAATCTGACTCAAAGTTTATTTAGCCCATTATTGTGCCTATAACAGAAATCAGTAGCAATATTTAAGGGAAGGTAAAAAGAAACAGTAAAGGATGAAAGTGGCCCTCCTCCAAAATACAGCTTTACTTACTGTAATTTGTGGGTCCAGCTGGACTACAATCCTTAATAGCTTCAAACAGCAAGTCCATTTGTCTTGAACTTCTCTTTTGTAATCTGATTTGTATTTTTGATATCCAAAATATATTGTAGCAAGGAGTTCCGTTATTAATTGTTATTTATGAAAAAGAATTCCTCTTTTTCTTTAAAAACCACTGCAGGATGATTTAATTGGAGGCCTCAGGTCTAGTATTCTAAGAAATAGTGAATAAACATCACTTTCCCTTCTCCATGTCATTCTTGGATTAAGTTAGGTTTTCTGGATAAAGAACTAGTTAACTTCAATAATGTTAATTTACTTTCATTTAAAACAATTAGTTGTTGCACCTTAAAATTAAAAGATTAACCTTTTTCTTCTGAACTAAACCTATAAGGTTTGCCCCCAAATCCTTAATACAAAACAAAATACCCATATTAATGTCACCTGTGTTGCTCTGCTAAAACTAACATTAACCTCAGCGTACATCAAAGCCTTGTAAGTAAATGGATTGAACATTACATAAATGTTTTTCATTAATCAAGATTTATTTTACTACTTTAATGAAATAAGTACAGACCTCACAATCTAAGAACACAGGTGATTTGCTGTTACATAATCTGCTACACTCAACAATCTGCTGTGATCAAGCTGTGGCTGAAGGGACGACATGAAGGAGCATACTACAAATGGACCCAGAAGTTGTCCTGACTAAAGTAGGCTTGCAGCATGGGCTGTGAAGACCTTCCTAGGAAACAGACCCATTAACTGATGTCAATCCTATAACATTACTGCAAGCTGTTATAGGATCTAAGGGAGGAAACTTACCCAAGTGGGCTCAGTGCTGTGTAAAGCATTTTTACATGTGGGTATACTATGGTCTAGAGTTCTTCTAATGTACGTACAGCTTGAAAAAGTGCTGCCACTCAACCAAGTCAATATGGTAGTTAAGCAACTATACAAATATCACCTGGTCAGCTTTATGGACTTTACTATGGATTTCTATTTATCTAACCCGTGCTAAAGCAATATGGGCATATTCAGCAAAGTGTATCTGAAGTGTCCACAGATTCATTGCATTTTAGAGGTAGCAAACCTGCTCAATTGATCATAAGAACCCCTGTACTGAGTTATACAAAATTCCAATAGTTTTCTACCTTTGACGGCAGCTGGCACTATCATGTCATCGTGTCTCCCACACCCTGCAGCACAAAATTCCACAGCAAAAATAATCACACTTTTATGACTGTTTTGAGCTGCCCATCTAAAGACAGAGCAGTAAAGCACTGATCCACATTCACCCTTTTCATACCACTCACAGTTTTCCTAACCCCCTTAAAACACAACTGTTCTGGGCTGCAGAGTCCTAACCAACACAAACCCGTTCTGGTGAAAACATTTCCTTCTGCTGTCATCTTCTCTGTACCTGTTCCTGTCTCACAGATGAGGTTTGGCATCCAGGTCTTTCATTGGATGATGAGGTTAAGCTGTTCAACTCCCAGAGAAAGCTCACAGATCCGTTTTCTAACAGAGAAGGGAATTATCTGGCAAAGGAGAAACTTATCACACTCTAGCCAGCTGGCTTCTTAAAAGCTTCGTGCTACCCTTTTCACTCCTGCCCAATATAAATCTTCAGTCACAGGTAACTTGGAAATCTTTCTTCTCATGAAGATGAGGAGGTGATGCATGGGTCTCAGAGCAGGGGATTCCACTTCATTACAGTTGAGAATGTGGGTTTTAGTGATATGTTAATATGAATTTTGGCATTGAATTGACATTGAACACACTTTTTCAAGATTCTGACAACCACACTTCCCTACGCTGTTTTTCTTCTGGGTTTTGTTTTGGGGTTTTTTTTTCTTTTCCTGAAATATTTCTTTTTATTTATTCTTTAAATACTCTTTTTTTACTGAAAGATGTATTTCTTCTAATAAGCAAAGACCCTCTTTTGTTTCAACACAGTTTACTGCATAGTCCATTTTAACTTACTAAGCCAAAAGGGAAGTCAGAAATGTAGTGAAATATGTTGATATTTGTATATTTATTGAATAAGTTTTAACATGACATAAAGCTAGTAAGGAATTATCATGTTTAACCCAGACAGCAACCACACAGCTGCTCACTCACTCTCCACTGGTAGGATGGAGGAAGAATCAGAGGGGCAAAGTGAGAGAACTCATGGGTTTAGAGAAAAACAGTTCAGTAGAATACACACATGAGAAAAGNACCACACTGAAGCTGATGCTATATGAGACCCCCAGCTGCAACACCAGGCTCCCAGCTGCCTCTCAGTCCCTCAGCCCATCCCCAATTACAAACAGAGCATGGTGTTGTCTGGTATGGAACATCCCTATGTCCAGTTTGGGTCACCTGTCCTGGCTGTGTCCCCTGCCAGCTTCCTGGGTGTCTCTCACCTTCTTGTTAGCAGGGCGGCATGGAAAGCTGACAAGTTCTCAACTGCCTGGCAACAACTAAAACATCAGGGTGTTATCAACGTGATTGTCACACTAAATCTCAA
This sequence comes from Heliornis fulica, assembly GCA_013399135.1. Taxonomy (NCBI): domain Eukaryota; kingdom Metazoa; phylum Chordata; class Aves; order Gruiformes; family Heliornithidae; genus Heliornis; species Heliornis fulica. The sequence continues at coordinate 65,298 of VXBZ01010656.1, forward strand.
ATCCAGCACTACACCTACACTATACTAGAAAGAATATTAACTCTGTCCTAGCTGAAAGCAGGACAAGAATAAAGAAGATAGTCTAACTAAATGAATGACATTGATTTTGATTCCCCTTTTTTTTTAATTATAGGGGTTTTTTGGTCATAATTCTTGCCCTTCTCTTTCAGAAAAAAAAAAATGCTTAAAAACCCAAACAAAACCAAAAGAAGAAAGAAAAAATATTCAGTACAATGGTTCCCTGAGCTTTATGTCCCCCCAAAAAATGTTGTTAAACTGAATATAATTATCAAAATAATTATGAATACAGAAGTGTTTGAGAGGCATGCAATTTTACTATGTCAATTACTTTCACTGGAAAAAAAAATAATCAGTGACCCCTTACCTATATCTTCATTCTTAGGACCCTGATATCTGCATCAATATGAATTTAAAAAAAAAAATTAAAATCATGTTTTGAATAACAACTGCATAAGATATATGTCCTGCCTACTTGTGATGTTGCTAATTTGACAGGAAAGAGGATTTGCCTGTTTAAGCAGATGCCTAGAAAAATGGCTGTTTTGAAGTACTTGGCCTTTAAAGCTAGTGAAGATATAGGGACTCTATCAGCTGCCCTCAGACCCAAGAAATTACTCGTTTAAACCTGGAATCAGATCAATGTTTCCATAGCAAAGATAGCATGACTAGAGTAATGAAGTGATTTGAGCGAGAGTACCTTAAGGTAAATAATCACGCTTTATGTCTTGCTTCATCTTTCATATGCAATATCTGAAGTGATTTGGAGTGTAAGGGAGAGGTGGAAAACGGTCATGAAAAAATATTCTTGAATGTCAGCAGAATACTCATGTATTAGAGTCATGTCAGATCCACACATCAGGAACAAGGAGAATAAAACCTTAAACATCATTAGTTCTAAGCCTGGATTTCCATAAAATGATAAGAGGCTGCTGGTTAATGCGACAGTGTTCTCCAGCACTGAAAGTGTCTCAAAGACCCAGTGTTTCTATCATTTTTAAACTTCTGGCAACTGTGTACAAGAATGTTTTCTAAACTCATTATTTTTACTAAGTGTTTTTAACAAAACTAATGCCCATCTATTTTTAAAATATAGCTCTTAGGGTCACCTTTGACCTCTCATGGGAAATTAGAAAATGGAGAAGTTATTGGAAGAGGAGATCCAACAAAATTACACTCATGACAAGCTTGAATTACACCACGTAATTGAATCTATTCAGAAGCCAAAAATCAATGCAGTCAGCCAGAAGTATACCAAATGTGACATTCATTTTTTCTGCTTTATCAAGCTTAATTGATGTCTTAGGAACTAAATAAGAGTAATAGGCAGCCTTATGGTGGAAACCTCAAGAGATATTTCAAGTGGCTATTCATAAAGGTTGCAAATAATTCATAGATTTCTCTGACATTTGATGTGGTGATAGAATAACTGTGTTGATTTTAAATACCACATGCTCCGGCATTAATTTCACCCCCATCCCTCCAGACTTCCCACTGAGAGAGGTAACAGGCGCAAATCCATCTATCTTGCATATCCTGACTTAGAGAAGCTCTTGATTTGTCGTTTTGGGTTTGGACAGAAAGTTAACACCCCATGACTAACAAGCCAACACTGATGACATTTCTTGGCATTTTCAAACACACTTTGTCATAATGCATATGCATACATAAAATACACAAACATATTCCAGAATCCAACAAAGGAGAATACTTACGTGAAGTTAATAACGTGGGAAATGCTTCAGAATAATGCTCCATGCCCCTGCCTCCTTGATCATATCTAAACCAATGCAATACAGTGCAATGTGGTTTCTACACCACAGCGATACAAGCAACTCTAAGTTGATCACCATGCTTGCTAATGAATCTGAAATATACTCAGAAAAACACAGCCTGACTGACACAGAATGATATTGAGAGTAGCTCTGCTGATGTCCTTAAAATTGTACTGGGAAATAACCACTTACTTTTGTACTTAGTAAAAACAAAATAACTTAAAAACCCAGACACTACTGTCTGCTAGAAAGCAAGACCTGTCTGAGCCTTTCCATAATAAAAAAAAATTACTAACTTATTTTGAAAGCTGTATGAGCCACAGATTATGTTTTACTAGAGAATTCCAATATCATAATATTCTGCTTTATATACTTAACAATAACTCTAGATTCATTTACTTTAGATTCAGTAACTGTGCTGGAGAAAGCAGCTATGATGAATGAATCCTATTCCAAGAAGGTATTGGTGGTTTAGATATTTGGCCTGAAATTTTCAAAGGATATAAGAAAAACAGATATCTAAATTTCAAATTCTCTCACAAAAATTTCTCTTATTTACTGAAACCAACCAATCAACCCCTTCCTTAAGCAGAAGCAGATGTCACGCAGGATTTAATATGAAGGGTGACAAGTAATGATGCAAAACTTCCTATGTTTTCAGACATCCTGATATTTATATTAGAGGAAAAAATATTTCTCCTTCTTCCAACATTTATTAAGCTCTATTTATGTGAAAAAGAAGTCAGACAAGTTCAGCTATGTTTCTGGTACTTCTTGAAGGAGGCTAATTTCAACGTATTCACTATCAGCATCAATTTAGTATGCAGTACACACAGGATATCTGAAAAATATTTAAATATCAGTGTAACTAAACTAATGGACAATCAAAATTCCTATTATGATCATACTATTTTAGATTTGAACCATCCACAGCTCTACATGTACTCACTTTAGAAGACATATCAAAACAAACAGCAGAAATACCCTGACTTTTCCATATCTTTCTCTGTTATTTGGGCCAAAGTTTGGAAACAGTTTGGAAAACTCAGAATTATATTTATGGATAAATCTTAAATAGTAAAAAATAACTTGTGCACTTCTGTTGCAGTGCAAATTGTACTGGAATGATCAAGGGGAAACAAGAAGTGTAAGTTATATCAAAGCACTGGACCAGACAGGGCAGGCTCAGTACAAACTCCATTCCGAACAACTGGCACACCACGGTATAGACATACATGTTGCCAAGCTGCAGGGGTTTTAAAAAAAAAATCTTTCTAAAATACATTAAAGTCTCATAGCTTGGTATGCTAATAAGTTTTAATCTAAATGTTTTTCAGTAAGAAATGCTGCTCATGGCTTGCGTATATGGGCTCCTGAGCTAGAAATAACACAAAGAACTTGTGGATGCTGGCACTGCTGTACTTTCATCATATTACTCAGTCACCAAACCCATTTTAGGCAGTAAAATACCCTTACATTTGTGTTACGTTACCAGATTTGGTAAGAAAATGATCCTAGTTCAAATTAATTTATTTAATTGTTTTTATTTGTGAAGAAACAGTTAGCTCAGGCTTTGAGAGATATGAAGGTTTAAGTTTAAAATCTAGCGATAGCCAAAAGCACCTTTTTATAACTCCTCTCCTGTAGCATAATCTTATCTTCTCTGAAATATGTTACTGTATTTCTCTCTAGGCATGATATAGATAAGATTTGCCAGCCTTGGAAGAAACTCCACTTTCAAATTCCAGTTAGCCCCAGATAGTTGCTATTTCTGTCATTTCCACTGCATGACAATCAGCTAAAATATCATCCACCATCTCAATCAACTTTACAGCAAGGCAGCTGAATGTTAATTAGGCATTATTTTTGCTATAAAGAAGAGGGGTTGATGAATCAAACCTCAAGCTATCACCATCGAAACACACAAAATCTGTTAAATATATTAATATTGCAAAATTTTACAAAGAGACTAATTAACAGCAAAGGACAGATCCTTCTAAAAAGCTTTTAATTTTGTGTCCTTACTTTTTTGAATACGCAAAGTGGTATGGAAGTTCTTGAGTACATTTTTAAGTGCACCAATACAGTTTAATAGAAACCAGTGCAGAGATACCTCCCACCAACCCCAGAACCTCAATTCAGTGAAGATTTCACTATTGTCATAACGGAAGCAACCAGCTGCATGGTTCTGGAATCCCCAACCCTGGAGTTGTTCAAGGCCATGCTGAATGGGCAACCTTGTCTGGAACCAAGACAGGCCTGGAGGTTGGTGGCCCTGCCTGTGGCAGGAGGGTTGGAACTTGATGATCCTTGGGGTTCTTTCCAAGCCAGACCATTCTGTGATTCTGTGATTCCGTCTCATAAATGTAGCCTTTGGAGGTGTCTGAGAGAAAGGGCTTTTTGTACTGGTGAAAGACTGGAACCCCACTCAACCTTGTTACTCTTCATCCTCATTCTGTGGTTCACTGGTCTCCATGATGACTTTTATGAGAGTGGCAAGGACACAGCATGTATAAAGATGAATTATTATGCAGGAGACCCTGCAAAACAGCAGATAGGCCTTAGCCAAGCTTCCATACTTTTCCCTTCCAAAAAAATATCTGTGATTTGCAAACATTTTATTGTAGATATAATGGCATATTTCAGCTCCTTTTCTCGCTTCTGGAGAAGAAGAAAAAAAAGAAATCCACACAAAAGAGACTCTCTCATTGTAAATCAGATACAAGTCCAAGCTATTTTAAAACACAGAATTCATTTTCTAGTCATTCTTTTTTTCCTCCCTCCAATTAGCAGCTAATCTCATCCATATAGCTGCAGGCTCCAAAGTGGTAAATGTTGTGATTCACTAAGAAGTAGTTGGGAACTTTTTTCTTATAATTACAAGATATAATTGCTTTGGAGCTTTTTTAGACCCTTCCATGATTAGAAAAGCTTTTGGAAATAGCAGGCATAGCATTTATATTTTTAATAAGCAGAAACTTTTATGTTCAAATAGAAGAATTAAACCCACAAAACTCAAGCAATTTAGGGTTTAAAAGCCCTTGGTGTACATTTGAGAGACACAAAAGCAGGACTTCAGGGCCATCAACATTTTTACATTGAAAATAGGCAATGGTATTGTGGTTATTAGCATCAAGCTGCAGTACATGCATGCAGGAAAGGAAGATCTTGCGTGGGAAGGGGAGGGATGAGAGAGATTCAAAACAGTGGTTAAACCTTTGTATGATGCATTAGTTGAAATCAAAGAAGAGAGAAAGGTAAAAATAATCCCTCTTCATCCCCAGCAAGGAGCTGAGGAGCAGCAGCAGGCTGAGGGCAAAAGGAGAAGAGGCAGGAATGCAGTCAGTGCTTCAAGGGTACAAATATAGTAGGGAGAGGAAACATTTCTGGGCACAAGAGCTCAGCTCTCTACATTAGTAGCTTATTAGAATTGCCCCTAGCATGCTTTTGGGCAGTGACAAATAGTAGTCCCCAGAAACTCTGAGTACAGTTCAGCAGTTAGCTAAGGTCAGGACCAGCTCCCAGTAGAAAACTTGCCTGCAGCAACTCTGTTTTGTAAGGTGAGTCCTTTCATACCGATGCAAAGGGTAGCTGCCCCCAGTGTTAGACACGCCACCAAGAACACGCCACTTGCTAGGACAGAAGCAACCTTAGTGCCGAGCACAGCAGCTGTGCAGGAATAGTAACCCTGTGCAATAGCTACGCTGAGCCTCAGCATTCTCTGAAGAGATCTCCAAACCAATGCTGACTGGATTCAAAAAGTCAATGCAATACATCAAAGGAAGAAAAAGATGTAAAAGATGAAAACAGTGTTTGGCGATGCACCTCATGGCCCTTCACGTCAGCTCAGAAATATGTCAACACAGACTTAGGCATTCAGAACATGAGCTGGCTCAAGGAGAGAGAAGGTAAAATGCAGATCTACAACAGATTAGTGCACTGGGAAGTCTAGATCTAGGTGGCTCATCTGAATCTACAGAAGCACCATGAAATACCATATATTGGACTGATAAATATTGGACTTGAAAGTACTGACCTCATCAATGAGTGCCAGTGTACAGGTAACACTTCTAAGGGTAGTCAATCCAGCTTGTCACTTATAAAAAAAAATATCAGGCAGCTTTTCTTTCCTTTCTTGTGCAAATGGGAAACTATGGAGGAGATAACTTCAAAGGAGAATAATATACCAGAATAAATAAATATACCAGAATAAATGGCATATTATGAGCTTCTTCTGGCTCATAGGGAAGCTATATCACAGCAACAAGACCCAGTTTTCTAACTCCTGTATGGTGTGGGAGTTGTCAGTTCTTTATTTGCTGTTTGGACTACAGAAGAAAGAGGACAGAAGGAAATGATCCACAGTTTGCACCTAGACTACATGCCACCAGCTGAACCATCCTGCAGCATGATTTGGCAACTGCCAATAGCTAACTTTTTTTTAATTAGTGACCCAAATAACACTTCCAATTTACATAAATCTCATTTCAGTGCAGGCAAATGACAGTTTTACTGTTGAATAATATGAAATCAGGATTACTAAGTAAAATCAACTGGACAATATCAAACTATTGCATGATTGCCTTTTTATGAGTTTCTTTGTCTGTGGTTACGTATCTCATCCGTAAAATTAAGTGGCATCCCAAAACAGATTAAAAAAATGGTAAACTGTAGCTCTCAGTGTGTTTTGCATAATCCAGAAAACAAGATAATTGACTCTGAAGTGAATAGAAACAACATAAAAAAAAAAAAACGAAAAGCATTTTTTGCAGATATTTTCTCTGAAGAGATGGAATAGAAAGATGATGAGAAAACATGTAGATATACGATCCATGCTGTCCAGAAAAAGCATGTTAATGGTCTATTATTTGCATAAGATGTATGCAAAGAAATAAAGATGGACGAATAAAGCAAAAATTTATTTCTGCAGTTTCGATTCTGTTCTCCATCTTGATGCAACAGGGAAGTGAACTGTTATAGCATGCTATACCTTCTTTCTCTCCTTTTTTTTTGGATAACTGTTCATGGAAAATATTTCTGCAAGTTTTATGTATGATAAAGGCTGAGTGTGCCTGAAATTGATAAAGTTTCTACAGTGATGTGTATTTGCAAGACAGGCTGCCTGTGAATATATTTTAATGCATATCTTATCAACAAAATGTCAGTGGTGTCCCGGTGTTATTCCACACAGTCACAGAATATTCACTACAGAGCCCAAAAGCTGCTCACTAGGGATTCAAACTTTAGAACAGAGACAGAAAAAAGAAATATGAACACTTTGCAGTTTCAGATAAACATTACTTCCCTGGACATTGTAGTTGTAAATAAAATTTGGAACAGAAGTATTCATATAGATACTGTCAAGCAAAGAGGAAATAGACAAATAAATAAATAAGACAATTCTTCAGTATGCTGCTGCTTACATAATTAGAGTTGAAAATTATATAAGTTTTCTTGTCAAGAAAATACAATACATTCTTATTTCTGCCTTTCTTTGAATGTGTCACCTTTTCTTGCAAAAAATCATCTGTGCAACAGAAATGTGTATTTCTGTAGCTAACTAGGAAAAGGTGACATTTTGCTACCAATAACTGAATAAAAGATGGTTTCCTAATTTTTAAATTGTTTTCAAATATTTCTGTGAGATGAGGCTTGGTTGGAATGTGGCTAAGATTAACAACTAGGCCGTAGGAGGAAAAATGTGAGGACCATCATTATTTTTAGCTAATATATAACACATCAATCAATCACTGGTCTGTGCTGGAGGCGATATTATATCTAGGCTTGTCACTTATCTACCAAGTTTTATTCTAACATTGTTTTAAGACTAAGAGAAGGAATTATTACAGAAATAAATGTATTTTGTAGCTTCTATTATATCTCCCTCCATACTCTAAGCAAGTAAAAACTCCTGTTGACATGTTTCATGGGGACCTTTCGAAGTGTGGCCTAAGTACGGCAATTGCATAGAAAAACATCTCAGTACCACTAGTTTAAATTCAGTATATCTGAAGTATATGCACTAGATCTGCAGTATATCTGAACTTTTGTGGTCTTTGTTGAGCAAAATGTGGTTCCATTCTTATACATGTTTTCATTAATAGTAAATGACTTTACTAGCCCATTTTCTGGTTAACTGGAGGATCTAGTCTTATAGTTACCTAGGATTTAGTCTTATAGTCTTATAGTTACCTAGGCCTCAACAAAGTACTTTTTGTGTCTCACTCAAACAAGAGGAGATGATGAAGTTTGGACAACCAAGGCGGGGAGGCCAGGGTGGAGAGCAAAGAGGTGAAAGGAGGAAAGGAGACATAGGAGTGGAAGATTCAGGTTGGATGGGGCCCTGAGCAACCTGATCTAGTTGGGGATGTCCCTGCTTCTTACAGGGTGTTTGGACTAGATGACCTCTGGGAGTCCCTTCCAACTCTAATCATTCTATGATTCTCTGATTCTATAAGAGGGCTAACATTTACAGATGTCTGAGACATACTGTTTTGAACAGTGACTTCTCAAAAATGTCTGAACAATGGCTATATTGAGGGTGGCCTTTTCAGAGTTGGTCACTGTGTATCTGTCTCCTCAAGATCTCTCCTCTTCAAAAATCCATAAAATAGGCATTCCTCAACCAATCTCCCAAAAATCTGTGCTGAGCTGGTTTGCTCAGAGTTCGTAGAATTTGCAAAGTTTACTGAAAGCTGTTACATCTGATGGTTTGTTTGTTAGAACATTAGCTCCAGCAGACACATTTCGAGACCCCCTCCTGAAAGGAAGAGGAAATTTCAGACTGGAGGTAGGGCATTATAACAGAGTGTGCAAATCACAGAGCTACAAGGAGCAAGTGACCTTTACCCTTTTTGTGGATAACTGCGCCACTGTGAGGAAGAGGTGCAAAAGCCACACAGGTTAAAGGAGAGCTGATGTTAACAGTTCAGCTGGTCCAATGGAAAAAGATGCTGTCTTGAGTGGCTGTTCTCAACATAATGCTTGTTTTTGTTCCTTTATCCAACAAGTAACAAGCAGCAAACTCCATCAGCATCCCAGGAAGCAGAACACCACTTACTGGGCAAGTGCTTTTGTCAGGTGAATATGCAAAAAACAGAACTCCCGGCTTCCAGCTTTGTGAAGTGCAGTCCCTGCAGGAGACAGCATTTCAGAAACGCTCTGCTCTCCAGATTTCCTATTGATTGGTTTGGGCATCCCAGCACTTAGTGTACTGGCAGCTGTCAATCTCACCTTCCTATAAACTGAAATTAGCTTTGCAAATTCTGCTCTTAGAGACAGGCTCTGAGGTTAGAAGAGTTGCTATATACCACGTGTGACAACATTTAAGTCCTTTCATTTCAGCAAGATTTAAATCGTACTCTTCTTAATTCAGCATTTTCCCCATACTCACTCACACAACTTCGATATAGGCAGAAAACTCATTTCATAATCTGTTCTAAAGCTTTTTCATAAGATGAAATCCTGTCTTAGAGAAACTACAAGGCTATTAAAAATGTATATCTATACACATGTAATAGGAAGCTTCTCAACCTGAGTTATTTAAAACATTAATACAATAAACACCAAACATTACAAATGAAGCCTTTGGGCTTCTTTTGGGCTATCTTTGCATATTTTATAACCAGATACATATTTGTCTAGGCAAAACTGTCTAAAATTCATTAAAATCCTAACTTCCTGACAGGAACTGTGTCATTCTTAAGACACATAAACAAAGAAAAACACAAACACCAGATTATTCAACACACCATAGAGGAGGAATCTCTCTCCCAGCATGAAATGTTTCTCATCTGAGTTACCATATGCCTCCTACTCCTTATTCCATTTTTCCATCTCCTCCAGCACAAACACTTCTATCTATTAACAACATTTCAAATTCCTTACACTTTAAATATTGTATAGCAACACATGTAAACAGAGACCTATGTTACTTTTATTGCACACTTGGTACAAATTCACAGCAGCTGACAGCGGAATCTCAGCTCAGTGTAGGAAACACATACCTGCTCAGCTGCAAAATTTTATACACAATAAATATTGTCAAATGGTATATAAACCTCCACATTAAGGCAGTAATATTATACTAGACCATTTCCTCTGATTTCTCTTTCTAATTTCCTTCAAAGCACCTCTGATATTTGACTAAAAAACCCAAACAAACAAAAAAATAAAATCAGGTGTAGGAAGAAACAGCATTAACTACTTATTATCTTAAAGAGAAAACACAGTAGCTGGAGAATATTCCTGGGCTACAGGTTTGACTGGCTTGGTTGTAGCTAATATAATGAGTGAAGTTGTATTAAGTCAATGTGCCTGATTTCTCTCCAGTACCTAAGTAATAGACAGAAAATAGGCAAACTGCTGTTTCAGATGCCTGTTAAGGAGACATTAAAAACCTGAATCTGTGTCACTGTACAGAATTTATGGCCCAAGTGGTTATTTTTTCCATAAGGTCTATTAGTTTTCAAAAGAACTCTTATTTTGGTATTTAAATATTTTTGTATTCCTTTTGTAAAGAAAGAAAAAAGCAACCCACCACAAGCCCTAAGCGTTTATTTCTGAATTTTTAAAGCCTAATCACAGCACAACTGATCTGGAAATTTTCTTCTGTCAGTTTGGTATTAAGTAGCATTTCTACTGTTACTGAACATAAAGTCAGTGGAAGATGTAGAGTGGAACCCCAGAGAACTAGCTGTCCTTTGCTGATGTCTGAAGATGATGCTATTTGGTTCACTGCAAATGAGCCACCATGCAGAAATCTATCTACACAAAGAAAAGCAGCCTTAATGTTAGCACCTCTCACTGGGAAGTGGAGCTTGATATTCTGCCAACTGGGTAGTTTAACAAGAAAACAAAATGAGATTACATTTTGGGAATGCAAAAGGTTTTACCATTTTCAAGTGAATAAATGTTCTGGAATTTTTTACTACTTTTTTTTTTTTGGTGTGAAATCCTTTCATTGTGCTTATGGAAAGACAATAAACTTGCATGCTACAATAAAATTAACAAAATACCTTTTTTTAAATTTTTGTTTGTTTGTTTGTTTTTGTTGGGGTTTTTTTTTTTGCAAGTTGGTAACTCCAGATCATCCTCAGATCTAAGATATTTAGAAATCTGTCATCTCACAACACCTAGTAGTATGAAAGTGCAAGGTTGTGGAAGCAACATTTTAAATATTATTATTCTATTCTAAAAGGAGATTTTGGATTACATCTCTACATTAGTCACTAAAAGCTCTGCATAAGACTTAGTATTCATATTTAAATTCGCTATGTAAAACTTGTTTCTATTGTCCCAGTCAAAAATGATGGTGAATAACTGATTAAAAAACAATTTAACCTTATTCATCTATAAAAAAGAGAAGTAATTGATGTTACTACTAAATGGGTAATTGATAGAAAATGAATATTTGTTATAAAATTTCTGATTTCCTGGTTTATAAATGGGTACAATTAAATTTAAAGTCCAGAATATAAATAAGAATTGGCTCTGTAAACCTAAATTTTCATTCAGCTATCATTCACATTTCCTTAAAATATTTCACTGTGATTTAAAGACTCATTTCTCTTTTAGTTTCTACTAAACAATTTAAAGTGAACCAACTACTAACCAAGAGCTCACAAAAATATAAAGTACTTAAGAGGAAAAGCTCACTTTCTCTATGATCAGGAAGTAGTAAACCTGCAAATGATAGACTTCCTGCTTCATAGCTAAAGGACACATGCTGCGCAGAGCATCTTCACCCTCACAGTGACTTTGCATGTCCCAGATACATTGTGTCAGTGGATGTCTGCAGTACATTTAATTGGCCTGTATCATCCTCTGTCCAGGATTTTCAGGGTGTATAGAACATATCAGGTTTAAGTAGCTTTTTAGTGTCCAGCAAAATTGTGTGTAACATATTTTATTTATATTATATTCTATAAATATGATATGATATGATATGATATGATATGATATGATATGATATGATATGATATACACTGCAATTCTACACAGATTATTTCCAATTATCATCTTCTTGGATGTACAGTTACAGAAAGGAATACATAATTGACAATTTGATTTCTGTATTTAAAATATAAATATGTATATTTATTAATTAACTGTCTTGTGTGATCAAAACTGTTCAGACATTTATCCCTTTTAAGTTTTGAAAGCTAATGGAATACAATATGCCACAGTCTGATTTAAATAAATGCAATATTTCTGCCCCTGTATTGCTCTCATACAGCCCGGAGTAACTGAAGGTTAAAAATTAATGGAATCACACAAATCAGAATAAACGCCCCTGTTTATAAACATAAAAATAAAAATAAATATTGGTCTTAATTCACAGTCACAACTTTTCTTCCACTGCAAAGTATTAATAATCTTGTTCTTAAATACGATCTTAAACAGAATTAGAAAACATCCATGGTTAGATAAATCTTCTGAATTAGATGTAATTGGTTATTTAAATGAAAATGCAGACTTGAAATTATCTGTCTCAAGTTAGTACTATATTATAGAACTTATCAGCTAATTAAAGAAAAACCTTTCTCTTAAAATAGCATAAGGCTTTTAAACCTTATCTTAAACTGTAAGTGAATATGGCATCTGCTTTTTAAGCTACCAAAAACGTTAGCCATTCTTTAAGTCTTAACTTGTCATTCAATTACACATTAATGAACTCTGTGGAATTATAGTTTGTCATTTAATGTTTACAATTTCTTTGCTTGCAATTTTAAAGATCATATATTATTTAAATTACTGTTGTAAAAGTAGTGAGTGGACATTAGTGGTAATACATGGTCATCTTGCTGTAAAACATGTAAATAAGCTTACCCCTTTCTTAATCTTTAAAAATGAACAGTATTTCAATTGAGTTTAATCATACAGTTCATTTAATTATATATTTTATAGAGCTAATGTTTGTGTCTACAATTTCACTGCAGCTATAGAGGCTCAAACTTTACCTTGTAACTCAGCTGAATTTAATTTTTAATTCTTCCATGGATGAGGCAACTATCATGTACAGGACTAACATACGAGTGTTTGCAGTGTCTGCAACGGACGTGTACTCTTGTTCTTTGTCACTGGGCAAAAGACAATATTTTCAGTAATTTAAACAAGTCCATCCTCAACCTGTCAATGTAAGATCATGAGCAAAGTTAAGTAAGTTGTGGCAGGGTACACCTAATCTCTTTTCTGCAGAAAACAGAAAAAGGGATGGTACCATAGTAAAACATCTGCCCCAAAGAGACATTTCGGTTTATTTAAGAGGTTCCAATTCAGCTGGACTGGAAATACTATTTTAAATTATTCTAATTGCTTGATTAAATTCAAAATCTAGGTCAAGATTTTCTGTACTTTGGAATTCAATTATATCTGAATATTCTGAAAATGTCTAGTAGCAATTCATGAGTCAAAGGAACAATTTTGGTCAGACATGGAAACCTTTATTTTCTTTCTCAAAAAATATCTGGCAAAATTTCAGATTTGCAATTGTGCTTGAAACTAACAATTTGGTGTATTTAGTTTTACTTGGTAAGAGGATAATTCCTAACAGAGCCATTACTGAGTATATTCTATGTTCTGTGCCACAACTTAACTCTCCCTATTCTAAGTAACTTTGGTACACAGTTTTTATACAACAACTGACCTGATTGTAACTTTTTCAAAATGCATAAACTGCATTATTCAACATTTGATGGTGATACAGCTATACAAAGATAAGATTCTATGTTCTGTGCTTATACAGCTATATATTTCTAAACTAAGTGTTTGACTGTCTTTTATCTTGTCTAAACTAAGTTTTTATCTAACTGTATATTTTCATCTGAGACATAATAGAAGCTGCAGAACACATGTACATTGGCATTGTAAATGCCTGTATTGTTTTGGGATGGCAAGGTTTGGTAGTGAGATGGGTAGAGGGTTGGCTTCTGTGAGAAGCTACCAGAAGCTTCCTTTATGTCCTGCAGAACCATTGGATGCCAGCTCCAAGATCAATATGCCACTGACCAAAGACAAACCCATCAGTGATGGTGGTAGCACCTCTGTGTTAACACAGTTAATAATGAGGGAAATATCGACAGGAGCAATTACAGACAGAGAGAGGAGTAAGAATATGTGAGAGAAACAACTCTGCAGACACCAAATAAGTGATGAAGGAGAGGCAGAAGTTGTTTCAGGTGGTGGTGGAGAGATTTCCCTGCAGCTTTTGGAGTAGACCATGGTGATGCAGGTTGTCTCCCTGCAGTCCATGATGGATGGTTTTAGAGCGGATATCCACCTGCATCTTATTGAAGAGCTCATACTGGAGCACCTGAAACATACTAAGAGCCTGGGGAAAGTCCACACTGGAGCAAGTTCCTGGTAAGACCTGTGGACCCATGGAGAGAGGAGCCCATGCTAACAATGAGTGGCTGACAGGACTTGTGACCCTGTGGAGTACCAATGCTGAAGCCCACTGTTTTGGGCCACTAATTATAAGAAATACTTTGAGGTCATTGAGTGTATTCAAAGAACAGCACCAAAATTGGTGAAGGTTCTAGAGCACTAGGCTAAAGGAGACCTTATTGATCCTCACAAATACCTGAAAGGATGTTGTAGCAAGGTGGGTGTCAGTTTTCTCTCCAAAGTACAAGTGATAGAACAAGAGGAAATGGCCTGAACTTGAACCAGAGGAGGGCTAGAGTGAATATTAGGAAAAAATTCTTCATTAAAATGGTTGTCAATCACTGGAACAGGCTGTTCAGGGATGTGGTTGAGTCACCATCCCTGAAGGTATTTAAAAGGTGTGTCAATGTAGCACTTAAAAACATGGTTGAGTGCTAGACTTGCAGTATTAGGTTAATGGTTGCACTAATTCTTAAAAGTCTTTTCTTAAATGATTCTATGATTCTATAAATACTATATTTTGAGCAAGCATGCATAAAAGATAACTTCTGTGATGTTTCTATTGACTAAAAATATTCCAAATCTCAGTCAAGAAAATATAAAAATCAATGACTATTCCATTCTACATCTTTTAAATTTTAAGAGCATATTAATAATGGTCTACATATTAATGGTAATTTTAAAATCAGTTTTTGTTACCCATAAGTATAAAGAAAAAGAAAATAATTAATAAATTTTGAACTATTTTCATTCTTTAAATTTTTTTATAAATTCTTTCAGTTTCAGTAGTAAAACCCCATGCCTAAATCCAGGGTATTTATTATAATTTTGCCTGTAAAAATAGGCAAGATCTTTTAAATGTCCTATTTTCTGTCTGAGTGAGATCTTGAACCAACAGTAACATTTCTTGCTGAAAGCATCTATTTGCATTTGGATTGATAGCTTGACACAAAAACCTTACTCTGATAACACTGATCTATACAATCATATGTTCCAATATATGAGCATATTTTATGCTCAAAATTAAAATATATATGCACACTTGAAGGTTACATGTCACTTGACAGTATGGAAAATGTCAATATTTTCAAAGACTCTTGGAAGGATGAGAAATCAGTCATATATCTCAAGATGTAGGTTTTTAGGTGTTTTTAATGAATTTATGAAAACTGCAGTCAGTTTGTCTTTAGGCATTTGGCCTAACCTAGGCAGACAGGCTTCTCCCGGGAATACCACCTATCTTTCTTTTAGATATTTATCATAGGATGAATTGAATTTACCCTTGGGATCTTTCCGTGTTGATTTCAAAGACAGCCTAAACAACTAATTTAGGTTAAGATATTTACATTCCAGAAGCCTAAAGTACTACTCAATTAATCTTACTCCATTTGACAAGCTTGGCACAAAAAATCAACATATTCATCAAGTACTATTACAAATTATATTTTTATCTAACACTGACCTTAGAACTGCTGGTTTTTCTTCTGAAAAGAATACAATTTACAAGTTTTAAAAAATTATGACAACAATTGTGCCACAACTTAACTCTCCCTATTCTAAGTAACTTTGGTACACAGTTTTTATACAACAACTGACCTGATTGTAACTTTTTCAAAATGCATAAACTGCATTATTCAACATTTGATGGTGATACAGCTATACAAAGATAAGCATAAATACATTTCAGCTTCCTAATAAAACAAGGGGGGGGGGGCAGGGATGTGTCTCCTTAATTCAAAAACAGTACAGTGAACTAGGAATTTAAAGGAGGCAAACTATAAATTTCAACAGGGTCAGAGTGTTTGACCAAAATGTCTTTAATAGCTAGACACAATATATGGTGATAGAATTTTTTTATGCAACTTTGGAATTGTGAAAAAACTGATAATAAGCTGAATTTCCTGAAAGGATCAAACCCACTACTCTATAACATTTTCTTCTGTGACAATTTCTTCTGTGGCACTAACTCTTGTTGCCTTTCTATCAGTAATCAGTCTGGTCCATTACCTAAAGCTATGACTTAGTGATTACCTTCTACAGAATATATAGTAATAAAAAAGTCAGATTTTTCTGAAAACTTTTAATAGCCGGTACTGTACAGAAAAGTGTTAGAAAATGTTGCCACTTACTTTCCATCTACTCTTAAAATACTGGCTTTTTAAATTAGTTTTGTTCTTTGTGTAACTGACGATGCTTTCTCCGGAGCATATATCACATCACATGTAATTGGACTTGGTTTATTATCCAACTACAGACTACATTTTCCACTTCTTCAGATTTCTATACAGAGCATACAGTACTTTTAATGATATCCTTAGAGAGCTGGTCAAAGAGTTTTTGGGGTGGATATGTTCCTAGTGACTGTAGGTTCAGTTGAACCTCAGAAGGAGCTCAGGGTGGATTTGTGGCATTTTGTTTGTTAGTTCTCCCTTAAAAACTCTCCCTTCAGAGTAATAAGATGAGCATCAAATTCTGTCTCGTATTTGACAGATGTGTAAAAGGTTTCCCTGGAGCTGGAAGATATAATGAAAAAGAGAAAAAAAAATGTTAATGCAACAAATATCTTGGTAATCACTGAATCATCCTGACCATATCTGTAAAGCAGAATGAAAATAGAATGAACTATTATAAAAAATGAAATTATATTTAACACTTGCTTTGATTTGATGAAGCTTGCCAGTTCCATGTAGGCAGTGTTATTGAAGTTTCACAGATTTTGTGTGTATATATTTCTTCTTTCTTCTCTACTGAATTATGACCACAGAGAATGAATTAAAAAAAAAAACTTACAAAAAGTTGTATGTCTACAGAGTCTGTGTAAACAAAGGAATCTCTAGTAAATTATGAATGCTGTCTCCGATTTGACATCTATACAATATGGGATTTATGGCAAAAATTTATATGGTTTAGCAACAGTCATTATTTGTGGTTCTGGAGAAGAAGCAATATATGTGACTTTAAACACAAAGACAAATCTAAAAAGATTATCTGCTTTTGTATACTTGTGCCTTAATACAGAATTAAATATCCAGCCTCAGTATTGTAAAATTGGAATTTAGCCCATTATAGACATTGGCTCATCAGAACCCCACAATCAGTTTGTAGTTTGTATATGATCAGATGTAAGATTAGCACAGGTACACACTGATAAGCAAACCACTCTGAATGCATTTCAGTAGGGCTCTTCCTCAGCGTGATTGTCTTCTGCTTTAAAAGTAAACACATTATGACTGTGCAGCATCTGGAGTATATTACATTCTAACTATGTTTTATACAGCTGTTTCCCCTTAACAAATGTGCCTGAGAGATCACTATCTCTTACTTGTTCTGCATTGATCACTTCATGTTTTGCTCTTCATATTTTCAGACCCAACTAAATAATACTAGGAAAGAAAGAGGGTAAAATTGGTGATGAAAAGTCTCAGAGACTCAATTTAATATTATGATTATATTATCTATTATTTGATGAAATAAAATCTACAAAAGCATACTAAACAGCAAAGTAATTTCAGAACTGCTAGATAGAAGGCTTAAAAGCCTACAGGCAAACATTCAGCCATGGTGAAGACAGGAAGTATGATGTAGAATTTCCACTTAACCATTGCAAACGACTGTCAAAGGTAGTGGTGGGCTGTTATTTAACTTTTCATCTTTTCTTTGGATATGTTACAATAAAAGTATCATTCAGCTCAAGTTCAGTAACAATCTCCAATGACCCCGTATTTATAAAATTATGATTTCATAATCATCTGGTACAACCATAAGGAGAAATAACATTTTCTGAGGTTTTTTTAATCTCCATTGTGGAATAAAAGCATAAAGCAGGGGGTGGAAGGGGAAGGAGGGGTGCAGGTTGGGAGAGGGGGAAGAAGAAAATAACTTAGAACATTATTATAAAAGCAAATACTCCTGAAATACCTACATTTTTTTCAATTTAGGTTGAGTATCACCACTAGCTACAGTAAAAGATATAGACGTGAGTTTTATTAAAACCTAGATTAATGACACAGCTTCCTGCAATCTTCAACTGTAGCATAGCTGGGTTTGCTGTACTCCTGCGATATAAATACCTGAAGTGAGTGGGGGTGCAGAGAGGATGAGGTAAGACTCTCTTCAGTGGTGTCAAGTTACAGGACAAGATAAAAAGAATGAAAACACAGGACGTTCTGCCAGAACTTTTTTTTTTTTTTAAGACTGCTTATATTTTATGTAAGTATTGTATAGGGAGATCCAGTGTTGGTATGAGAAGCAGGCAAAGAAGGGAGTCTTAGACAACTGCACATCCCTGTTTTGGATAGAGACTATGGAATAAACACATAGACAGTTTCAACACTGAATTTTGTAGTCCATGGTGCTCAGACTGAGACCTTTTGCTTCATTAACTGCAAAATGAATACTCATATTATATTATGAATTTAACACCCCTAAATATGCTAATGAGAAAAAAGCAATACATGCTAAACAGGGATGACTATAGTACTCTACTCTCCACCCAACTCATGTTAAATGTCACCTCTGGGAGGGCTAAGATTAGAGTATAAAGGGTATTGAGGAAGGTACTCCATGATTAAATGCCATATGAAGTAACTTTTTTTTTTTAATTTAAGACAAGATGACTTTGAACTGCAATGTCAAATCAATAAGATACTATGTATGTGGGTTTTTATGGGGAAAAAATAGTCTGTTTAAGGACTAAGGTTAAAGGTTCTGAACATTCAAAATTATCAATCTACTCAGGTACTTTTTATAATTATAATCCCCAAATACACACATACTCAAAATGGCAGGGAGATGTTGCAACTTCCCCTGTTTCTCCTACAACATGCATTGAGAAATTGTCGATTTCATTTGCATTCTCAGTTACAGATGCTCAAGTAGTCTGCATGCAGGTGGCAGATTAAGACCTTTATGTATCTAATCATATGATGGGGGAAAAAATCCTCCTAGAGACTGAGTTGAATATGTAAGTGTAGAAAAACATAATATATTCTACATGAAAGTTAAAGCCTTTATCTTTAAATAGAACTCCCATAAAAAAAATTCAGCAAATATCTCAAGTTATCTACATTTTGGTTAATGTAAAGGAATGCACTACAGGGTCACAACATTCATAGTGTTTCAACTTACTTGAGTCTAGAGTCAATTCTTCAGATTCTTGAAAAATGTCACATAATGCACACATAAAATCATTCTGAAGAATTAACAGTCCTAGTATTTATGATTGTCAGAAAATTTCAGATTTAGCTGCCAGCTCCTTTTTAACTAAACAGTTTATTATAAAATTAAAGATATAAGTTATAAAGACACAAAGGTCTAAATAGTGATATGTAATTGTGAAAAGTGCATAGAAAAAGCAGAAGTTCTTAGACTAGTTTATTTAACTCTGGTTTCCTATGAGGTCCATATGTCTTAGTAAGAGATTGGTATTTTTGGACTAGAAACATAATTTTTAATTTGCTTACACAAAAAGTGAAATATAATCTATGTGGTGAAATTATGGATGTAATATATGTCAGTCATAAGAATTTCCTTAGTCAAAGCTAAACTACCTACTGGCTGATGCACCTAATGCTTAAAAGATTACAAGTCTAAAAGCTATTCAGTAGTAAACAAAAGCAATGAGTGTTGCTAAGCTATATGAATTTAGCTATATAATACTCATGAATATACAAAATATACATTAATAATTTCTTACAGTCCAGTTCTGATCTAATCAGGAAAATTACATTAAAAATGAATCTTAGGGTTAAAAGAATGATCCACTAATGTACTCCATTTTCTTTTGTATAGTTTATCTACTAGAACTACTTAAATCTACCGTGAACATTTAATTCAGGAAAATCAAATACAATGTATTAATTTCCAGCTTGAATAAGTATCAAGAAAAAGAGAAAATGTAAGCCCATTGGTCTTTTATGCTGAGCACTGTAGTTTAATAGTAAGGAAAATTAGTATAAACAGCCACATAATCAGGCATTCTACATTGATATTGATGCCTTTTAATATCCTCTCACATGGCTACAAGTGCTAATTCATGCAACTTTTCTGCTTTCAACACCACTACTACTGCATCAACATGTCACCTAAATAACTGTAATTAAGCATTCTCTGTAGCTGCTGATTACAGTATGTTGATGAACATTCCCACTGGATTTAGCAGCCTCTATCATAACAACGACAATAATCATCTCATATTATAATGTCTGTGCTTCTGAAGTCTTCTTAAATAATCTAAAATTTAAATTGTACAGACTGTTGATTATTGCAATCTAAAGTTCAACAGGAGCTTAATCAAAAAGGTTCAAGTATCACATCACTGACATCTATTAAGCAATATGGTAATATACATCTTGGAAAATAAATACTTAAGCTACTTGGTCTTTCAATCAAAGTAAACTTTTCACAAAGGTCCATTGCCCTCTTGAAAAGAGCAGTGGAACTTCTTATGTCACTTTTTGTGGTAAGAACTCAAAAAATCTTTTCTTTCTTTTCAGTAAGAACTTTTCATTTTATTAAGGTTCTTGTCATTTTTTATTGAGAATAATGACATTCAAAAAGCCAAAGTGCAGAATTATGTCTGTTAGTAAGACTTTTTGTTATCCTCTTTATCAGTTCAGAAGCTAATAAATCACATTTCTTTGAACTGGAAACACGTGAATTCAATTGTACAATAGCCACCTAGACCAGTGTATTCTCTGTGATGATTTCTAAACTCCTTACAAGCTGTATTATATCACTTTTTCTTGCCAGTATTCCTGCATAGAAAAAGTATTCCATGAAAGGAGTGAGAACCCCATTGTTTTATCCTATCACAAATGAATGAAAGGCTAAATTTCTTTGACTACATGTACATCAGCAGAAAGTTCTTTTTTTTTTTCCTAATTGTGATCCATGTTCAACACAGTCAAGTATTTGTTAAATCACATAAAACTTCAAGTTTGTGATGGCTTTCTCTATAATCAGTGAGGAACATACGTACTAACATGAGATTCATGTCAGGAAAGACTAATACAGAACCTATGCTGCCAGTTTCTAGCAGTTCTTAGAAAAAAAGTAATTATCTCCCACCCCCGAATGGTGCATAACATATCTCAGCATAACTGTCCTGCAAATGTTTTTCTTTCTTATTGTCATCAGTAATTTCAAACATAACACATGCAGTATTATTTTTGTAGCCTATTGAGGAGAAAAAAACCTAGATATATATTCTTTCTGTGTCTCATGGCCAGATGTTTGAAATGATAGGCAAGGAAATGAAGCAGCTCATATGCTTGGATCATTTGCAGGATATGTCTTTAATGTTAGTTTCAAAGTGTCTCTATCACACCTTCCCATACAGTTCAAAATGCATTAGCAAAAGGGCAATGTTCTTTCAACAGGGGAATACACCTCCAGTGTAAAAACATAATCTTTAAATCTTACATTGACAGAAGTGTTTGAAAGGGACAGATAGAAACAGAGTTAGGAAAATGAAGAGATTTTATCATAAAATAAGAAATAATACTGATTCTTTAATTTTTTTTTTTCTTTTTGTTTTCCCACAGCAATTTTGTCGTGGTGTGTAAATACACAGAGAGAAAAGACACAGAAGCAAATGCCCCAGAATATCCTTTCACACCACCTCTTTCACTTTGCCCACTGCTTTCGCTTCTGAGTCTCAAGATGCTCTAGCCTTCTCTAACTATTCCCGTGGAAAGATTTTTTTAGAGATTCTGTTGACCTTTAAGTTCCAGGCAGAAGTTAAGTTTACCTACTGTAGCATATCCATATGAACGGTCCGGAAAAAAAAAAAGGAAAGGAGTGGAAGGAAATCAATCGTAACTTATCCCTTGACGAATATCAGCAAACACTGTGTCACAAAACCAATGTGAAGAAATGGAGTATGGATTTTCTGCTGACATTTGTAAAGTGTTTATGTCAAAGTATTTTTCTAATATAGCAAAGGTTACAGTTTAACAAATTAAAGCACATGTTTCTTTTGAACTGACATACTGGTCATTTGGGTTAATTTAAATGGCTTGTGTTTTTCTAATAAACTCTTAACCTAACCTACTGTGATTATGGCCTCTCTTTGCATTAATCTGCCATAAGTAATTGCTTTTTCATCAAAATGAGCTGAATGACAACAGTGTAATAGTCCATGACTTTATCTAATATAATTTGGAGGAAATACTATATGCCACTTAAAATATGCCCAAGAAGTGAATTTGCATTGCAAAAAGCTAAGCAATGATTTAGTTTTAATATCTCTAATTTCTGATGGCTCAAGTGTTCTTTGATATTGTAGGAATGCTTGAACAACATTACTATTTTCCTGTGAGTTACAGCTTCTGTTGTTAAATTCCTAATAAAGGCAAAACCTGC
This sequence comes from Heliornis fulica, assembly GCA_013399135.1. NCBI lineage: Eukaryota > Metazoa > Chordata > Aves > Gruiformes > Heliornithidae > Heliornis > Heliornis fulica. The sequence continues at coordinate 87,842 of VXBZ01010656.1, forward strand.
CTTTGTTTTCCTAGGCTCTATGACTGAATTTACTTTAAATTAGTTATCGTAAATATTCAGTACTTTTGAATTAATGTGTGATGATTTATAAGGAAGACAGCATAAATGCATCACTGGGATGTTGTGCATTACCACAGTAATGATCACCATAGAAAATTAATTCCACTTTAACTAATAACTGAACACCAAATACAATTTGCAAGTCATTTTTTGCTCTACTCCAAGTGGTTTTTGTCTACATATGCAAGTCTTTTAGGAAGATCCTTCATAAAGGTTTCATAAAGAATTCCATAACGGTTCTACATGCTATTCATAAATGTACATTGACTTCCTAGCAGATCATCCAGGACTAATACTAATGCATTTCTTTGTATGTAATCCCTCCAAAAAGCAAACAAACAAAAAAAAACACAAAAAAAAACCNNNAAATAAATTATATTTGAAAAAAATATTGTAAAAGGCATGCATTTTCCAAATAATTGAGTGGGGTTTTTTTCTCTTTTAATTTTTAAGATTTCAGTATGGTGACAAAAACTAGGAAAGTTATTATCAGAGCATGGTTCAACTAGTTCCTTCATAAGAATGGTTTTGCTCATGTTATTTAACTGATATGTCCGTATCTTTAAATTATTTACAGTGCTGTATATAACCAAATATTTATCTTTTTTTTAGTTTCCACAGCCATTTGTGTTTAGAGCACAAAAATTATATATGTGACAGTCTTCCAAGCTTTCCATGTTTGACTAAACCTTTACAGATTTTGACCAAATGCACGTACATGCACATAAAGCGCACTGTGAATACTATATGAAAGATCACTCAGGAAAATTACCTATACTGAAGACGATCATATATTTCTAGTTCTGTGGTTAGACTTTCTCATAAAGGGGGTGGGACTATGTGCTCTGAGACTTCCTTCATAGATGAAGAGCATGACAAAAGCCTGCTTCATTCAGTGTTTAATTGCTCAACACTTGTGAAACGTATTTCTGCGTAATGCAATAAATAGTCTTTGCAAATAATAATTTCCACATTTTCCTCTGCTGAATAGAATAGTGAGAATCTATCAGTATTGAGTCAGACATTACATCCTTGCAAAGCCCAAGAACAATGCAAAGTACCAATCTATTGTTTAACAATAATCAATCAACTAATGAACAGTTCATGCTAATATGAACTTGTGGGTGCCCTTGACACAATTTTTGTTTAAAAGCAATAAATCCTTAGACATGGTTGTGTCATGTCCTGGGGCTCAAGTTCACCAAGGTTACATCACTTACTTCTAGTTGTTGTTAAACACTGTTTTATTTTAAGATAATGATTTTCATCCACCTTTAGTATGCAGTTTAACTTTCTTTTCAAATGAATATTTCTGCTTTAATAAGATTGCAGCTATATGTTGTAAACAGAAGTTAAACAAAAAAAAAAATCTTCACATCACACCCAAGACTGATATTGCAATGCTCTAAGTTGGAGGATAAACTGTTAATACAGATACAAATGTGATGTGTTTCAAAATGCAAGTAATACAGAAAAGGCAGTTCAAGTACCAGCTAACACCCAGATAACTTGCTTACTTCCTTGATGTAAACTGTTCAGATATAATGTGGTTTCCATTTTATTTAACTTATAAAGTGTAAATATTGTACTTCTTTGAAACTCAAACTTGGATTCTCATGAAGTGAATGTGACAGTATGTACATATTTAGTTTAATTTGCTTCATCCCTTCAATGCAGCATTCTCCAATGACAAATGCTATTTTTTTTCTATGTAGCAGAGCAATATTTTTTTTCTTGTAGCTCTGAAGTAATGCCTTTAGGTTGTATAAAGGTTTTTCAACCAAATGTTATTCATTGCAGAAATAGAGTTTTGTCAAAAATGAAATGCCTTGAACTCACAAACTTGGTCCGCAGCAAATTTTTGAGAAAAACTCAAACTTAAGACTTGTTCTTGACGTAAAGGAGTAAGGGAATGAGCAGGGCATGATTATGAGACATAGGCCAGTGAGATGCAACCTTTTAATTCTCCCACTGCTGGTTAGCTCCTGATTATGGGCTTTGACACTACAAGGACATAATTTTTGGATATTGTTTTTTTCCACTATTAAATCAAACCACCAAAATACTTCAAAAGCTCTTCAATTTCATTTCAGTTTTGATCAGGAATTCAAAACAGAACAGGCAGGGACAATGACTACATTCCTGACTTATTTCTGCCCTCGTAATTGCCAAGATGTCCTAGTTCAGCAAGAGACACCGGTTATCATTGTGTGGGGGTGATCAAGGCTGTGTATTCTACACCCTCTATTCATTCCTCAAGAATAATGGACCATTTGCAACAGTTGTCCAGGAAGTCGTTAGCACCTTCACACTCAGCCTGAGGGGGCGTGGGTGCTAATGGGCCATCAATGGTCCAATCATACCCCATGACTCACAGTTAATCACCCATTGTGTGAGTCCCCGCCCTGGGAGGGACTGGGTGCTCCCTGAGGATATATAAACAGGGCTCAGAAGACCTTAAGGATCTCTGCTCTTCGTTGGATCTAGAGGAGCAGCAGGACCTCGACAGGAGGAAACCATCACTCTCGACCGGACTACAACCATCACTTCTGACCAGACCACAGCCATCATCTGCAGCAACAGACTCTTCACTTCTTTTTGCTTTGGACTTGGGAGAACCACGTGGATCTCAGCACCAGGGCTAACAAACCCCTTTGGGCTTGTGCCCTGGGACACTGACACTGGGTTTACTGCTGGGTTTTGGTGAGTTGAAAGCAGGTTGTTCTCTTTGTGTCAGTGTTTGTATGGTAATATCTTTCATTAAATTGTAACTCTGACTTATAATCTCTCTTGTGGTGGGTCCATTTCTCCTGCCGGTTTACCTCTAAACCAGCACACAAGATTATTTCCCTTTTACACTGTCTAGTGCATGCTGGGCCTTTCAAACATTCCACATTGTCTGTCTTTGAGTTCCCTTCAAGACAATATTAATTTATTTTGCTTTTTAAACGATGACTCAGAATGACAAATGATCACTTGCAAAAGAAGCTCATGTACCCAGAGAGATACTGATTCTCAACTGTTTGTTCTTGATTTTGCTAAAGAACCCAGGATCTTTATAGATGTAAAACTGTGGTACTGCAGTGTGGTCCTTGGTCAATGTACATGTATGGTCCCATACACTAATAAACTTGTACATCATGACAATGCTAATGTGAAACATTCTCCTAACTCATTTCATCAACATAATTCCCAGAAAGAAACTAGTAAATCATAGAATCACAGAACCACTTAGGTTGAAAGAGATCTTCAAGTTCATCAAGTCCAACCATGGCCTAATCCTACCACCTCTAGACCAAGTTCTCAATCACAACATCCACACGCCTTTTAAATACATCCAGGGATGGTGACTCCACCACTTCCCTGGGCAGTCCGCTCCAATACTTGACCACCTTTTCAGTAAATAATTTCTTTACTGAAAACGTGGTCAATTCTTCCTGATATCTAACCTGAATCCTCCCTTTTGCAGTATATAACCATTTCTTCTTGTCCAATTGCTTGCTACCAAAGAGAAGAGACCAACTCCCACCTCTCTACACCCTCCTTGCAGGTAGTTGTAGAGAGCAATAAGAATCACAGAATTGTAGGGGTTGGAAGGGACCGCCAGGGATCAAGTCCAAAGCAGGTTCCCTAGAGGAGGTCGCACAGGTAGGCATCCAGTCATAGAAGACATCTGTTTGTGGGAACCTAAAAAAGAAGCAGAGTCAAAATTACCTCTATTCTGTACCATTCAAAGAATTAGTGTGAGGATTTCAATTTACTTAGTATGAGAAAAGGCAAAGAGAGCTGGCAATGTCAATACACTACCAAAAACACGGTGAAATGAATCTGCATAGATCTCTGACTCTTGCCTATGCCTTCTCTGAGAATACCAAGCTTTTAATTCTAGCTACTAAGATATTATAATCTATTAAAATAGTATCCTAGCAATTTCCAAAATCAAAGTTTACTCTCAAATATAATCATGACAAATTACTAATCTGAAATTTGGGTTCAATTAAGGGTTTTGAACAACAGCTTGTGATTTTTATTAAAGCCACTGCTTAGAAGATACATTGGGCTAGGTGCTATATAAACATACAGAAAGAGACAGGTCTTTCTGAGACTGATGCATCTAAACAGAAAAGGTAGTTGAAAAGAAAAATGGCATTATGGATACATAATTGGTCACTGTTTTCCTGGATTTTCTAGATTTAAATTTCTGGAAAACACCCCTACATTCTTGTCCTTCTTGCTACAAATCAGACTAAATCCTGGTCTTCCTTCTGCATTTCAATGGATGAGAAAGGGACACTGTGACATTGCTTCCTCAATGCCATTACAGGTAATTATTTTTAAATCATAGTGCTGAACAAAGCATGCTGCTAATTGACTTCCAATCCTCTTTCAATTCAATACATTTAAATAAGATTTGAGTTTATATGTCAGCAATATGGGCAGCAGGATTGAGTGTACTCTCAGCAAGTCTGATGATAACACCAAGATATGTGGTATGGTTGACACAACAGGGGGAAGGGATGCCATCCACAGACACCTCAACAGGCTTGAGAGATGGTCCCATGGGAACTGTGTGAAGTTCAACAGGTCCTGCACATGAGTAGGAGCAATCCAAACACAACTAGAGTCTGGGTGGAGAACTGATTGAGAGAAGCTCTGAGGAGAAGGATTTGGGGGTGTTGACTGATGTAAAGCTCAAGATAAGATGGCAAAGTGTGCTTGCAGCCCCTAAAGCAAACTGTCTCCTGGGTTGCATCAAAAACAGCGTGATCAGCAGGTCAAGGGAACTTTTTCTGCTCCTGCATTCTGCTCTGGTGAGACCCCTCCTGGAGTACTATGTCAGCTTCTGGGATCCCTAGAATAAGGAAATATTGAGCTGCTGGAGCAATTCCAGAGCACCTCTTTTATGAGGACAGGCTGAGAGTTGAGTTTGTTCAGCCAGAAGAGAATGCTCCAGAAACACCTTAGAGCAGACTTCCAGTACATATAGGGGCCTACAGCAAAGCTGAATAGGTACTATTCACCAGGGAGTGTAGTGACTGGACAATGATTCATTAGTTTAAAGTGAAAGAAGTTAGATTTAGATTAGACATTAGGAAGAAACTCTTCCCTGTGAGGGTGGTGAGGCCTCATGCACATGAAGATCCCTTCCAATCCAAACCATTCTTTGATTCTATAATAATTTCATACTGCTTGTGGGGGGTGAACCTATCACTTCTCATGCTCAATTTTTTCAAACATAATAAGTCACATGGGACTCCTTTTAATGGAGGACTTCCAGTGTTCCTATATCATCCTGTAATATCATCCTATTCAAAAACCATGAAATATTTTTTATGTATCTGGTTCACTTACAACACATAAGATTGTCCTTTCTGCCCTGAAGAATTCCCTTTTCATCTCCTTACCTGATCTGTCACAACTTTCGACATAACCAGAATTTTAATGTACTTTAACCTACATTACAATCATTTGCTCCTATAAAAAGCATAATACAGTAAAATTGGATTAGCAGCGTAGAATGCAATATGTAATTTTAAATCAGTAAAAAATAGGATTGTAGACCAGGATTTAGGAAGTTCTGGCTCCAATTAAATTTGACAGAGAAAGAAGAGGGAATGAAAAGAAAGCAGTGCTTGGATTCAGAGGAATGAGCTCATTAATACTTATAGTTCTCCACTGTGATTATTAAGCATTTAAATATTTTGTTGTGATATTTTATGCCTAACTAGGAAAGTAAGCTCCATAATAAAATATGAAAAAATAATTTTAAAAAATGTGAGAGAAGTTCATAAAATTAATAGACTGAGAGAATTTTTAAAAAGTAATATTGAAAAAAAAGAAGTGTTCTAAATTATTTCTAGAAATGCCATGTAGATGCACATGTAAGCAAACTCACTGACTAATAAGAGCTGAAGTTTTGTGGATAGCTGGGAGGAAGAAGCATTGAATTTTGGAGGGGGGTGGGGAAATAGTTGTGGAATAATTTTAATGTGCATCTCTAAAATAATGCAGTTTATATATGATAACTTTTGTTACAGATAAACTAGATGACAGAGATGTCTATTTTAGCTAGATGTCTCTGTGTCTAGTGTGGAATAGCTTAAGGACACATAATATTAAAAAGAAATCCATATATGATGTCTTGATGTAATTAGAGATTGCTTTTGAAAACATAGATACACATCTGTAATCTGTGCAGAAGAAAGCGGAGCCCTCCTTTTCAACCCTGTAGATAATCCTAGCCCACAAGCTCAGAAACTGTCACAGCTTTGTAAATTAAAGATGTTTGTTACTAGAATGTTACAGTTTCTGACATGTATTTAAGAGAATTTACAATGTAGGGAAAAAAAAAATACATTCCGTCTGGATCTGCCACAAAAATGTAATGGTGAACGTTTTTGCTTAGAAATGTACCAGAACTTAATCACAGGAAAATGTTCTCTCACAAAACAATGTAGAAAATAGAGATCTGTCCCTTCTTATCTCAATGAGCAGTTCCTAGCACACACGTACAGTCATCATTTGGGACTTTTTGTGGTTCTATATATTCACCACACAACATCAAAGATATAGAATCAAAACTGGTATTATGCATAAGCTATTTTTCTCTTTGCATACAAGACATCTTAAAATTAATATATACCAATGTTAAGTTCTATCTCAACAGATGTCTAAATATATCATTAGTCACACTAGGTTTCTTCTGAAGCCAGTGGTGAGAAGTGACACCGTCAAAGACAAATTCATTTTAGATACCTATTTTAGGTACCTATTTTAGGTACCTATTTTAGGTATCCAAGGTTGAAACACTCCTTCCAGAGGTCTATATTTCCCTAGGTAAAGGTGATGAGTCCACACTTAGGTAATATTTAGACAGCTAACCAGAGTAGGAAGCAATGCCTTCCTGGAAAACTGGGTATGCACTGCTCAGTGAAAGCTCTCACAGTTAAAAGCTACAAGAGTAACAATAATTGTAGGGCAGGTGATGGAGTTATAAGTCTCAGTAACCTCTGACCTCTTCATTGTCTCCTTCAATTAGAGTTCTCTCCAATACACACAAACCAGTTCTTCTCATAATTACATTCAAATCATCCTGCTCTCTCTGAAACAATTTGGACCTTTGCCTGGAAGGAACTTGCTGCCTCTACAACATGTAGCATATATTTACTATTTAAACTGTCAAGTTATTTCTGTCTTTGTCTTCTTATCCTTAAAGCAGCTAAGAATATGTGCCCAAAGAATAAACTCTATTCCTACCCTTCTTTCTCCATGCTATTTTATATTGTTTAAATATTTTATGTTGACATGAAAAAAAAATTGGTAAAGAAAGTATTATTCTGTCAGATTTAATTTGATAATTTGTTCATCATTTACCAATAGACAATAAAGATGTTTCAAAGACAAGTCTTTTGGGAAGACACACACATAATTGACCTAATTCTTTGGGTTAACAGCAGCAGCAGTTTTTGTAACTTTCTCTAATGTCAGATAGGTGCAAAATAATAGTAAATAATAAGACACTGTATGTTATGGCCCAACCATTGAGTATTCAGACATGGGTTGGAGAGACTTATCAGGAGTGCCCATAGGGCTTTAGCCTTCCCATTTAACAGTATCCTTCAGTATTGCTGAACTGTGTCAAAGTACTATGCCTTTCATATATGACACATCTAGAGTATTTGTATAATAAATATTCTTTGAAGCAGCCCGAACATGTCCAGTGCACCATAAAGAAAGAGGAAGGTCCTGTGACCTGCAGCTGAACTACAAAATACAGTACAGAATGAATCCTATGTTATATATTAAATGTTATATGTTATCCTATTTCTGTATCCTATGACACAATCATAGGTGCCCTTCTTTCCTATCCATATGCCTTTTATCTTTACTGTACTTAGGATGGCTTCACCTGTAGATACAAAGCCCAGTCCTCAACTTGCGAAAATGCTCTGCTTCTTATATTCATTTGCACCAAGTGAAAATGATGTCTTTGTTCTGTGCATGAAAAGATACTCTACAGTCACCTGTCAATGCAAGAACAGGTCTACCACTGACAAATAACGTCCTCTGCTCCCAGTGTTGCATGTCTTTACTTCACAGGGACTCTGGGAGTCAGTAAGAACATCTCTCTAGTATTACAGTCACCTCAGCAACACGAGAGAGAGTGCCATTAAATCATGAATCTGAATTCAACAACACATGCTAAGGACAATGCTATTTTCCATGTAGAGTTAGCCATTTTAGAAACCAAACATTCCAGGTACCATTCGGTGGTTTGAATACTAGTGAAGGTTGCAAACATATTCAGGGTCTCCAAGTCCGCTGTGTTTCAAGTGCTACCTGTATCAATTAATTTGTCTTTGATTATGACTACAACGTGCTTTCAGTATTTTTGTTATTATTTTTAATTCAGTCTGGAGGGCTACAGTGTAAAGGTTGCCAACAATAATGACTAGATTTGAACGTTTCAAAGTAAATTACTAAGTATAATGAGAAGATGTGGATTTAATTTGCATTTACCATTAAAAAAAAAAATAAATACAAGACTGGACATCAGCCAGCACTCAAATTTATTAACACTTAAAAATGCTGTCACAGCTCATGTGTACACGGGACATTAGTCATGCATTTTGTTAATCTAACATAATATGGAACATAATTTATCAGGACATCAAAATAATAGCTTTTACTCCATTTCCCCATCTATGTGAGGATATGCACAATAGACTCTGAAGCTATATATGCACTCTATTAGAGCTAATTGAAACTAGATGATACAATTAACCTGCTTCTTAGTAAAAAGCATTAACACTTAATGTAAAATTCTAATCACAATAAAAGAGAGAAATATTGGAAGGAAATGTGGTGTATAAATGCAAATCATTCTTTTTAATTTCTTGAAAAATAAAATGGCAAAATTCTTACTAGTAAAAGGAAATAAAAAATAAAAACCCCTTCGAATACATAATCTGGTCCAGCTACAGTCTTCAGCTTAGCTTCTATTCTGATTAACCCTGGGAATTTGACATTTCAGTCACTTCCAGAAATTATGAGTACACCAACTTGTGGTATTTAGATGCAACAAAAGAGAACTGTACAATTGGTCATGGTATAATGAGTTTCAAAGATAATCGTTTTACACTATACACTGCCCTGTTATAAAAATTGAAGTTTAAACTTTCTGTTATGGAAAGCATCCTAACAATGCAGTAAAAATGCCTTAACTCTTCTGATTATGATTAATTTTTAATGCAAACAACTGTCAAAATTTCCAGGACTGTAATTTCCCACTTTTCCCAGAAAACTGAAAAAAGTTCTCATGTTAACACTTTCTTCACCAGCTTATTTACTGGTCTTATCACAGAATCACAGAATTGTAGATGTTGGAAGGGACCTCAAGAGATCATTGAGTCCCCGGAAAGGTGATGGAACAGCTTTTTCTGGATTCCATCTCCAAGCAACTGGATGAAATGTAGGTTATGAGGAGTAGTCAGCATAGATTGACCAAAGAGAAATCATACTCAACCAACATTGTAGCCATCTATGATGTCTTCATGAGCTGGGTGGATGGAAGAAGAGCAGTGGATGTCGTCTACCTTGACTTCACCAAGGCTTTTGATACTGCCTCCCATGACATCCTGATAACAAAGCTGAGAAAGTGTGGGATAGATGAGTGGATGGTGAGGTGGGTCAAGAACTGGCTGATGGACCAGGCCCAGCCGGTGGTGATCAGTGGAGCAGCATCTGGCTGGAAACCTATGAATAGCAGTGTTCCCCAGGGGTTGGTATTGGGCCTGGTCTTGTTTAACATCTTTATTGACAACCTTGATGAGGGAATAGTTTCCAACCTCAACAAGTAGACGATGATACAAAGCTGGGAGGAGTGGCAGACATGAATACATTTTATTTCTTCTAGTCATTTTTTATACATGCAAAGAAGAATGAAAAACTAAATTAAAGATATTTGGCAAATGTCAGTACAGCACATGAATGTTTACGGCTGAAGGTCTTAGAAAAAGTAACACACCATAAATACTGCAAATCTATGGTGCAATACATAGAGATGAAATCAAATATCACAAGCACATTATACTGTATACATATTTGGTGATAAATATATGCCAACAGATTTGGGACTGATTACAGGTGATAGTATAAGTATTTTAAAATTATAATTACAATTTGTGATAGTTTCTAGAGTGTAGCCTTGGAGAATGAAATCATCTGACTGACTGCAGGACAAAAGGCCAACACACAGAAGAACCTCAACAGGGTGGAATTTAAACAAAAAAGAACCACCTCTGGTTTTAGCTTCCCAGGATTCTAAAGGTCTTCAGGAAAGCTGAATATCTATGTAGATGTTGACTTGGTTTCAAGCTTCTCAAAAGCATGAGAAAAATCAAATTTACCCACTCCAGGTGTGTTATCTTCAGGTTGTTCCTTGCTATCGGAAAGTTAGTGAGAGAGCTGGGCTGAATAACTGGTTAACTGGTGTTGCATCAAATAATGATAATGTTGAGAGGGAAGGATAAGGGAAGTTGGAGACAGGCCTTGAAAATCTAATTTGCTCATCCTGCTGGGACTATACAGAGAGAGGAGAGGGAATTAGCAGCTGTTGCTCAGTGAGGGTTGCCCTGAATATTTCCTTGCTCTCCTCAGCAGAAAGATCTGTAAAGCTTTAAAAAAAAAAAAAAAAAAGTAGGTACTAAAGCTGTGGCTGCCCCAGGCAATTGGCTGTTCAGTCTGCATCTAAGTTACTCAAAGAGTTTGGGGTGGATGCATGAAGAAATAAAAAGAAAAAATAAAGGGAAAATTTGCACTTTCAGGGACCACGGTAAATTATTTCTGGCCTTTATTTGCATAGCTGTTTTCACTGGAAGCAAGGAAACAACAACAACAAACAAAATAAAAAAAAACTATTAAATCCAATTTTTGTTTTCTGATGGACTGAATTTTGCTTTTCTCAGAATCCTTTGAAAAGTCTGGTTGTGTACACAGCCATGTTCAGTTTGAAACTCTCTTTACTGTCTCGCTTATTTACTAGCTCTTACATGGGTATGAGGACAAAGAATGTTTGGAGTACTTTTCTATGTAAAAGGGACAGAAATCTGTCTTAGTTTCATTTTAACCCTGCCAAAGACCCCTCAGAGCCATTGCAACTACTTAGGTGGAGCAACCAAAAAGCTTCTTCCATTTCTTTTTCTAATGAAACAGAAGTACCCGCTGTCCTTGATTTTCCACCCTGAAAGCAAATATGGTTGAAACAGAAGGAGTTGTAAGGAACTTCTGTACCTTTGCTCTGAGCCATGGGAAAACAGGTCACACTGCTGTTTGCTTTACATAGAAGCCTTTGCTTTGTCATGTGAGTGCACAGTACACGTAATGCCCAAGATATAATGCCTGCAGAGGCAGGCTTCAGTGACACGCTGATTTCCCCACACCAAGTGAGGCCAAGGGAATTAGCATGGAACTTCTTTCAACCTCCTGTAAAGAGCAGACACACAGCTGCAGTGGCAGATCTCACCCAGACACGACACTTCCTGAGTGAGCAGCTCATCCCATGTCACCACTGACTATCCACGCATTACACCCTGGGTCCGTCATCACAGAGAAAATACCAAAAATGTATCAGGTGGACAAGGGATTTACTGCCCCTTTTTAGAGGTCTGAAACAAAGATGCTGAAAAACTATGGAAATAGCTGCAAACAGAAGAAAAAATACTTATTAAAAATGGAATTGCTAGGGAAAATTACATAAAGATTTTACTGAAAGCAGATGTTCAAACTTGGAGCATTAAGTCTATTTAAAAAAAATGCAGGAGAAAAAGCATGTGAAATCAATTTGCATTTTCAGAAGGCAACCCAATCATTTATAATCTTAGCATCATTCATAATTAAGTCAGATTATTAGTCTAAAAACAGAATAAAAGCTTCATATAAGTACTTCTATGAAAGCAGCAGTAGCATACTTAATGTTTACTTGTATTTCTTAAAGATGAGGAAGAAGAAAGTTGAGTAAAAAGTAAGGAGAGCAATTCCATGCTGCATTTCAGAAAGGAGTTGAATTTAGTGCTGTATAAAATTAGTATTGTAATATAAAATTGCCGTAAGAGGCAGGAAGAGGTTTTAAAATATGAATAATGTGAAATTACTAGTCATACATTTAAATTCAGTGAAACTAAAAATCTGCTACCTCTTGAAAAAAATACAGAGTTGGTTTGTTTTGATTTTTTTATTTTTTTGTGGCACTGATTAAAAACATACCACATTAAGGCTTTGTGATATTTATCATCTCCATTAATAATGTCTAACACCACTTGAACAATCAGAACAACTGGAGAAAGCTATTTTAAGCATTCTAGATTTCTGTATAGTAATGACACGTAGTAAAATAGTAAGGTAAAAGTAACGGTAAAATATAAGGTTTAAGTATCATCGTATCTTAATATTTTACAAGATGTATCCAGAAGATGTTTCTAATTTTGATCCTCACTCAGTCCCTGCTCTGGAGGAGGAAAGAACCCCATTCCAAGTCGGATTCAGATAGTGTAAAATGCAAACCTAAGCTATTTTCCTTCACAAAATGATGAACAGGTAAAGTAGAATGAGCATTTTCTTCACTGCTTACTTGAAATTCCTACTCAAGTCAGATGAAATTTAGCAGAAAACCTGCCAGTTCAGAGTTCATGGAATTCTACCCTACCCCTGGGGAAATGCTTGTATGACTGGGAATAGTTTTATTCTTAGTGTCTCTTAATGACCTGGTCTACTGAGAAACCCATGAGAACTGAAAGGAAATTATATTAAAGTATCTCTTTCTGAAGAGTCACCAAGAATTGATGAAGCAAAACTGAGACATTGTTTTCAGTCCAGCACATCTTCTATAGGGGCGGGAAGAAGGCTTGCCCAGAGACACTCAGGTGTTACTTCACTGTGTTAAACAGCAACAAATACCAGGAGTGCCACTGGGCAAAAGGGGAAAGGATGTAATGAATGTCATGGTCTGGTAGGGAGCAAATAAAGCCAGTTAATAAAAAAAACCAAAACCAGATTCTTCTATCAGAGAATGCTTTATTCATTAGTTAGATAACTGGCATGTTGTTCTAACATGACTCTGTATGTTTCGTTCCTCTTTAAGTGTCATTGTATTGTGCACAAAGTGCTTGCTAAAGGAAAGCATTGTCTATACAGCTACGCAAGAAAGACAGGCAGTGAGATCAGAAATTTCCACCAGCTTAATTTAATGCTAGCTCTTAGTCTCAAAAGAGACCAATATTTATTTGAATATGACCTGTATAAACAAATCACAAAAACTTATTTTTTCCGGGAGTCAAATGCAGTTTGTATTTCCAGCTTTTTTATTTTTATTTTTTTCTAAACACTTTCTCTGAGTTTCTGGTTTATTTAAGTTGTTATACTTGGTGTCCCATTAAATTGGTTTAGATATGAAGAAAACTAAATTTGAATGAAGAGACAAGAGCTCCCATGCATTTACCAACAGGTATGAGCAAGTTACTGATGAGCAAAATATGTGAGTTTATGCTTCTTTTATCTGTGAAGGTCAGACTCAGAAATTAACTGGAGTGAGGACAGCTTTAGGCACTGCAACACTTCATGAGCTTGAGCAGCGTGCATGTATTCTCTGCACAAGCATGGGGAGAGTTATGGAACCCAGGCATGGGGTTCACCAGGGGTAATTTATGTATGCTAGGAGTGAGGAAAAAATTCAAAGGGGAAACTCTTCTAACTTTTCTGGATAGTGAATCTGATTGTGCCTCCAAAAGAGAGACCATATGGACACGAGTTTTCCTGGCCTAAAAGATTCTTTTGAGGAATTGGGATAGGATTGGGATCTATGTTAGACTGCAGATTAAACTAAACAGCAGAAATTAACGTGTCCTTTCAAGTTAAAGTGCCTGAAGTAATGACTGTAAGATTCATAGGACCAGTGAGAGAATGAGCATCTGTGACTCAGCAGAGATTGCCCCAGATCTAGTGTTTTATTCAGTTTTGTAGGACAGGCTCTACATTAATGCATGTAAGTATCACTTTAAAATGTAATAAAAAGAACAGTAAATATTAACAGTAACTATATAGAACTTAAAATTAAAATATAGGAAGCAGAATTGTTTATCTTTCAATTTACAGGATAGAGCACTGAAATAAATTCCCCTCCTCCACCCCCCCCCATTTATAAGTGTTCTGAAAAAGGGGTTGATTGGAGAGGTAATGCGGATCCAGGCAGTTAGCATAATAAATATGAGGATTGGGAAGTTCCAAAAATGAAATCTGATAATGATTGGGCAATAAAGACATAAATTAAAGAATTTTAATATGAAATTAAAAACATGGGAAATTGAAGCTCTGATTTTACCTATACAGTCATGGACTGTAGTATTAGCTCTTAAGAACGGGGAATATAATATAGAGGTTATAAAGATAACTGTATAAAGATGTTACCTCTGTGCTGTATGGTTGTCAGAAAAGCAAAAGGAACCTTAGAAATTACATAGAAATTGAATAGAGAACAAAACCGCAAAACATCAGTACATCATATTATAAATCAATGGTCTTGAATACAGGGTGAATTACCACAGTAGTATTGAAAAATACTCAGAAAAGGGTAAAAAAGATGATCAAATGGATAGAATAGCTTCCATCAGATTGTTGACCTAAGAAGACTAGGACTTGCCAGCTTGGAAGAAATTTACTATTGTATATTATAAATATATCATATTACAGAATCATTCTCCCCCTCTACTCTGCTCTCGTGAGACCTCACCTGGAGTACTGTGTCCAGTTCTGGAACCCCCAACATAAGAAGGACATGGACCAGTTGGAGAGGGTCCAGAGGAGGGCCACAAAGATGATAAAGGGGCTGGAGCACCTTTCCTACGAGGACAGGCTGAGAGAGTTGGGGCTGTTCAGCCTGGAGAAGAGGAAGGCTCCGAGGAGACCTTATAGCGGTCTTCCAGTACCTCAAGGGGGCCTAAAAGAAAGATGGGGAGAGGCTGTTCAGTAGGGCCTGTTGTGACAGAAAAAGGGGTAATGGTTTCAGAATAGAGGGAGGTAGATTTAGATTGGATATTAGAAAAAAAGTTCTTTACTGTGAGAGTGGTGGAGCACTGGAACAGGTTGCCCAGAGAGGTGGTGGATGCCCCATCCCTGGAAACGTTCAAGGCCAGGTTGGATGAGGCCCTGAGCAACCTGATCTAGTTGAGGATGTCCCTGCTCCTTGCAGGGGGGTTGCACTAGATGACCTCTGGGAGTCCCTTCCAACTTTAGCCATTCTATGATGCTATGATTCTATAAAATAGTGAATGATTGATTGTTCACTGTCTTTTGCAATGCAAAACCAAAGGGACCTTAAGTAAAATTGGAAGGTAGCTCATTCACTTGAACAAAACAAGATATCCTTCCACCCAGTTTATCATCACCGTGCTTTGCAGAAATTGTAAGATTATCCACATCCAATGGGACTAACTAATGGAGGTAAATCCTGTGAAAAATAGAGGAATGATTCCATGAGACAAGTGCTTGAAAAATAGAATAATGCTTTGGGGAAATAGAAGAACACGGTCATCAAGTTCTTACGTTTTCGTATACATTGTCCAATATATATGTATTATTCTTATTCGGTAGAGTCATATTCATGTAAACGTGGGTTCAAAATCCAAATCAGAAGCAGAATGTTCCCAGCAATGAGCTTTAAAAATTTTTCGGTCATGTGCTGAAAGGTCTTTTCCTTGGAAATGTGAAAGGGACAATGTAATTTTGAACCCTTATAAACTATCCTGGGAATTGAATCCAGTCTCTTGGAACTGATGTGTAATCCTCAGGGATTGCTAATTTTAAATGAAAGTACTCTGCTTTTTGTTCCTCAGATATTCTTAACTTTCAGAACATGCCTAGAAAACGCAATACTCTCATCTTTATTTGCAGGGTCACACAACAGGTTAATCCCAAGCATTTCTAGGTATTGTCTACCAACCACTGACACCTCTAGGTATTAACAAGCAGATACTTTTATGAAATCAAATGCAAAGATCTGGATCACTGGACTGTCATTTTCTTGTTTTCTGGTTGTAGACCTAGGAAAAAAAAAATCATTTGAAATGCATGGGAGCAGTGCCTGTGTTACAAGGCTGTCTCAAGCCATCTTCTAATTTCTGGGATCTGAATACCACTAAAAGTTACTAAGGTGCATACAGACTATCAGATTTCCAAACAAAATTCAATGATCAGTTTCTAGTTCTTTATAGGTGTGACAAGACTACACATTTAGCTGAAGTAGTTTATTCCTTCCTTGGCGTTTGTCATCTGATACATGTGATCTGAACAATCATAAGTCTCTCTGCTTTCAATTTTAAATGTATTTGATCAAATCACAGCATCTGAGTGCATATAACATTTGAAGAAATAAGATTGTCATGGGAATTCTGAAGATACATGGATAGTAAATTTAGAGGTAATTATGTTTTTATTATTAGGTTCTGTTCCCAAAGCACAATGTTACATTAACAGCATTTCTGTAGAGACTGGAGAAGGATGCTTTTTTTTTTCTCTTTAGGATGACTTCCAGAGGACAGTTTCTAGATTGTCTGTTTGTTGTTATTGCTGGGTTTTGTGTCATTTTGCAATTTTAGTCCTCCTAAGTACCTAAGACAATAAATGCAAGAAAGAAATCTTTATCAGATACAGTGAAAACCTTCTCCCTTGTTCTGTCACATGCATATTTTATTTCTTTAGGGTCACAGAGTTATAGCTATTATTACCAGAGAAACAGATAAATATTGCAATGTTGGCAATAAAGAGCATTGATGATATCTCATTTACTAAGTGGATATGCCTACTTAAAAATATATTAATATTTTGATAGAAGATCTTGTGTGGTATTAATCAAACAAAATGCTCTTGTCTCTGCCTAGTGCACACTGAAATGAAATAGCTACATAATAGACTCTTTATATCTCACTGGTATGTGGCATATTCAAAGTCATTTAAAGCCTCCTTTTCCTGTGAGACTATCTAGTGTTCAAGAAAATCCTGTGTAATTGTTTAAAAAATACTAGAAATTTATTGAGCATAAAATAATAATAATAAAATCAATACTATAAAAATGTTCTCAGATAGTAGAGAGACATTAGTTCTAACAGCCATACAAAATATTGTTATAGAATCAGCTAGAACACTTAAAGATTATGGACTATTGTTCTATTTCCCTGCTTAATAAGGCTTTACTTCAGTGGTATAACAGTATGATTTAATTTTCAGACACAGATTTCTGTTGTGACATGAAATTCATTGTACCACTAGTCAATAAGCAAATCCAAAGCAAAAAAAGACACCAGAGAACTGAGTTAACAAGTTAAAATTAGAGGAATCAAGGAGCATAATTATCCAATTTGACATGAGTTTTATGCCAGCGTCACCCTTTGTGTACCAAAGTGAACTGAGTCTAATGCATGTCGATTATGACAGAAATATAACCAAGGCAACCCATTTGTAAAATTAAACACTGATTCATACATAGAGTCTATTTATTTTAATCAAAAATTAACCTCTTTTTTCAGTTATGAATTCTCTTTCTGTTATATATCATTTGGCAGTCAAATCCTTACAAAGATACTGAATAGCTTTCTAATATATTATATGGGCATCCAGCATCAGTCTCTTTATTTTAGTCAGCTCATTTTAGTGAATCTCACATTTTTTAGCATAAATGTTCATTGGAGAAGAAAATGGCGTCTTGTGTCCTCTACAAAAAAAGCATGCAGATTTGTGACTGGTTCATGTTACCTAGACAGCAAGAGAAGTAGGTTCAGCTTCACAACAGAACCAAGAATTGAACCTGGCACCTTTCCATCACTGTACTCCACCAGTGTGACTCTTATTCCTTTGGCATAGGGATAAAAGCACCGTGGCACCCTATATTTTTATAAAGGGCATGCTTATGTTTTCATAGCATTAGGAATCAACTCAATTATACTATGAGATAATATTTTTCCATTAAAAAAACCCACCAAGCTTTGATTAAAAAACCTACCTTGTGCCAAAGACAATCAACCACCACCACCTCTCCTCTTGCCCCGAATTCATATTGATATGAATCAGCCCCAGATTTGCTACAGTTCTGTTGGTAAAGTGATTTCCACTAACAGTGTAAGACCGTTGCTTCTGGATAAATGGTCTGAGTATCAAAGGCAAATGTCCAGTATTTGGCAAGATAGCACCAAATGACCAATTTCTGCAAGAAGAAAGGTGGGGCACACAGACAGCAGCTGAACATATGGTATCATAGCAGTAAGAGAAAGAATCACTTCACCTAACTTTAGATACTTACATTGTGGACATCTGTTCCCGGGATAGCCTTCTTAGGGTCTCTTTCTGTTCATTGGAAAAGACAGGTAAATCTAATCTCTAACACCTTCGTAATACTTCAATTCAGAAGTGGAAGGCCCCATGTATTAGGAAAAGAGCTGTGTGGAACTAGATTACATACAGATTTCTCCCAACTGCCAGGTGGATCCAAATATAATTTGTGACTTTTACAAACTCAGGACAAAAAGCTTATACCTCTGAAATTACATAGTTCTGTATGCAGTGGCCAGGAAGACACTATCTCAGATGAGTCTATTTTTCCAACGAGTACCACCACTCTCTTTTCTAATTCATGCACTAGAAAAATCCCAAGATCATTCTTCTAATTTTTTTCAGGCCTGTACAGTGCCCTTTGATGTTTAGTTCATAATGTTTTAAGAATCTGCCCTCAGAGTTTCATAGCTCCCTTAATTTTTTATCAGCAGTCAGAATCACAGCATCCACGTATGTTTAATTTGAAATTTTCTTGTTTTAAAATTTATGATAAAGAAAGTAATCTTACAGCAAAATTGTGTACTGTGATGATCTTATTTTCTGAATTTTGCTTTGCAATTAATTCTTTTTCTCTTTAGGAAAAAGAAAAAAGTTAGTAATCAGGCCAAGCTGGCTGATCACTGCAATTATTTGCCAGTGATGTTACTGCTAATTATCTTCCCTTTTATTCGCTATGTGGGATGGTAGGGCTTGGGTTTTTTTATTATTTTATTGCACCATTCTCCCTCATCATATCTGTATTATCATTTATTCAGCTATATTTGAGGGAGGGGGGGAAAGCCTTTGTTAAATCCTAGTGAATAAATAAGCACACTTTGCTGAACAGATCTGTAATCCTTCCTTAATTGTGCAATAGACTCCATGATAATGGAGGTACAGATGCACAGACATAATGAAACACAGGGACTTTACCCTGTGTTTTATTATGTGTCTGCATCTTTTCAAATGCACATACAACCTTAATTCCTAAAGATATAAATCCAAGAGATTCATACATGTTTCTCGCAGTGCACATGCAGAAGGAAATCTTGGCCTTTACCGCTGCACGTGAGGCCAATAGCAGAACTCTCCTAGTCTGTGTTACGGTGTGATGGTACTTTGGGTATCTGCACTCTCCAGATTTGCCCTTGCTGAGAGCAAACAGTGGATCTTAATTTATATACAGTGGGTTTTTTTCTTTTAAAAGCAGCTGACACTTGTGCTGTTTCATGTAACCAAAGGGTTTCCAGCAGTTCCTGTGCACTGCTCTCACTGCAGCAGAATTGCCGCTGATGCAGTAACATTAAAGAGATTCTTTCAGCAACTGAGAATCTAGTACAAAGTATCTGTGTCATTCAAACACTAGTCTGGCCTAGTTTGTGTTCCCGTTTGCATAGTGATTAAAGTGAAGCTCAGTCATATGGGGGATTAGCATGCTTTTCACACTTTTTTATGGTTTTCTCCTGTGTACATTTAATCTCATAACCTAAAATATTAGCTGATTTAAAATTCCCCAGCAGATTTGGGAAACCAAATGTTTGTGCCATTACAGCAACTGAGGTAGAGAGGTTGGTTTTCCTCCTTCATTTAATTAGTTTTTCCTTCTCTGTATTCTTCGCACACTGATTTTTTCATCAAGGTTTACTGCCTCCATGATAATGGGTTCTCTAAAATAACAGTTGCTCTTCATCATCATTGGACAGTTTTAAGCATACAATATTATGAAGGTAATCTTCAATTTCTGAGGCTTTTCATGTGCTTACTTCTTTTTAATACCTCTGCTCATGCTTAGAATGTGTTTAATATTTAAAAAAAAAAATCACTCCAGGTCTGGGGTTGAATATGAAATTGTAATACTTTTCAAAATCTAAAACATCATTTTCTCTTGTACACTACAGTAAGAATAAAAGATTTTTGGTCTCTGTAAGTTTGGAGTAGAGTTTTTGGAAAAAAAAACCCACACACTTGTCTAACAGACTAGAGATATAAAGGAAAATTATAGCCAGAGAACATCCAGAATAGAAGTCTCTTCAATATATCTGGATTTTTTTATATGGCCATGTTTTCATTTGTAAAGGTCTCTGATCAGTCTAAATGTGCCATAGGAAAAAAATGAAACGGAAACTGCTTTGTATCTTGGACTGAAAGCAGCATGTCAAAGCAGGCTCAATAAATATATTTTAAAAGAGTATATCTGTATGGACCTTGACTTTCATTTTAAAGGAAAGTATTGCTTTACTATACTGTGAACTCTTTGATTTTCTTTTTTTTTTCTTTCAAAGGAAACACAGTTATAAACCAGTGACCAGAAATTTTAGTGAGGCATCCTGAACTCTTGTTACTCTTGAACATGTTAATATTAATGTTTTTAATGTGAAGTTATATATGTAACGTATCATATAATATTTAGGGTACCTGGATAAAATACTTAACAGCAAAGGGTAAAGTTTATGAAGCACATGGCCCCTTATTTCTTCAGAAAAAGTACAAGCCAAGCAGTTCTAAAACATGCTTAAAATTAGACACTTACCTAATTATCTTGTTGAAGAAATACTTGTTCATATTTCCTAATACTGTTTCCATTCTTGAAATTTAGTTCAGAGTACAGACTGGGTATTTGAAAAAAAAATCTGTGAACAGAAAGGCAGGGTATATTATTTAGTACTTGTTCCTTCATTTCTAATATCTACACTCTTCAAAGCAAATAACAAGGACACTATGGCTGATATTCTGTGTATGGGAAAACACTTTTAATAGTAAATAAGGTCTCCATTGATGACAGATAGCACCTTTCCTGACTATGACAGATAGCCATTCAGTGAATTTTCTATATATCCACTGTACAAATTCTATTTCATCATCCTGATAAGGAAAAGTGATAGCAGATAGAAATCTGTGTCAACACAAAGTAAATTAAAAATGGGGGTCTTTCATCCGATACTATCTTTTTATATAATGTAATTTCTTTAGCTAATGTTCTGTGTTTTACTTCAAAAGGTTATAGAAAAAGTGTGGCTGATGGATTATATGGGAAATAGGCAAAGATGCTCAGAAGGGCATAACATCAAGTGTAACAAAAAAGTAGTTGTTCTAGTATGTGTTATAAAACCCTATTTGTTGTCACTTTATAACAGATTCCCTCTTGCTCTAGAAAAAAAAATAGACATTCAGGAGACAAAACACAGGACTGGTATTGCCTCTTTCCTGTGAAGTATGATGGCCATATGATGTTCCATGGTGGAACTTTCTTTCATGCTTGTTTTAGATGTGATTCGATTCACTGTATGTATTTATATATTCAAGGAACCCAGGAGAGCAAAATGGAAAGTTTTAAGCAGTGAGTAGAAAATTCCATGTAACATTCCTCTAAACATTAGTGGGATTTGTTTATCTAATTCTCCATGTCTTGTACTGAAAATTCACTGAAAAACTCTTAACAATGGAGCTTTCATAGAATACTGATTCACTCCAAAAGACCTTCAGGGACATCTGGTATTTCACACACACATTAAAAAAAAAAAAAAAAAAGGGACAAAACCAAATCATCATCACACTGACANTTGGTCTATTGAGTATTTCAAAGGAAACAGAAAATACTGAGTTGTCACATATAGTAATGCCCACCACTGATTACCACCAATTACTTTAGAAAGACTTTTAAAGAGAGCAATATACACTCTTTTCGTAAAATCGAGTCTTCTATAGTAATGGTAATTACCACTGTCTTTAACCTTGAATCGGCTGAAAAAATACAATTATAATCGGATGTTCTCTCTGAGAACAGGAGAGGCAACACAAGCAAACAACACACAAGAATGCATGAAAATTACTTTTAAAAATAGCTTCCATTATAATAATTTGATGATTAACAACTAGTTCTGCCATCATGTGTGTGCTATTATGTTTTAGTGAATGAAACCATTCACAAACAGCCAGACCACATACTTACTTGCAAAAGCTAGCACATGAAATTTATAAAACAACTATTAATGAAAGGAGAATTCAACACTGCAACTCACTGCATCATCCTGTGAATTTAATTATTTATTTTTTTTATTTGCACAGCAGGACATATTAAAGGCCATTAGTGTGTCATATCGTTGTTCAGCACTTAGTAGTTTCGAAAAATATGAGATTGATAATTCTGAAAAGGTCGTTCTTTTATCCAGTATTCAGGCTGATCAACAGTACTTTCTTCATTTGATTTCCAATTTTCCTGAAAGTTCTAGCTGTGACATGATATTTCCATTCCACTCAATCAAAAAAAAAAAAAAATGTTCTAAAACTTAAAAAGTAAGGTAAGCATTAAATTTCCAATTCAGGAAAGCACTCAAATACATATTTAAGTATAATTATGTATTTGATTGCTACAAGTTAGTTGAGTAAGAGTGGTTTCCTGCAGTAGTAATGAATGACCACCAAATGACTGACACACACCAAAAAATCTATGGAATACAATAGAGGACCATATCAATGCCAGTAAAGTTTCTACAGAAAAGTTATGATAAAATAGTCATTTATTTGGTGGTGTTTATAATGGAGATTTTTTTTAGGAGACAAGTAAGATCCAATCTTGAAAAGAAAAAGAAATGCAAATTACTGAGATATGAACAGGCATATCTTATTTGCAAAATTGCAAAGACAAGGAATAAAAAAGGGAAAAATAGAACTGAGTTTCTGATTATTTATGAAAGCAGGCAACAAAACATTCCGTCTTTTTTTTTTTTTTCCCAGAATAAAGCCCAGAAATACAGGACAGAATCAAACAATAAAATTACATACACAGGAGTTTGGGGAGATATGAGTATGCAGATCAAAACTTTTCAGAACTTTCAGCACTGTCATGTCTTAGAAAATAAAGACGGTTTTAATATATTGTTATATTAAAAATTACTATTATAAAAATCTTTTAGAATTATATAGAAACTATAACTGTTTATATTATTATTTCAGTTGAACATGGACAGGTGAGGGTGGTATTATGTACTGAAATTTTGGTGGAATAACAGACAATTATCATCAGTAGACTGAAATTAGATGATTATAAATACTTACAGTAAGGATTTTATAGATGTATTTGCCTAGGTTTGGAAAACAGTCTGATAGTGGAAATCATATAAATGAGGTAGACAATCTACCTGCACAGAGTTTTCCTTACAGAAGGATTCGACCTTGATAAATTATCCTGTATGCACACAGAAAGTTAGTTTGAATTGAAGAATAGGATATGAAAAATTTATCATTTTTTATTATGCTGACATAGCAACAATATCATTTTTCCCTGGACTCTAAAGTGTTTATTCACCAGTGCCATATTAGAGTATAAACTTAATTAAATTTGTACATGCACTGAAAAAAAATAATATCAAGTGATTGAATTTAGTGGTTTAGAAACTGAAACTTTCTTGTTTGTTTTCTTTGGAAATGGCTGGATGCAGAAAACTCTGTGGGAACTGTCCATTACTAATATATAGAAGAGCATTATTATGATAGTCCTCTTTATACTGCTGGTGCTCCAGCCTTCTGATCATCTTCATGGCCCTTCTCTGGACTTGCTCCAGCAGCTCAAAATCTTTCTTTCACTGGTGACCCCAAAGCTGGATGTAGTACTCTGGGAGGAGTACCTATTTTCCAAACAACTTCATATAAAAAAGGTTTGAAGCTTCTGTGTTAGTACATTTCTACATGCCTTCCCTAATGCTTCCCATTTAAAAATAAAAAAATCTGAAAATGTCAATGCAGCCTGCCCTGAACAGAGGCTTCTAATGGGCAGGGCAGGGTGAAGGGAAAGGTTTTGAACCATTCAGTACTTCCATCCAGCAATTGTATTGTGCTCCTTTTGTTTGGTGGTTTGGTTTTACTTCAGTAAGCCAAAGCCTGCTAAAATATTTGTCTCTCCTTAAAAGGAAAAGACCTGGGAGTTACAGGTTAATCTCTATTTTATTGCATATTTAAAAGGGCTCAACTTTCCCACTCTTCCTATTGTTCTGACTGTAAAGCCTTTCTGCTCTACTTTCCCTGCTTGTGGATGCTTGGGTCCATGCAAGCAGGTGTAGTAGAACTCAGAAAAGCACAAGAAAAATAGTGATTTAATACTTTGTAGGCACTATTTGGGGCAAAAATCAAAGTAGTTCCAATCAATACCTTTTACATTGCAGAAAATTTGCTGCTGTGCTTTTTTATCTCATGGTATTAGGTGTGATACTG
This sequence comes from Heliornis fulica, assembly GCA_013399135.1. Classification (NCBI taxonomy): domain Eukaryota; kingdom Metazoa; phylum Chordata; class Aves; order Gruiformes; family Heliornithidae; genus Heliornis; species Heliornis fulica. Next base: position 112,463 of record VXBZ01010656.1, read on the forward strand.
ATTGCTACATAGGTACCAAAACAGAGATATTGATCAGGACATTCTGGAGACAAAGAAAAAATTGCCTTCTGGTTGCAATAAGTCTTGTTCTTAGCAGGAAAGAAGAAATAAAATGTACATGATGCAGCAAAAAGCATTTCCAAACTGTCTTTTTCATGTTAATTGATGTTCATTCCTTGTCATTTTCAGGAAAACTTACATCTTCTGGCTGGCTGAAGTTCAGGTTTACAGTGTCACTGTGGAGGGCTGAAGACAGGTTTACACCCTGTCATTTAAGTACCAGAGAAAGCTTGGTATGTCATCCTTCTTTTTATTCCTCATCTGACTGAAGCATTAGGCAGTGGTATCAGTTGGTATCAGAAGTGTGTGTCCTTTGTCCAAACTCTCAACAGGGTTAGACCACCAGAACTTCTGGATTTGTTTTGCAAGCACTGACAATGCAGGCAAAAGGAGAAGCAGTGTAAAAGACAGTATGGATTAGGAAGGGAAAAAATAGGCTGAATACTGAAGAGACTGAATGTGATTAAAGCCTGTTAATGGCTGACACATCAGAAGGTTGTGCCATCATTCAACAGGATTTAGACAGGTTGTAGAGCTGGGCATGGAAAAATATAATGAGATTTAATAAGGACAAGAGTAGGGTATTACATCTGGGGAGGAACAACCCCAGGTACCAGTATAGGTTGGGGACTGGCCTGTTGGAGCATAGTGCAGGTGAGAGGGACCTGGGGGTCCTGGTGGAGAGCAGGATGACCATGAGCCAGCAATATGCCCTTGTGGTCAGGAAGGTCAATGGCATCTTGGGGCGTATTAGAAGCGGGGTGGCTAGTGGATCAAGAGAGGTCCTCCACACCCTCTACTCTGCTCTCCTGAGAACTCATCTGGAGTACTGTGTCCAGTTCTGGGCCCCTCAGTTGCAGAAGGACATACAACTCCTTGAGAGAGTACATGAGAACATCTTCCTTATGAGGACAGGCTGAGGGAGCTGGGTCTCTTTAGCTTGGAGGAGACTGAGAGGTGACCTCATTAACATTTATAAATATGTAAAGAGTTTCAGGAGGATGGATCCAGGCTCTTCTCAGTGATGGCCAGTGATAGAACAAGGGAAAATGGTTCCAAAATNTTGATAAAATGTCCTCTATTTCTGATGAAAACAAATCTCACCATAATGACACGGAGACTGTGTTTATAGATATATCTTTATTTTTATATATTTATTTCTTAATACTCATATATTCTATTGTAATATATATTATATAATTATATTATATTCTTTATACTGAAGGGTTATTCTCACATGCACCAAAATAATGATGTCCCCACTCTCTTTCTACACATTTGCCCAGTTCAATATTTCATAGTTTTTCAAGAAAAGTATATTTTCAGTACAAAAAAAAAAAGGTACTCCCCAACTTACTAAACAAACCAAATTAAGAATTAGATGGTAGTCGTGTGCACCGTCAGTGGGACAATCTTTATGTTACCCACCCTGCTTTCCTTCCTGTTTCACAATTCCTTCAAAACAGATTCCTTGGCACTGGAGAATAGCTTTGCCCAATCTTGCTCTTCAGGTCATGGCTATTGAGCTGAACTACAAGACCAAAAAGGGATGTCCTGCATGATGTCTTTTTGTGGAAGTGAAAGCAAGCACAGCCCCTGAAAGACCTGAATTAGAAATGCAAATGTGTATACACAGCTTAGAAAAACATAAAAAAATATGGTTTTGGTTTTTTTTTCTTAATGTACTGTCTGACCTTACCTTTTAGAAATGCTGGTATGTTGCTATGGTACTTAATAGCAACAGTAGTATACCTGGTAAGTAAAGGAAAAAAATCCTGTTTATTTTGCATATCTTTTCTGAGTGACACAAATATTGCATTACACATGTGGGTTAGAGAGGGAAGGGAGAATAAAAAGAGGAAGATGATCAAATGGCCAGAAAATTAAGAGCCTGCAGGTCAATTTCCATGCCCTTGGACACTCACTTAACATCTCTCTGTTTTCTACTCTCTGAAAAGGGTATGAAAGCAGTTTGTATTCATTTATGCTGCACTAAAAAAATATCAAGTACATTTGGAATTCAGACTCAAAATCTACTGCATGTTTTATATCATTTTATAAAAAAAAATACATGTATATTTTTTCCCAGAAATGTTCGGTTGACTTGCTGAACTTTTACAGACAGAAGTCTTTTGCGGCTTAATGCATGAAGCATAGAAAAGCAAATGACATCAAACTCTGAGGACATGGCTCTATTCCTGAGGTGACAGGGCCACTTTTTTACTACTTCCACAACTGTTGAAAATTACAATTAAATTTCTCCCTGAAGTAAAAATAGAATTGATACTGGAGAACTTGAATAATTATTTCCCTTGTACAACTCATGGTAGCTGCTACAAAGGCAACCCAGTAAACATGCTAACACAGAAGGATATCTCCTTAACTGGAATACCAGGACATGCATGATAGGATGACCCAAAACCTGGTAGCTGGCAGGACTAAAAATTAAATTGCTACCTACCCAAGGGGAGCTCCTCTGCACATTTTTCCAGTGCTTGGCCTGCACAAGGTCTCCCAGACAAGAGGCCCTTATTGTGAATGCCTGGCTGACCCCATGCTACATGACATAGGTCATCTTTGAAGTGAGACTTTTTCCTTCATCAACTGGACCAAATAATATATTTATAGATACACATATAGGTAAAGGTCCAAAGGTATATATTTTTCTGTAGTTGGAATTCAGCAATAACTTATACTATACATGAATTTACTTTACTCTTGCAATATGTATATATACTTGCCCTCCTAGTGGTAATATTGTTGTGACTTGTACATATATACTACATATTTGTTTTTACCACTAGCAGCTTTGCAGTAATTTTTAATAAAGAAATTATCAAAACCTCAGACTTCTATGTTCCCATGTACTGTGGAATCCTGAGAACCACACAGTCACAAAATTTACACACCTCCCAGTTGGGGATCCTTATAGGTTGCGACTGTGACCACAGCAAAACGAAATGGTAAATGACTACAACAGCTAATGGAAAAAAGATTCCCAGCATAATGGCAAAATGCTTAACAAGTTTGATAAGGTCAATTTTCATATATCTGATAAGGTCATTCTCTGCTGTCTACTTCTAGACAGGGATTTTTTGTTACCATTTAACATTTCCTCAGACTAATGCCTACCAAGGAGAAAAGAAACAGGATATTGCTTCATTATATTTGTGATAAACAAAGAAGATCTTGTTATTCACAATCATAAAAATATTTATTTTAGTATCGAAAAACTTACACAGTAAAGCCATATATTAACCTCTTAGCAATACTTTATCAACTGACAGTGAGATGGAACTATTTCTTTAGCTAAGTTTACCATACAATTCAAAATTTTAACTGTAGTTCATACTTTAGTTCATACTTTAGATTCTGGCAAGATATTTAATAGAATTAAGTTGTCTCCAAAAAAAAAGTGGGGAAACAGTGCTCCTCGGCTTGTTATGTTCTGCCATGCAATGCTGGAGGTGTTATCCCAAAATTGGGGTTCATTTTTCTGGTGTGCAGCATATCAATAGACACATAGAGCAGAGGTATTTTATTGCATATTTGGACAGATATGGGTGCCTGTCCCAAGACAGCACACTGGAACTACAAATCAGTGATTATTTTACACTTAGTATCAGTATATTCATGTTTCTACTACACATGCATTATTTATCACTATTATTAGTTAAAAAACCTTCACCTCCGATGTTAATTGGTTTACATGCCTAATCATTCTCGGTGGTGTAATTAGGATGTGTGGCCCATAGATTGGTGGTCCAGATCTCCCAACTGCTGGAATAACCTTTCCTCTGGTGGTAAGCAGAGGAATAGATCTCCACTGAGTAAGCAATACATGGCGTTACAGCAAAAATACCAAAAATTAATTGATACATTCATAAATTTTGATCTAGTTTCACTTTCTATATGACCCAGTATAATCATTGCCTATTTTAAAGGTTGTCGTAACAATATTTTTTAATCATTGTAACTATTAAATGATGCTTTAAAGGACTTTTCAATAGTCATTCCAACATATAGTTTAATAAATGACATTTCTTGATCAACTGTAGCTACCTCCTGCAAGATAAATATTCTAAAAGTGGGACAAAAATGATAAATAAAAATCTCCTATTAGAAATGTGACTCCTTGTTTCCGATGATGAATGACTGGCTCTGCCACTCATACTGCATTCATACTGCAGAACATATTTGCCACTTTCTCTGCCCCAGCACACCATGTCTCCTCCTTTACCACACACTTGCCCCTCTGAAAGCATAGAATGTATGTTAAAAGACTGTAATAAATGTATTATAAAAAGACTGTATTCTTTCAAGTCACTTTGCATACTGTCACAGTAATGCATCATATTGTGCTGCATCCCTGTAAGTATAATAGCCAACTTAGACTATACAGAATGATAAAAATGTAAATAAGGTCCTTTTAAAATCTTAGCTGTTTTCCGACATTTATGGCAAAGCACTGGAACTGCTCATGATCTGGAATGAACTGAAGCATCATGTGGAATCATGTTGATGATTACTGTGAAATTAACTTTTTTTTGATAGTGGAGAAAATTAATAGAATGGGTCAGAGAATAATAATTTTTTTCCTGTTATTTAATTCACTTTCTGAATTTACCAAATTTATTCTAAAACTCATGCTATTTATTTTGTGAACCATACACTCAACTGTCTTATATCATGTCCCACGTTTTTTGCCCTTTTTTCTTGTTCAGTGGCTGAACAAGCATAAAGATATGTCACACAGCAGTGGCCCAGTTCCAAAACAGTGACATGAAAGAGGACTCTGAACAGCAGCAGAAATCAAACTCCTCATGTCTCCTCTTTAACTCCCACCATACATTTACATAGCTTTCTTGTCAGAGAGCTTTCTCCAAGTGCTTGCCACCACATCACCCTGCCTTCAGTCAGCTAAGTGCTAGATGCACTGCTCTACACAAAGTGGAATCTCAAGGTCCGTATACTACATATGGAGAGTTGTTCGCTTCAGCACTACATTTGCAATAGTGAGCATGCTGAAAAAAAGGTTCTCAGAGCTGATTCATTAAAAGAAAAAAAAAAATGGAGTGAGTGTACCTTATGCTCTGTCCTTACCCATGGCAGAAGCACTTACTTCAAGGCTGAGTGGAAGCAGCTAATGTCTGCAACCAGGGTTTACAGTAGAAAACATTCCCAGAACTTGGAGAATAAGTTGTCTACAAGACAGTAAAGAGGGAACAGTTTATCCTTAATGACAGAGCAAGAAGGGCCTGAGGTGGAGAGACTCCCCATTGTCCTTCCCCTAGAAATCCTAAGGCTATCCCAGAAGTTACCCCTAACACATATTCACTTCTGTCTGTCATTAGAAGTGACCGCAATTCCCTTGAGGTCAAACCCACAGCTACTGCCACCACAGAAGCAAACACACTGCTAAACAAGTTTATTATGCACTATGTAGTAATTTTCAATCCTGCATGAATTCTCCAGTTTCTCTCTATTTCTTCTACTCAAGTTTCCTTGAGTAGTAGTTTCTCCTATTCTCATCCTCTTTCTCCCACTGCTTACCCTGAACAGTTTGCACCTACTAGCAGTGTCTCCACTCAACAATGTCCCATTCTTCCTGAATCACTTTTTGCCTTCAGCTAGAGAAGGGAGCTGCTGTATTGGCCATGAATAGTAGTTGCCTTCCAACAAAAATCAGCATCAGAAAGGGACGACCAAATTACCTTTCATACCCTGTTTAGTCTTTTGTGGATGCTCAGTTTTAGGAAGACAGGTTCAGAGTTTTAACAAGAGCTACAACAGCAGTTCCAGTTTATCTTCAATAACTTTTTTTTTCTCTTTCTCTGCCAAATAAACAGGTTTTAGAACTTTTAATACTATCTAAAAGATGGCCATCCAGGGTTTCAGCCTCTGTTAAAGCTTTCTGCAGATAAAGAAAAAAAAGCAATTGTGAAAGTAATATCAAGTCCTGCTGCAATCCCTTCAATTTGAACATACTGTATTTCTTGGTGCAGATGAGCCATCCACTAATAAGTTTTTCAAATTATCGAAACAAAGTCTGAACTTCCTGCTGGTTCATTTCACTGCATCCTCTTTTCTCTTGTTGTCAGCGGCATGGTTCCTTCCATGCTGTTAGACCACCTGTTCAAAAGAATAATAACAACAATACCCCTTACTGTTAAAAATATAGCATTTCTCCCAAGTTAACAAATTTCCCATTACACCACTTTAAAATTATCTTGGTGCAATTAACATATCCTGATTGATCCCATTGGAAGTATCCAGGCACTATAATGCAACTAGTTAGTCTCCACAGGAAGAGTCAGCCAAATCACCTGCTCACACTCATGATGGGGTCTAAATTGAATTCCACAGACACAGGCTCTGGCAGAAGTCACAGTTTGTTTAATATCTGCCAGGAGTAAGCTGTGCTTTATGGAAGTAGCTGCCACATTCCCTGTACCACAGTCAGTGCAAACAAAAAAGCTCTTTAACGGATACACCACAATCCAGTATCAAACCTTCTTCCTGCAGCTGAGCTCCCTACAGCAATGCTTAACTCCAACAGAGAGATGGCTCCAAAATTAAATTGCCTTCCCTCAAATACTAAATCTAATAGCTTATATTCCTCTAAATACTCTCCATCCCAAAGCACCCCTTCCTAGCTCTGGTAGGAAGACAAGCATGGAAGTGCCTTGCCCATCCTCAAATCTGGGGTGGTAAGATTATTGACCTTTCCTCTCAATACCTGCATAGCCTATTAATACCTTAAGGTCTGTTTAATTGAGGAAATTATGAACTTTTTCCATTCTAGTACAGTCTGCCCAATGATACATGTGCAAGTGTGGAATGCAATTGATCATAGGATTTATTTTATACAGATGGCTTTGCTTTGTATTTAGAAATGAAACAAAGAAAACCAAACCATCAACAACAACAAACCAACCACACATAGATCTCATTGTGTTCGGTTCTAAATAAAAAGGAAGAAAGAAGTAATTATTGTCCTGAGAAATTGCAATCTAACTACGTAGTGTAGTATTGGTTCTTTAAAGAACAGAGACCTGAGTGGTAGGTCATATACTTAAGATTTTTTGCAAAAAACTATGATGGAAATACCAGAAGTATCAGAGGGAAGAAATGAAGATAAAATGTCTCAAATTCAATCTGCAATCTTAATCAAGCTCATCCTTTCCTTCCTGTGAGGAGGGTCCTGATTAACCGCACAAAATGACAGATTCCAGCCTACAGCTTATTTCGAAGATACTAATGAACTAGGCTGAGGCCACTCCTGTGAATTCTGATGAACAAAAATGACATCTAAGGTCATAAAACCAGCAAACCAATGAAACAAACAGAAAAAAGTAAAACCCAAACATAGGATTGCTTGGACATACCTACATCTCAGTCCTGCGAAATAGTTATAACCCAAAGATTCCTGAGACAAATAACTTCTAGAAAAATTCACTTATATTGCTGAAAAAAAAAATCCACTGGACTTTATAACTCCAAAAGAGAAAAGAAGCATCTAGACTTCTGAATTTATGCTATAGCCAACATTGAGTATGATTAGAAATTAGCAATGTTCATCTTATTAAAAATCTAGCTTTTTGAATTATTTGAATGTTATCTGCCACATTCATAACATAAGCACACTGCAGTTAGAAGGGATATGAAGTATCTGTACCTTGAACAGCAAAATATCGGAAGAATAAACTGCTAAATCAAAAGATAATGCTCAACATAGTCAGCTCTTGTAAGGCTTGTCTGGCTCAGAGCTTCACAAACAGGTTTCCGTAATGTCTAGCGTACCAGGCTGCTCCTGCTTGCCTTGAGGCCCCATCTCCGGGAGGCCCCTCCTGGGCAGCTGTGTAGACAGCTCAGACTTGAGGTGCTCTGGGAACTGAGACTGAACCGGGCAGTGCTGCCTCATTCAAAGGCCTGGAAACCTGCGTTCAGCCTGGAATTCATTCAACAGAGAATATGCCCGAGGCCCAATCAAACACTATTCAGCTGCCGAAAATAAAGACAAAGGCAAGCCATAGGGCCACCATTTGCCGTTAATGGGCCCAGTGTGGGGACATGCAAGAGATAGGGGTTTAAGATAAGGAGGAACACTGTTAATCCCGGCACAGCCCTGCCCGCTGTCCCGTAGATCAAAGAAATAAACCAGAGAAAACCCCTCGCATTCGGGCTGAGATTCGGGAGCCGCTTCTCCAGCTCTGTGAGGAGACCAGAGCCTTCCCCTCGGCCAGGCTGCTGGCTGAGGTAACGCACTGGGAGCCCTGATCCTGAGGAGGGGTGAGTGACCGTTTCAGGTGCTTTTGAGTTTGTAGTCTCGGGTGACTGAGTGACACAGGGGTGGTATTTAGCGCGCTTGTGAGCTGTGATGGTGTGTTCGTGAATCTGCTGCCGTTGTCACGCTGAATCTTGTGACTCGCCCACGGGCGGTAGCAATGAGGTTTGTGTCTCTGTTGCGGGTCATAATACGGCATGTCGTGACTCGGCCGTGCTGGCAGCGGTGCGCTTTGTGACTGGTGGCTGTGATCAGCGTAGTCGTACTTGTGAGCTGCAGTAACAGTGCCTTTCTCCATTGTATGCATCCATAAAGCCTGCAAGTCATGTATTGAGTCTGCACGTGGATTTTAATAATAATAATAACAATAATAATAATTGTTGTTGTTGTTATTATTATTAAAAACCTCTACAGTTGAGTGTCTTTCCGTCACAGCTCTGTTCTTTAAATGTCAGTGTTGAAAGTTATAGATATGCTAAAATGATTCTGTTGTGGTCTTTTTAACTTAAATAACTAAAAAAACAAGATCTGCATGTTTTCACCGCTGGTTTGTTTTAGGTTTAGGTCAGAGAAATGTTTCCAAGTCGTTTAGGAACACATACTCGGGGGTCATGGATCTGAGAGGAACATGGAGGAAAAAATCAAATTACACTTGATCCTGCATGTTTCTGGCTGGAAGTCATGCCAACCACTGGGGAAGGATGCAGCCCAACAATTACTTGTGTGGGCATGGAAAAGTCTTGGAAAAATACAATTTAAACAGAGTAGGGGAAAAATAAACCCCAAAACAAAACACACACCCCTACTTAGGAGTGCTATATGCTTCCTTTTTGCTACTGTTGTTGTAGGATTGGGGTTGTGTTGTCTGTTTTTTTGGGTGTTAATGCTTTCCTACATAAAGAAAATGCATCTAAGGCAGTATGTTTGCCCTAAACATTCTTAGCGCCATGCTCCTGGCAGATACTCAGCTTCTATTGTTATTCTACTATCTTATATAGATTTACTATCTTTTCTATGAACTGCTTCTCCCCAAACCAACAATTTACTTCGAAATTCCTGTCTTCTAAATGACATTCTGTGGTGTTGTGTGGGATTTAGCTTCATAGAAGTAAGAAAACTTCCCTATTAATATTATCATCCCAAGTCACGTTTCTGAAGTTTTTCATTTTGTTACCTAAAATTCTTCTTTCAAACAGGGATAATTGGAAGCTCCTTAATTTTTTCATTGAAACTTAGACTCCTGAGACTCAATAACACTTTTGCTGCATCTTCTGAAAGACATTAATATCCTCTCTATAGATCAGTGAATAATTGTTCACTAAGTTTTCTACCAGAGGACTCCCAAGTGTGTGATATGATAACAGTATAATCTTCAGCTTAGAATTTTCTCTTTCTCTGGTACTGACTCAGATTCTATTTATGTTTCTAAAAGATGCTCTTCATGGAGTAATAAGTTTCTGTGATTTTATTTATTTTTTTCTTGCAGAATAATCTCTTTTCCTAATCACTGTGTTGAACAGTACCTGTATTTCAGATTAGTTTTGAAAACAAGCAGTAGTTTTCTGTAAGCTATTTTTACTTTTATTGGGACGCTCAGAAAATTTGCTCTTTCAGAAAAGGAGCATGTTTGTTTAGATCACTGAATCATTAATCAATGAAATAAGCATCAAAATCAACACTTCATAAATATGCTAACAAAAATATAGACATTCATCTTCTCAATGATATACAAGGAAAGCTGGCAAGACTTGAATTTCAGGCTTATTAATTAAAAGAATCTAATATGTTAGGAAGAAAATAAAAGACAATATGAAATGAGAGCTTGATTTATATAGGAGCGGGTAGATAGAATAAGGATTAAGTTCTTTGTACAGCATATGATCCATGTGACAGGGGATAGATGACAGCACTGTACATATGGATTTCCATATAAATACATATATAAGCTACATTAAACTGACAATGCAATTAAGTCATAAAGAGTTTTATCATAGGCAAAATTCCATTACTCTATCGACAGTATTTTTTTCCAATTTTCTTCTGACTTCGACAGTTGATGGAGAAATGTTCGTTTCCTTCCCTAGATATTTTTCCCTGTCATCTGCTATATGCTTTTCTCAAAACCAGCTGTCCTTGCTTTAGATGAAGCTCATAAGTCCCTACAAAGGGCTTTTTCATATACATACCAAGGGACAAATTTGGGGGGATTTTAACATGAACACTATGTACAGAAAAGAAGTTTGAGATTATGCTGTCTTCTGCATTAACCATAAGCAAGGAAAGAGGACTGATTTTAAACTTGAGGAAAAAACTGTGCTACTGCTTCTGTGGTGGAGACAAGCCTTTCCACTTGGCTCTGGTTGTGATAGATAGCTCTGTGACTTATTTCAGTGGAAACATGACAAGAAGAGCAGCTGCAGATATGGCCAGCTAATTTCTGAAGTAACTAGATTTGTGACATATCGGGGCATGTCTATACCAAAACTCATTCCTTGAACTGAATCTGGAAAATACCTGTAAACCACCACAAGCTGAGGATTACACAGGCAATGAGCTCCCAAGGGAGAAGGCTACAGCAAGGCAGACTGCCACTCTAATGACCATGCTTTGCAGATGAACCTCAAGGATTCTGAAGGTATTTGCAGTTACAGCTTCAGTTTTAACTTCCCTTCAAAGAGCCAGAATCAACAAGCAGTGGAAGAACTATTCAGCCACATATTTGTGCAAAGATGAATACTACTATTTCTTTGTCTCTTCTAATTTTTCTTTTATCTGCTAAACAAGTATCCTAAAGCAAAGAGTAAAGTCTCTTGCTGTTTACTGTTTCTTAACCATGACTTTTTGGCAAGGCAGTTTAAATGTTTCACTGTAGAACAGAAAAAAAAATAAGCCAAGTGTAGGATACTATTGAGTAAATTGATTACATAATAAAACAATTTATGTTGAATGCAAATTTTATTCTATTAATTTTGTTTTATTTATAAAAAAAATATTACATTAGAAAACATTTGATTAATAATTCATTGGGGTTGTGACCCTCTGAGTAAATGTATTACTGGACATCTTCTGATTATTACAGATGAGTAATACTGTGTGCTTTCTTCCTTTCTGTTTCAAATGGCTTGACCACAGGCATAAGGGTATGTTTTTCTGATTCAATGCTCAGAGTCAGAGCTTGTCAGTCTCTCCTCCATCCATGGAAAGAATAGGCATTTCAGAGCACAATTCTCATCCACAAGGAATCTTGTAAAATGGGTCCAAAGATTCTTGCCTTTAAATTGTTTATTTTTCCTTACTGAGAATAAAGGGCATTTAGGAAAAGAACTTGGAAGTAGATACCGTCACTATAGACACCTAGAGTTCAGTAAAATAAATGAACCTTCACAGCCTGGTCTGACATCTAAAATTTTCTTAATTTGTGCCTATCTCAAATTAACAAATGAAAATATTATAGTCACAATTTTGTATACATAGTAATGGGGTTATTTTGGTTTGTTTTCTCTAGTCTAAGGAAGAAAATAATAGAGAGGGATACACTAAAGAAAAGAGTGAAACTTACTATTACTATTCAATAATGTATTGGCCACTACATAAAGTGTTGCAACTGATCCAACATTGATTGATTGGCACATCCTAGAACACAGTAGATGGTAAATCTGTAATTATTTTTCTCTTTCTTTACTCAAGGTTTTGTTTTTTTTTTTCGGGTTGTTTATTTTTCCTTCCCAGATAACTCAAAGTGCATTATAAACAGAACTTTTGTTATTTTAAATATATAGAGGCATACACTCAAGTGCAAAAAAGGAAGATATTTAACAAAGGTTGCTTATTAAGCTAATGATACAGCTGGAGCGAAATTTTCCTTACTCCCTTTCCAAGTTACATTAGACATTTACAGTGTTTTAGTTCTGTAAAGTTTTTCACATAGAAAAGGAACACATAGGCAGTAACACTGTCATTCAAAACACTCATCATCTTGTTTATATGACCTTATCAGAAACATGGATTTTACCCAAAATGCATTATTCCATTATAGAAAAAAAAAAATCCCAAACCAAAAAACAGAGCAAAATAAATGTTAATATTTTGAGGGGGAGGCAGGGGGAGATCTTTAAAAGAATAAACACCTTCTGGAATCCCTATTTTATCTGTTCTCCATTTCTAAATGTAATATAAGATTACAATGATTTTATCATGTATGTTGGAATGTTTGCATGAATTCTCTTCTTCCACATTTACAAGGAGTCATTGTACCGGCAGAGCTACGTAAACTGACACTTGTGTGGTTGTCAAACAGATTCTAATGCAGGTCTTCCATTTCTTTTTGTATTTACATCCCTTGAAAAGCTTTCTTCTGAGGAACAAAAATCAAAATCAAGTAGAGAAATAGTAGGCATAATATGATTTTTTTTTTGTCAACTTCTACGTGCTGTCATATGAGACTGGATAAAAACTACACAAGTTACGTGTGTATAAAAATTAAGAAGTTATATGGTGTATATTAATAGTTAATTGATAAAATAGAAAGAAATTCTTCAAATTACATTAAGTAATTTCAGCACAGACTTCAACAAATTAATAGTGTTAGTTACATTAGCAGGGGACTGATGAATTGAGCTATGCCCAAATGATCCTAGCAGGCAACCCATACCCCATGTGGCAAAGACAGCAAATTGTGGGCAGGTCCCTGCCATGCCAAAGTGGGAGCAAATTCTTTCCCAAACCCACATATAATGATTGTTTCGTCCTAAGCACACCACCAGCCACCAAAAATGGAGAGTACCATAGAGCAATAACAGCAACAGTAGAAATAAAATGACAAAAAAAGCAAATGATGCATTTAAACAATTTTACATCAGAGACAAACTATTTCCTCATCCTATGAAGCAGATGACTGAAGGTCTTTGTAATTTTAATCATTGTCTTCCTACCACAGCAGCAGTTCAGAGCCTGCTGAAGGCATTTGAGGCAATCTTGTCACCTTCTCTACTTACTAAAGAAGCAGACAGGCAGACAGCTTATGGATTCATAAATTTCAATGCCATATTGTAACACCAGGGCTGTTCATCTAAAAAACACATGGGGAGACTACAGGAAGAAGGAGTATGAAGGCTGTCATGTTTAGTGATTTTTTTCACAGCAAAATTGGAGTTAAATTTCACAAGTCAGAGAAAATAAACAACTTTGAAGAAAGAAATGGGATATTCTTTCTGCTCAAGGACATATGAAAACTTTTTATAAAAATATTTTTAATAACATCTGCATTGAAAAACAATTATGCTATTCTATGCAAATTTCTCCTGACAATATATACAGTATCCATACATCTATAGGTCCAGACTCTCTTAAAAATTATAATAATTTTTGTAAAATGAGAAAACTGTGGATCGGCAACACTGTAGGTTACACAAGTGAAGAGATACATGAGGAAAAATTCATTCTTCTTATAACCCTCCTGAGTTAATTTCCAAACGCCTAGCTTCTACCTCAGTTCTCTTTTATCTTGCATTCTCCTGTCGCTGATACAGTTTTAAAGATCCAGATTTTTATGCAGTTGATAGTTATCTATGGGTTAACTTTCAGAGATACATTGTTAATATGAGATTCAAATTATTTACATATGTGATATTTTTCTTGATTTAATAATATTATAATCAAGAATCCATTGAGTATTTTTGCATCCTATTATTCAGTACATTTTTCTTTGCATGTCAATACATCATGCCTGCTTTACAGTAAACTGCAATTCACCTGGGAATACCACAACAGCCAAAAAATTACTGGAACAACATAAGAAGAATAGGTCTGTCTATTTTCAGAGTTTAGTATTTTAAAACACTCATTACATGCTGCAAATAAAGGAAGTATGCAGAGAAGAAAGCCACAGGGGACTTTCACATTCTTACTCAGAGGAGAGGGCAAAGAAAGGCTTTTCTCAGGTGGCTAAATACTAATGTACTAAGCTGAGGAAGTAAAAAAGAATTTTAAATTTGTGCAGTCACAGGGCTAGGACATGATGGGAATCACAATAACTAGATGAGATAGCATGAAGAACTGGGTCATGGTCATAGGATCATAGAATCATAGAATATCCTGAGTTGGAATGGACCCATAAGGATCATTAAGTCCAACTCCTGGCTCCACACAGGGACAGTCAGGTCATCATTCAGATGGTGCTTGAACTCAGTCGAGCTCAGTGCTGTCGCAACTTTCCTGAGGACTCTGTTGCAGTGCCCGACCATCCTCTCGGTAAAGAACATCTTCCTAATGTCCAGGCTAAACCTCGCCTGTCTTGTGTCCCTCTTGAACTGTGGCACCCAAACCTGTGCACAGTGCTCCAGGTGAGGCCACACCAGCACAGTGTAGAGTGGGACAATCACCTCCCTGGACCGTGCTTGGTGCACCCCATGGTACAGTTGGTTCATGGAAGCCTGGGCACACTGCTGTCACATGTCTAATTTACTGCCAACCAAAATCCCCAAATCTCTCTCAGCAGTCACAGACTGTTACAGTCTGTGTTAGACTCTGTAGAAAGGAAAGGAGGAAGATTCCTCTAGTAAGTTGCTTTTTTGACTGCCCAGAGCTATACCAGAGAAATGCTTCCATAATTCCAGGGATATTGTGGGACACCTGTTACAGAACAGTCAACCAAGAGGAGGCAATATGTGATGCTTCCCCAGACAGCTAGTGAGGTCTTTCACTCAAGGATTTTCTGGAAACTGCAACTTCTGCTGGAAAAACAACATGGAGTTATATAAACACTGCAGGAGGTTCCTAGGTTGTGGTGATTTCCTGAAAGAAATTATAAAGGCAAAAACCAGGAGTAGTGGGAGGAAACTTTTGATGAGCTATAGCTTTAGAAAATTTCACAAGTCTCATCCTCAAGGAATAACTTGGCCAAAATGCCATGACATTAAGCTGCAGCAACACAGTCAGGATAGTACAGATTCATGCTAGAAAAAAACCATAATGTCAGAGATTCCAAGCAGGGTATAGTACATAACAGTTTCACCATTTACACTGAAAAAGTACTCTGAAATTAGGTTTTAATAGTAGTATAATGCCATAAACTAACTGCTGTGCAGATATGAAAAACAAACTTTGAATTTATGGAAGTCTGGCCAGAAATTTCTTTCAAAAATCACCAGATTTTTCTTCACGTCACTGAATCAGTACAGATTTATAGAGATGTCATGCAGAGAAATGAAGTTACATAAAATATTGTAAAGGTTGTTCATAACACAAGTTGACTAACAGCTATATGAACCTCTTGAAAAAGCAATCATGTGATGCTCAGTGACATCACAAGAGGGCACAAACTGAAAAATGAGGAAACACTTTTTAATGTCAGGATCATGAGCGTGGTTGTGGAGTCTCATCCTTGTAGACATTAAAAGAAACATCTAGATATGGTCCTGTACAACCAGCTCTAGGTTGCCCTGCTTGAACAGAGGGGGCTGGATGAGGTGACCTCCAGAGGTCCCTTCCAACCTCAGCTATTCTGTGGTTCTGTGATTCTGCAGCAATTTTATATTTCTATTTAAGAAAATGGGGAGAGGGGAGGGAGGAATGTTACTTCACATTAAAAAAAAAAAAAGATAAGCTTTCGAAATCAAGCACTCATATTTATGTTAAATATATTTTTGTTTATGCTATTTGTAAATACCTGTGAGTAATTTAAGATCTAACATTTTAATGTAATTATTAAAATTCTATCACAATGAAATACTTAACTGAAATAATAGCTTCCAATCAGATGTATCATACTTTATTTATGCATATTCATGATATTTTCAATTTAATTTATTAAATACATAAATAATTCATTTACTGTTTATGCTACTTTTAATAAAGCTTATTTCTAAATAATTTCTATATTAGGGAAGAACATAAATGTGGTCCCTTGATCTCTAAAAGTGCTGTAACTACAGATACCATGCACAAATTAATACATTATAGAATTTCAGCACATCATTTATACATGTCAAATGATAATAGCTTGGGATGCATCATCATAAATCATTTCTCTGTTATTTAAAGTGTTGGAAAGGTCACCTCCAGACTTAGGACACTACTAACCATATTGGTTTTATTAAGTGAGTGATCAAGCTAATCATTAAAAGAGTGCTATTCACACGTTGAAGTACTTCTGTTTATTCCTCTTTATTTTTGTCAGGATTACTTCCTTGCTGAAAAAAAGCAACCAACCAACCAACCAAACAAAACCAAGAAAAAAAACACAAAAAACAAAGACCCAAGGGAAGAGATTCTGAGGCAAATGAGTTTATTCAATAGGATCTTGATTGCACTGCTTCTAGGTAAGGAGTGACAGGTTGCAACAAAATAAACAAAATGCAACTTATACTTGAGGATGCCTAGAGAATTCCAGTCTACAGGAACTGATAAGTCAAATCAAAGCATGTAAAAGGTGCTGGAAAGAAAGTATATATTCCTTTATGCATTGTGAATTACTTTTATATTCACAATGCAAGTTATTTTTACCAGCACTATTCACAATGACCACAAAATATTAAAATATTAAAAAATTTAAAAAAAATAAGTATTTTAAGAGGATAATATCCCTGGATAATCTGCAAGGTTTCTTATTACTTCTGTCTGCTATTAAAGTAAGTAAATACATGTTTAAAAAGTGGTTGATATTGAACACACTTTAAACCTTATTTTAGTATTCATCTACCGTCAGATATATTTTTTTTTCTCCCTCTAGATTATTTTTACTAGCCTAAACTTGCCACTGTGTGTAATATTGAAAGATTGACATAATGTAATTTTGTTTCAGGGAGAGTATTAATACTGCAACAGTTTTTTCCAGCCTTCTGTAGAAAGCTAAGTTGCACTGATATGAATTGCTTCTTCAGGCAAGACATTCAGCTGCTATTCACCATCACAGTAGCACATGCTGGGCATGTTACTCTCTGGGTCTAGAAAAGTCTTACTCTAAAAGAAACAAATAATTTTACAGAATACTTTCTCAAGGACAGTTCATTCTGTGTGTGACTTCAACTTCTGTGCCAGGAAGGTTTGGTTTGGGTTTGATTTTAGTTTGTGGGTTTCTTTTTGTTTGGTTTGGGTTTTTTGGCTGGTTGTTTTTAAAACACTCACACACACAAAAAAAATAAAAGCCAACAAAAAACTCCAAACAGAAAAAAAAAAAAAAGACCCAAACCCCACTATTCTCACTCATACAAAGCACCTCCAAATCAGAGGCATGGCTGCCAATGACCTAAGCTTCAGCTATTTGATCAATGAAAAGGGGATTTGGTCTTAAAACACTTGTATAAGACAATGAAATCAAATCTTCTGCATCTGGCTCTTTCTTTTCACTGATTCAAAAGTTAATCTCAAAAATTAGCTTAGATTTAAATAATTTCTAAACATAAATTTTTCTTTCTATCTTCAATCTAGACTATGTACTTTGCATTCTTTGCAAAATATTTATTGATAAGCTCACTTTAACCAAACATTAGAACCAACACGCTGACCTTCTTGACCTGTCTGGTTTGAGCTTCAAAAAAAATGTTTTCATTAATCTATTCCTCTGTTGTCTTCTGTAACTCCATTTGACACTGGCTGTCCTCTAGATCAAAAAGAACCATCACCCTCACCTCCAGGTGATTCCATGCTCTTTACATTGCTTATACAGACCTGTTGTGAGACTCTGGGATCTTTTTCCTCTCTAGGTTATTTTTGGTAGCCTCAACCATAAGCATAACATAAACTTATGTATCATCTTTATGATAAAGTCACTGTGATGATACTGTGAATCTCCTTCCTCTTCATTCCTTCAGGTCTGTTTCTTTGTTTTACTCTCTGGCATCTCATATAGGATTCTCAGATTTCTCCCCAAGATCATACATCTGCATATAATTCATCAATTTTTTCTTCATTTATTGCAAAAGCATGTTTTCACACAAGAACTTTATTCTCCTACCAGTGTTGCATCCCACTGCACAGCCTGGTCAGTGTAAATCTACTGAGATAAATACTGCAAAAATCATGGTTCAAACCAGTCATCAGTTCCTAACATTCTGATAAATGCTGTGTCATCCTTTTCTCATATTTCTTTGATGCCTTCTAACCAAAGGACTTTGGTGCCTAAATATGTGTCTGTTGTTATTTGATATTCTTGACAGTCCTTGTGAGAGCTCATACTGTTTCCAGTCAGCACCTGGAGATGGACAGGATCTAAACTGGCATCCAAAATTATGTCTATTTTTTGGGAACCACCTTTCCATCTTATCTTTAACTTTTAGATGGGGCATGAGTATTTCTTCTTCCTCACAGTGCCTGGTAGTACACAGTTCAATATCAATACTGCCTTGAGGCTGAAAAATACAATCATGCAAATAAAATTACAGTGAGTGTTTCAATTCCTGATTCTTTCAAC
>VXBZ01010656.1:131233-141566 GCA_013399135.1 Heliornis fulica
CCCCCCCCCCCCCCCCTTTTAAGGACAACTATAGAAGGGGAAAGCAGAAGATGGTCATTGGTTCAACTTTTTCCAGCTATGATTTAGAGAAGCCTCCTCGTGTTCTGCACTTTTCAGACTCCAGAAATTTGGGTATCAAAAACTGGTCCATGTGGCTGTAAGTTGATAAAAGTACCATTCCCACTCCTCTTTGAAAGTATCAGGTTCAAATTTGGAAAAAATTGAATCCAGCTTTTTGAAAGTTTGCTGCATGACTTTGTCGAACTGCCTGTCCCTGTCACATTTGGCAAACAAAATAGAAGAGAAATTATGTTTTCCTGTCTCAAAGACAGCTAAACAAGTGAAACAGGAGAATGTTATGTTGGAGGAATTTTCTTTTCATAATAGATGTATAATGAACAAACATTCTTGTTTTGCATGGAAAAACATTGAAGGAAACAATTCTACTAATATAGTGAGTAAAATAAAGAAATTTCTATCTTTGTAACAATTTGTCTCCCTCATCAGCAACTTGAGTTATACATGGGTCTATTATTTTAATCAGAAAAAAGCAGCATAAATTTGTTTTATTTTAAACATTGAAAATCAGTGAGAGCCTCTCCTGGTATTCACAGCACAGAGTATGAAAGCTACAGATCTTTCATTATATTTTCATCCAGCACATAGCAGTGTAAATTGTCTTTAGAGAAGAATATGAGGCTCAAATGGCTTTGGCAATTCATTAAAATCCAAGGGGAAGTGGTGATCATCTGAAACGCTATTTGTACTTAGTAGGTGGCAATGCTATGTATTTACTGTCAAATAAAGGCCAAGAAACAACAACAGAAGTAGTGTCTTAAGTGTTGATGGGGAGAGACAAAAATGGAAAATAAGAAAAGTTGGTAGTCTTTGAACACACTGATGTTTTTCAAGTAGCTATCTGCATCAGATACCTGCCCTTGTGATTTTATTTTTACTAACTTCAATAAATTCTGCAAATCTTGGATAATTTCCACTGTTACTACCAGATAACATATAGTCCCTTCAATACTCTTTCCGGAATTCATTCTTCAGCCACAGGCACTGAAAACCAACAGAAAATGGAATCTATCTTGTCCAACCTTCTCCCAGTTTGCAGCTTCAGTTTTTCTTCTGAGCTGGATTTACCTCAGGGAAACTAACTTGTAGGAGGGAGTCAGCACTTTCAGAGCTTTTTAAATATTCATTCACAGCTCCACTATAGAAGCTGCTTTAAAAAAAAACCAAAAACCAAAAAACAATCCATACTGGATTTCCCTCCCACCAGTGTTTATACACCGTTCCTTTTTCATCCCTTCTCAGAACAGCTTGTTATATTTCTTTCGCTCTGTTTTTTCTCAAGAAAGGACCCTCTAAGTCCTGGATGAATGGCTTTTACACACATACATGCTGCCAAACTAATAGGAACTAGATAACAGGACAAAGGAGAAATTGACAGGGAAGGACAAGGATGTCCACCTATAATTTTCAGCTGACAGGCAGGGACCATGGATTTTACAGAAAGAGGACTGACAGGAAGAGGGGACCATATTTTAACAAATTAAAACTGCTTCAGGATAACTATAGCTTGAAAGATTGAAATTAACTTAGCTGTATTAAGAGTTCTCTGATTAAAAGTACATCTAGTTACAGAGAAGAGCTGATGGGAATTTCCCTGACACTACAAACAGCCCAGTTTTGTCAGATGTGATTCTGGGGAGAGAGTCCAACAGTGACAGTGGAAAGCTATTTCAGGCACTAACTACTTTCAACACCAAAGCCACTCGTCAGACAAAGCTTGTTTCAGTGGAAGGAAAGCTTCCAGCAGCAGGAATTTCCAAGGAATTTCCAAGCACACAGACTGCCTAGCATCCACATGGCCCAGCTGCCCCACTGAGGAGAGAGAAGACTGGCAGGATCTTGGTCAGTTTTCCATGGAACTGGTGAGTGGAGCAGGAATGGCTCCAGCTTTCAGTTTTTGTAAGGTATGAGGAAAGGCACCTTACAGAAGAATACAGAATAAAGTGAATCAGTAGCATGTGGAAAATTTTACAGTTTCTTAAATAAATTCTCTATTTGATCTCTCTGTTAAAAATTATTCTCTTATACCTAGTTACATTTTATCAGGCTTCACCCCACAAGTAATAATCTGAAGATCTACCATCTGCTTAGGAAAATAACTTAGATCTAAATCTATTTTTCTTGCAAAAGTATTTGCTTATGATATTCTCAGACAAAGAACTTTATTCTAATAACATATTTTAAGTAGCAGTAGTTTTATATATTTATTATACACAGTGAATTCAAGAAAGAAAAACAGAATTTCAGTGAACTGGTGCGTTTTTTTCATGGCACTTTATAATTATCTGCAGAAAGTGACACAGAACACCTCTTTAAGTTAGTTACCAAATTGTTGCATAAAAAGAAAATAATATGGGAAAGAAAAAAAATCATGGATTGCTGAGTAGAGATCTATACTTTCAAATTTAGAAAGGTTTGTGTGAAAAAAACCACTACATTTCAAATGATAGGTTATAATTAGTGTTACACACATATTTAGACATCTCAGCATTTATTGCTGCTCACGCATGGAAGCTAGAACCAGTGATAAGAAACATTTTTACTTTTAAAAAGTAAAATAAAAACCCAAACCCTTCAATTGATGTTTATGCTTTGTACTTCATAAATTATTACAGTATATTTGGAAGGTTTATTTAAATTTTATTTAATAAAAGTCAGTCAACATTTTAGTGATTCTTCATGGGAGTAAAAATTATAATCTTCATGAAATAACAGAATGAAACCATTCCTTATTTAATTTATTTTTTTTTATTTTATGTAGCATAATTTAGAAAGACATTCACTCTTGATTTAATGACTCTAAAGCATAGAATATTCATTGTACCCCAAAGTGAATCATTACAATTACCCTTAGAAAGTACTGTATTTATATTCTAGAACTGGTGGCCTCATGTTCTGGTTGAGATTCTGTTACAACTTTGTGTTTAAGAATACAAGTAGTTTTACATAGGAAAATGCAAGCAGCTATTCATGTTATGAGAAGTTACTGTCCAGACAGTGGTAAACAGCCCTAGGAGGGATCTTTCAGCTAGAATAATTTGGTAACAACCATTTTCCATAACATCATACTGGAAAAGCATTAATTATTGCTTTTTCTTCCTACAATTCTTTACTGTTAAAAATGAGACGTTTCATGTTCTCCAAAATCAGATTAAAAGATACAGTTGCCCAATTCATCCCATTTAGACTTCTTAAATATCAGTATATTATTTTCTTCTGTAATTGTCACTATTAAAAATTATGTTGATTAATTATACCAGGGACTCAGAAAATATCTCAGTATTTTTAAAACTCTTGAACAGAACTGAAGTATTCATGTGGCTGAAAAAATATCTTTAACTCAAGAGAATACTAATTACACTTCCAGCTGATTAATGTTGGCAAAGAAAATATTATACACTGCCATTTATCTCAGAAAAGAAATATTTACTAGAAAGCTTTTTCCTCTCATTAACAGAAATGAGGGCAGTAACAACAGGCCTTCTGTCTCTGAAGTTCCCGCTGACTTACCTGACAAAGCCTCCAGTCTGGTCCTGTTTCTGCAACCTGGGACATGCATGGACAATTTTCTGTCCAGTTTTCATGGGCTTCCACAAAATAATAAACCAGATCCTGGAGGAAAAATGAGAATTAGGGTAACTAATAAATACTTTTAGCAATGAAACTTGGAGATGGAAATTGTAAGTATTTAAACTTATTCTTTTTCTGTTTCCAAAAGGATGGAATCTAAATTTGGGGGCTTAGACTCAAGTTCATTTAGAGACAACACTTAACAAAACCAGAAAAAAAGGACTAGGACCAAAATGGATCCACATTTCCATCATCCTCTTCCAGTTCCTTGTCAAAGATAACAGGCATTAACAGTTTTCAAACTGCACAAAACCCACTGATTTTGTCTGATTCATGAAAAATAATCAATGCTTTTTCTTTTCAGATTAACCTATTTTTTTAACAGCTACTTGAGAAATAACTGAAATTATTATTCTGATGTATATAAGATCCCAAATGACATTTTTATATTTAGGTGATTAAAATGAAGTCTTGCCTGGATAACCCCTAAAGAGTATTGTATTCCTCTGTAGTACAGAAAGACATGCATCTCCCCTAAACCAAAAATGGTTGCTGTTTTTTGATGGGAGTCTGTTTCAGGGAATTACCTTTTAAAGTGAAGTTACCGTGTAGAAAGTTACCAGTTGGGAAATGAAAATTGGGGACATTTCCATATATCTCAAGATCAGATACAGTGGATGAGATGAATTTTAGAGCCCAAAGGAATAAAAGGTCTGCTGGGAGTCCATGAATTCTCAGAGGGAATAGTTTTACTAATGAATTTTCAAATGAATTGCAAAAACAGATGTTATCTGTAGGACCTGAGGACACTGGAAATTGATTGTGCTCAGAGAGCATACAGAGAAACTACCTTCTCTACATGAGTTTCTTCTTTACCTAACTCTGTATTAGAGTTTATGGTTGATGAGACGATCTACCCAAGGGAAATGATACACAATTGCCACTGTCAGCTCTTAAACAATAATTACATTGTTTTAATTATTAGGAACTATAGGAGCTGATCATTCTAGCTTGTGGAGTTTTCTTTTTTCCTGTCAATAAAATGCAAAGAAACTTGCTTGTCTGTCATTGTATCATGAACTACGTGTTTTACTTCGTAATCCTCTTTCTCTCACAGAAAAAAAAAAAAACAAACCAAACACAAAACCAATAAGGAAAAAGAAAAAGAAAAAGAAAAAGAAAAAGAAAAAGAAAAAGAAGGAAAGGAAAGGAAAGGAAAGGAAAGGAAAGGAAAGGAAAGGAAAGGAAAGGAAAGGAAAGGAAAGGAAAGGAAAGGAAAGGAAAGGAAAGGAAAGGAAAGGAAAGGAAAGGAAAAAAGAAAAGGAGAAAGAACTCTGAAGTTCAGACAACCAATAAACCTTCACTGAGCTGGAAAACATTTAAGCATAAAATTAATTTCAGTTTATGTAAAATCTAACTGGAGAGTGTACAAAGAATGAAAACTCTCGCTTCATAAGATATGTGGTATGTCATTCACGAGCTGTATATCTGCTTCTGCTTTGAGGTAATCAGACATTTCTCATCATAAATTTCTTCCTGGTTTGCACTGTAGCCACTACTTGGAAAGGCTTGCAGGAGTCACCTTTCTCCATGGCTCTAGAAAGACCTTTAGAAAGACCACACAGTGTGTCTTTGTTTCATCCCTTTTATTGCCACAGTTACGGAAACAGTTATGAAAGCACAGCCTAAATAGAAAGGGAAGTACATGTAGATCAGAATATCTGATTCTCAAAAAAGACCATGGAAATGCCATTTATATAATACCTAATACTAAGCAAGGCAAACACTAATCAAGATTATTAGTACCAGTTTATAATGTTTACAGTAACAAACACAGGCAAGGACCCTGCTGTATTAGAATCTGAAGAGAAATGGGACAGAAAAAACACCTTATTCTAAATCCTTGATGCTTAAATATAATTAATGATGAAGTTAGTACAAGAAAAACAAAAGCAAGAGCTCTGTCCTAAATTCTGGCTCCAACACTCTACCTGCTTAATCATTTCCATTCTTAATTTGGACTTTTTGTTTGTCAGGAAGAGTATGACAGGGAGATTCACAGTTACAGAGATGGTTTTGCAAGCGCTGATAGTTCTTTTTATATAGCAAAGACTTCTTCTCTTGTGTTGTTGCATTTAAGTAGATAAGGCTTTGGGTTGTTATGGGGTTTTTTGGGGGGTCAGGGTGTTTCGTCCCTTTGATTCCTGTGTTAAAAACAGTGTCAGAGGGCCAAAATTTAATTACATTTTACCGTCTTTCTTGTTCAACATTGTTAATTTGTTAGGTTATTGTGCTGGTTTAGAGGTAAACCGACAGGAGAAATGGACCCACCACAAGAGATGATTATAAGTCAGAGTTACAATTTAATGAAAGATATTACCATACAAACACTGACACAAAGAGAACAACCTGCTTTCAACTCACCAANCACAATGGGTAATTAACGGTGAGTCATGGGGTATGGTTGGACCATTGAGGGCCCATTAGCACCCACGCCCCCTCAGGCTGAGTGTGAAGGGGCTAACGACTTCCTGGACAACTGTTGCAAATGGTCCATTATTCTTGAGGAATGAATAGAGGGTGTAGAATACACAGCCTTGATCCCCCCACACAGTGATAACCTCTTGCTGAACTAGGACAGTTATATACTGTATTAAGAGCCACAAAGACTTTTGCGGTGATGGATGACTGAGACCCTTCAGAATTTTTTGTAGTTTGTTGTTCCAGCTCCATTTCACTAGTGGTTCTTATTTTGCTTTCACTGTGGTGGCTCTGCAATGTCCTCTTCTCTTACACTTTGGCTCTTGTCCTGCTCTATTCTAATATATATTGTCCTGTTCCCTATTCCACAGTTAATGTATTAATTTATTAAAAGGAGTCTTTGCACACAATGCTTATTTCCCAACCCAGTCTGAATTCTTGCTATAAAATAAATGCTCCCTGCTACAGGGGATGGTTTTTTTGGCCTTGTTGGTATCAGCAGCAGCGACATTTCCACACATTAATTCTATGAGTTAACATTAATCTAGTTCATCATCTACCATCCACCCAAGTTTTAAGTAAATAGGTTTAACTTTCTTACAATGTTCTCAACATTAATTCTAGCCTATATCGGTTAGGAATTGACACTTTAATTCCAATCTGTCACAGTAAAGAAGATTAGATAAGTTACATGGTTGAAGAAAAGTTCGACTTTTAAAATTATTTATTTATTTTTAGCATAACTCTCCAAACAATCCTGAAAACCAAAGCCAAACATATTACTTATTCAAATTATATGTTATAAGAGACCCTGGAATGATAGATCACTTATTAATTTGGCTTAAGAGATCCAGTAAATTTATAAAGAATGCTTTTCTCCGGTAGGGTTTAAAAAGCCAAAAACATACTAAAGATAACTTTGAGTCTCAGTTGTTGTCTAAAAAAACCAAGAAGGTCAAAATAGTGAGGTAAGTTGCTGAAGGTGGTTCATAGCAACTCACTAATACAGAACATATAAAGTAAAAGCATGATAGGTAATCCAGAAATAAAGCAAGTATTACCACAAAATATGACAAGGAATCTCCCCATAGTATAAAAACCATGAAAGTGAGAATTAAGTGATCCATGATAGTCCATTTTGACATTCTGGATTTTTTCCCATATTTTCCATTAATTTTACTTTTAATATACACATTCCCATAAATTTCCCACTTTAAAATAATGGATTTCAAATTTATAAATTTTATACTTATATCCATTCATCATCTTATATAATTGCTAATTTACCTATTTACACATTTTCATAATTTGTATTCTTTTCATGCTACATGCCCGTTACCAAATAAAGAGATTTCATCAGACAGAATAAATTATATGATACACTGATCATTCTAAAAGAAAAAGTAAGATATGATCAAAACTTCAAAATCAGATTCTTAGGTTTCTTAAATTTATAAGCAGATAAGTACATTTGGTCTGTCTGTTACATTGTATGAGAGCCAAAAGTGTTTTAAAGAAAAATAAATCGGTTTTGCATTAAAGTTTTCTGCTCATTTATCAATACTTCTTTCCATATAAAATTTTCAGCATATTTGCAAATACAGCAGATTCTGTTCCGTATAAAAATTGTTCTGATCACATCTCCCAAAGAAAAAGATGTACTAGTCATTTTAATCTAAGCCATGAAATTTGTAGGCAGATTTCTGAAATGAAACAGGAGATAAACTGCATAATGAAATAAACAATTTTTAAAAGAAAAAAGGAAAGCAGAAATTCTCTGTGTAAAACATAAATTCATAGATGAAAGTTAAAAATCCTATTTGAATTGGCAGTAGAAATGTCAAAACGAATTTTTTGCCCAACAAATTGATAGGAGAAAATTAAGTCATTTGCTAGAGTAAAATCACAAGTTTATGCTTCTACTTCATTCTCCCTGGACAACAACCAATTACAAGCACCACAACAGAGCACATGGAAACTGTGATAACCTGATTTTACATCCAGACTTCTAAATACCGCAGGTAGGTCTTACCTCTTCAGCCTGTTAGAATATATATTATCTTGTTTGAACACCCTGTTTAAATTTCCATTAACATAACTTGAAAACTCAGCAGAAAACTTCAGATGAAGTATACCCTTTTTAAAGGCATTTGCTGATTAAAATCATTCAAATATTAAAGCCCTTTTTTCCCTTCCCAACATTAAACATCAAGAAAATTCTAAATAGCACTTCTTGTTTTAGTATTGCTTAGGGTAGTACCCTGCTGAGATCTGTACCACAGAGCTGATCAAATTTTCTTCAGAGTTTGGATGGCAAAATGCCAGAAAGTGACTTTGCCAAATACCATATGCCAAATGGGGACTCTCTCACCAGGATTTTTCGGAATGCATTAAGATATTCATCTGGTACTCTGTAGGGGAATGGTTTTCATTCAAAAGAGGATGGTAAGGAAGAAGAACTGAACAAATCAACCTGTTAAATTATCCAATACACTCACATATTCATCAGTTTAGAAGTGTTAGAAGAAAGGAGCAAACCACTCAGAAGTTCCCAAGACAACTTTAAGTTCCTCCTAGTTTTCCATGTAGCTTATATGGTCATTTTGGTTTCTATGGAGAGAGGAGAGGTGAGGAGAGGAGAGGAGAGGAGAGGTCAAAAGATTTTATTCCAGGGTGTTTAACTAAAAAGTGTATGTTTAGTATAGCACATGAAAGTTCATAACAGTTTATTCAGAAATAGTTGTTCTGATGAAAAGACAAAAATTTTGCATTCTATCTTCACTTATGGCATGCAAAATTTAATCACTATTTGAGATAATATTTCATGACCACTTAATGTAAATTCAGTATACATAAGCATACATTAATATAAAAGTAACCACAGGCAAAAAAAAAAAAAAAATCAGGAGTTTTGCAATGGAATTTAATGGAATTAGCATGCTATGTCTCTTCTGGATATGAATGTGCTGGATACGTACTGGATATGAATGATGCAACTTCTGCCTTGATTTCTATTTAGTGGACATCATCTGGAGAATAGTAAGAGGCCTCAAGACTATTTATAAAATCACAGAAGGTTTAAATGTTTAAATCCCATGAACATTATCCTTAGGACTGCTGGAACTTGTTTCTAGTCATCCTGCAACTTTATTCTGTTATCTAGTCCTTGTGAAAGAACATTGCTGTCATAACACCAAGACAACCAATTATTTTAATCTATTCATTTGTTCACCTTCCTATTCAAGATATGCATTTGCCCTTTGCTTCTCATAATCACTCTGGTATTACTCATCTGCTCTTATCTTACCCTGGGTTTTTTCATACCATTCCTACTCTGGTTCCCACAGTATATCTCTAAGCCTTGCAATTTCTTTCACTTTTGGACAGTGCTCTATATTTTATCTGCTTGCCTCTACAGAATGTCTCTTTAAAAAAGAATCTGTGCAGTCTGAAAAGAGAAGACAATTACTTTCAAAAACAGCAAATACTGTGGCATGCATGATTATGTTTACAATGAGAGTATTACCAATTCTATTGCATATAATGAAAATGAAAAATCACAAGTTTTCCTGTTATGGTCTAGCAAATAATGTTGTACCCCAAAAGAGAATCTCCATGTTTACCCTGTTGATAGAAAATGGAGGTCAGCAGGAACTGAGTCTGATCATAATGACCTCTGTTGATGAAAGAGCTTCTTGCCTTCACACTTCCCCTTTTGCAAGTTGCACACCATTTTTAAGACCTAAATATTTTATTAGAAAATTTATAACATGCACAAGTAATAGTGGTAACACTTGGCCAAAATACTCTGCAGTAAAGTTTGAGACTAATTTTTTTACACTGCAGTTAGATTCCTTTTTAATGGAATTGGCATCAGATGTTAACTGGACCATGAATGCCAGAGCTACTGCTGAGAATAAGAAAGGAATGAAGACTATTAGTGGAAGTTGGCTAGGATAATGTGTTTATGGTCACCATCACAAATTTAAAGTGGAGCTTTCACTACAAGATAGGATTTTATCTAAAGGTGCCTAGAGAGAATAACATACAATTTTACAGAATTTTTAAAAAATGTCTGAGAAAGAAGGAGATTTTGTAGTAACTTCAAAAGAATACTGAAACTGAGGGTTTCATGTATGCCAAAATATAAGTAAATTCAAGGCAAAAGACTCTGTGGTGAGGGAAGGGAAGGGCAGGGACGGGA
>VXBZ01010656.1:141596-158051 GCA_013399135.1 Heliornis fulica
GGAAGGGAAGGGAAGGGAAGGGAAGGGAAGGGAGATGTAAGTGCAGTAATAGAAATTCATACAGACCTTGTAACCACTACTTTTTACTATATCTAGTAGGATGGAAAATATCAGCAAAGTGATACTGTTGAGTCCTGTTGCAAACAGGAAAATCACTGTGGTGCTGAGGTCTTGGAAGAACTGGGCAGCACGTCTCTAAGACTGACTATGTCAAGTTGTTTTAATCAATAGAGTGACAATCAACATTCAATACTTTGCACAATGTGGACAGCATTTGTTAATTGCAACCATCATGTGGCTGTGAGGAGACAAAAGCAACAAATGTCTTTGAAGTTTGTCTTGAGTAGGTGGTTGCATTATCCAGAGGTCCACGGTGCCTAAAGTTAAAATGCTAGTATTGAATGAGACAGACCACTTCAGAATTTTGCAATTACAGAACAACAACTCTAGGCTCTTGTGCCAGAAGACAGGCAATCAAGTTCTTTATTGTTGCAGCTACACAGCTAGGTATTAGGGATCATTAAACCTGGTGCCGTGATTGCACAACCTCTTGCCCTTGATAACAAGCAATGATGTTTTACCATTCTAGTCTTTCAGTCCAGCAGCTCACATCTCATATATTCACTTCTCTGCTCTCATCTGCTGTGACTGACAGAAGAGTCCTGCTTTCTCCTACACGTGCCTTCCCTATAGGAGGGCTTGATGCTGGTTAACTGTACAGAATATAGGAGGTTTTAATCTTCTTTCTGACCCGTGTGATGAAATGTCTCAGTGTAGCCCAAAATTAGTAACATTCAGATCAGTATTCCAAAGATATTTTTTCACAAGACTTTGTCTCGAGGGCATATAGCTTTTATAGTTCCTTTCCGTTTCATCACAATGAAAACAAAACCAACCAATCAACCAACCAACAACAACAAACTCAAAAAAAAAAAAAAAGAAAGAAAGAAAATATTTTCCTCTGACTGACTTGTCAGAAGCAGATTCTTTAAACTGCCTGACAGAACATGCACTGATGTAGTCTGGGCAAATTGTATACTTTTTCAGGTAGAAAGATCTGAACAAAATGTACCCTTGATTCATCTAACTACCAGGTGCCAGGCGATGGAATTTTTTTCTGTTTCATTTGGACATGGTGACTTTTCAAAAGGTTCAGGGAAATACTAGTTTTATTTTCTTCAATCAACAAATTCATGCTTGTTAGAACATGGACTGAAGCCAAGCATGTGCAAGCTCTATTTTAGGCATAAAAGCTTTGATGTAAATACTTAGATAGAAAGTTTTGATATAAAATCTAGTTTATACTCAAAGGCAAATAGCTTCTTGGTCATAGGAAAACTTTTTTCTTTTTAAAAAAAGAGTGTAGATCTGGTATAATAGTATCTAAATTTGACAAAAAAAAACATTTAATATGATGGTTCACATCAGAATTTACGCAATCTTGTTTGAATATGACTGGAATTTGAAAAACTGAAATAGGATAAAGAAAAAAAAACCATGAGGTTTATCAAATACTGCAACAAGTTGCCCAGAGCCATTGTGCTCCTTAGATGTGGCCAGGGCCCTGAGTAACAGGATCTGATTAGACCTATTTTCAGCAGGGGGTTGGACTAGATGACCACCAGAGATCCCTTCCAACCTAAATTGTTCTATTACTATTTTATGGGGTTTTACTTGAGTGGAGATAAAGGAGAAGATAATTGTCTTCTGTTGCAGAAGACTGTGTGCAGCATCTTGAGCTCAGCCATAATCCACTGTAAATCAGTGTGAAAGGTCCAGATTAATCGTCAAAGTAAATGTATTTATACATAAACTCCTGGAGATATATGCAACACAGGGGATGGTCTGGGCAAACCTGTTTGTGTTTCTGGGGTATTTAATAGCAAAGGCCATGAACACCATCGATTCACTTTTCCCTGCACTTATGTGAACAAGAATGGTTTCCACTCTCAATATGTATTTGTTCAGTGCTGCTAGTAGAGCCTACATGGTACCTCTAATGTAAAAGCATAGGACCCATATCAAAGTATTTGGACTCCATATGACTATATATGGCATTATGTAGGTTCATCTTAAGAGTTCATTTTAAGAGTTCATCACTGGTTCATCTAGAGTGATCAGTCTCTGATAAAGAGCTCTGTTAAAGTGAGTCTTCAGCAGGTACTTAAATACATAAAGGACATTGGCCTTGAACAGTTTAGAATGGGAACATGGAATTTGACCAGGAACTGTGAGAAGATGTAGAGGCAATAAGAATCTGTGCATAGGCTATGGAGTCCCAGTTTGGAAGCACTGTGGTATACTGTAATCAAATGGAACAGTGCAGTGGATATGAACTGACACATGTGGATAGGAACTGACACATATGGATATCGTCTGACACACCATGTTTCCTAAGCATGTGCAGAAACTCTTAACTTTTCTCCCCGTTCAGATGATCATAGGTTGGAAGGGACCTTTAAAGGTCATCTAGTCCAACCCCCCTGCAGTAAGTAGGGACATCTTCACTAGGTCAGAGCCCCATCAACCCTGACCTTGATTATCTCCAGGGATGGGGCCTCCACCACCTCTCTGGGCAATCTCTTCCAGTGTTCCACTCCAGTGATCATATTTTACAACATTTTCTTGATAATCAACCTAAATCTCCCCTTTTCTAGTTTAAAACCATTGCCCCTCATCGTATTGCTACATGTCCTTTTGAACAGTTCTTCTCCAGCTTTCTTATAGGCACCTTTCAGGTACTGGAAGGCTGCTATAAGGTCCCCTGGGCGCCTTCTCTTCTCTAGTCTGAACAAGCCTGATGTAAGACTTATTTTCACCTACATGATGCCTGAACTCAAATTTGTACAGGAAGCCCTTGAGAAGTTCACTAGTTGTCTGCTTCCACCGTGGCTCATTAACAGGCAAGGTTTCCGTAACCAAAGTGCGCCTATATCCTCAGTGGCTCTTGGCAATGAAAGCCAATAGCTAATCAGTGTCTGAAAAGTAGCTGTAAGGCATTTTTAAAAATCTGATGAAGTTTTCAGTGAATATTTCAAGGTCTGTTTCCTTTGCATGATCAAATTGGAACTGCTTCTTTTATTGACCACATCTGTCTAATTCTCAACACTTTGGTTCTCTGACTTTTCTGAGTGTTTCAATCAATAATATATACCAATATATTATATTTTCCTAGCTGGTTTCTTATGCAGCAAATATAAGAAATTTCAGACATTGCTTGGATTCCCTGATATGGGAAGGAGCTATTTATTACTAGTGTAGAGAATTCACGTCCTCTAAAATATCACCCAATATATCTGCAGTACAGATTGTGTACTCATCAGAAGCCATTTTTAGCATCAGAAACCTGTAGCTATTTCTGATAAGGACACGAAAGGTAGCTGATGATTCCATTATTCTTAAAGCAGAAGAACTCCTGTTCTAGAATATCAACACATGCCAAGGAAGCATTTCAAAAGCTTCAAAGCTTTTAATGGCAATTTCAAAGCTTCCTTCCTATCCTGACTGCATATAGACATAACCGATCATATATATTCAAACAGCTTTGCTTCACTTTGTAGCTGCCCCTACCCATTTTCTTCCTCTTGCCTTAAAAAAAAAACCCGAAACAAACCACATTAATTTCTTCTTCCAACATCTCAACAGACTTTTTAAGAGGAATTTTATAACAGCCTTTATGCCGCAAACTAGAAAACTAGTGAAGAAAAGTGTTTGTCCTAAATGTCATACAATCCAGAAATTTCCTTATTTGGCTCACTTGTACAGCAGTGGTTATTGTATTAAGGAGCAAATAAAATCTGGATTTTTTAGGCACAAAAAAAATTTATTATTAATATTGCTGGCACTACAGCCACATTTTTGGCAGTAGATAAAATGGTCCAAAAGTAAAAAACTAAGGCATGCCTTACTGGGTAATTCTGGGAAAAGGAAGAAAATGATGGAGTGCATTGTAGCCACTATGAAATTAAATAAGCAACATGTAACTTTCTTTCTTGAATTCCACTTAGGTTTATGAAAGGAATGTGAATGAGAATGATATGAACTTTTAACATTTCAAAATAGGAACTCAAAAAATGATCTGCACAATAGATACTTTTTCAGTGTTGTAGAAAATAAGCTCTTCCTTGGGATGTAAGAGACAGCATGGTCTCTGCCCCAAAGTCCTTCTAATCTAATTTTAAAACACAATAAAAGAGAGTGGCAGAAGGGAGGAATGCCGGCAAGAATTCTAAGGAGAGGATTACAAGGTCACTTATATGTCAGGCACAAACTTGTGGTTCTGTTATCCATAATCAAGTCTGTATTATTGAATTCAGTTTGCCTTGGCACCACCGTCATGGAATGCGCCACTGCAGTGGGCGTTAATGTATCTCAGAGCTACAAAGCTTCAATATATAAATTAAAAGCAAGCCAAGAATTCCAATTTTATGTTTAAGAATAAAGATAGTTTAATGTGCTTAATCTCAGAGCTCTGTATATTGAACTCCAACACCCCCACCCCCCAAAAAATTAATTGCCCTAAGAATACAGGCACTAGTATTGCTTGCAAGACTACTCTCTGGATATTATTGCTTTCCTAAAGATGACTTTAACTTCTATAAATAACTTCACACAACTCCTGATAAATATCTGATGTTCTCTTCTGGTTCATGAATTTGGCCAGTTGTGCTATCCTTTTGTTTATGTCATCTGAAGAGCATTACACTTTCATTATGTGAAATGCATAAAATGTATCTAAAGGTACTCAGGAGTCAATAGCAAGGTCATAATTTACTATCAGGATTCTGCTGACATTTACAGACCATTTAAACTTTGTTCTTCTGTTTTATAACATCAGCATCAGCACAATCCTTGAAGTGCATCACTGCCTGCCGTGTGACTGTAATGCAACTCGTATGAATAGCTAGCAAAGAATTAGAATTCCTGTTTATGATTTATCTCTGCATCAGTGTAAACATTCTAGTAGGTAACACTTTGTTATAGAACCACTAAATGAAAATGAACATTAAGCTGAATCTTTTAAAAAAGAAAACTTTCTGTGATTTTTAAGGCTAAAAAATTGTCTTAATCCTTCACAAATTATTCAAGAATTATAGGAGTACCTTTTCTTCAGTGAAAGCAAAGAATTTTCTTTTCTTCTGTCACTGGATTACTAAAACAAGCTTTTAAACAATTATCGGAGGTATATATGAATAATATTTTAGAATGTTTTAGACCTGTTTAAATATGCAAATTGGAATTATTTTGCTCAAATAAAATATTCGTGAAGCCAGAGAATTTTTTTTCATGTTTGTAATGCCACTGTACTTTTTAAAAAGTGCCCTACTTGGATGGAGTTTGATGCACCTGAACCATCTGTTAGTGGAAGGTAGCACATCAACAATGCTGAGAATATCCATTGTCATGGGGAAAAAAATTAAAAATATCAATACTGAAGTGTATACAAATACATTAAAATTCTAACTATATAAGGTTAAGATATATACTACATGTATTTGTATAAATCTGCAAAGACTTCCACAGTGGCACAGATTCTTCCAGATTTTTCCAATTGGTGCTGGACTGATGGATCTTCAACTTGTATAAAGTGAAAGTAACCTGGGCTGGAGGTTATATTGTAAAGTGAGGGAAGAAACTGTGAAGCCCAGAGGCAGCAGAACAGGAGAGGAACAGAAGTGGAAACAGGTGGAGTAGAAGAGAATGGAGGAAAGATGTTAAAACAGGAGTCAGAAAGAGGCATGGTTTTAAAACAAAGTGAACATTAACCAGAGAAGTCACGTTTTTAAAGATATTCTGAGTTATCTGAGGAGATAAAGTAGGTCAGAGCACCTTTTTGTTTAATTGTCTTGTACTAGTGAACTATCCTAAGAGACTGAGGTACAGTTCTCATCAAACTGGCACAATAGGCTGATATACTGTACATTGTTCATGAGCCAAATGGTAGTTTTAGTGATCTGATCTAGACTTACCATCCTGAATAGCATGACATGTTAACTGCTGCAGTATAGCTTTGGGGTTGGAGTTGGTAGGCAACCAATTGGCTTGGAGTAGTACAGCTAGAGTATGTTCACATCTGTCTGCAAAATATTTTATAGAAATATTCCTACGCTGCTACACCTGAATATCCACTAGAGACTAGATTTATTGGCTCTACACTTGTTCTCTATGACCATCTGGTATCTGTGTTAGTGTTTCTGACAACTTGGTTGAGATTAAAATCAGTGATTGCTGGAAGGAAGGCAAGCAATCTCATCCAATAGCATCCCTAAAGCCAACCAACCTCTAAGCCTAGTTGCAAAGTCAAAATCAAGTCCTGCCTACATCAGGTTTATGTTTGTCTCATTTAGCTGATTTGATTCTCTGGAGAAAGCAGACATCTGCTTGTTTAAGATGTATCCAAACAAATAACTACCTTTTTCTGTTAGGTCACATACTCATGTTCATCTTCATCCTGTTTCTTGATATAGAACTTTTCTGGTTTTTTGGTTGGTTGGTTTTTGGGGTTTTTTTGGGGGGGTGGAGCTTTTTTCCTTTTTTTTATTAATTGGAAGGAAAATATATCTTTGATTCTGTTATACTTAAGTGTAGCTTCCTGAACTTCCATGGGTATGGCAATGAGAATTGTCAGTTTATTCCAGAAGATGGCAAGAGCATTTCACACACTTCTAACTACTCCATTTCTATCTAGTGCTTTTTGCAGTCCCTTACATTTGGATCAGAACAAATTGCTCATCTGTGTGACTTGCATTTTCTTATGGACTTTCTGTTGATGACCTTGGTAGTTCATTTGTTGAGCTCATTTGACCCAAAGTCCCACTACAGGTTCTCTCTCACACTATCTGTTTTAAACAGAAAAACTATTTCTTTATGGTCCTATTCCACCTTCTAACCTCCATATGCATACTGCAGCATGCAGGAGGCTTGTCCATTTTTGGACTTGCTATAAAAGCACAGTTGAAGCTTCTTCTTTCATGGAAAGCACACTCTCTAGCATCTTTTGAGAGTGAAAGAAAAGTCTGCTCATCTTCATTAGTCATGAAATAACCAGTTGTGTTCTCTGATTACAGATACTCTAATGCATTATTAACATGTATGCTAGCTCTTTCCCTTTTCTTATTAGCCAAATTTAAAATAAAATAATGCATAATGATGAAATTATTCTGTTTCATGAGTTCATTTGCATGAGAACCTACAATGAAAGGAGCATCTCTTGGAAGTTGCAAGCTGAACAAAACTTCCAGAAAGATGAAAAAGCACAAGAACTTCCCATATGTCATTCAGACAAATGACCTGTTCAGAATATGGGGAAGAATTATGTCAAGGAGATCACACACACTCTAGGTGTTCACATAGACATCTTCCTTATCTCACCATTTTTAAATGGTATATTAAGGCTTCCAGTTTGATGATATGGCACTTCAGACTCTAATATACTGATAGAATGAGTTTGGTTTTCTAAGTAGCCTTGTAACTGCAGTAGTGTAATAACTGTAACTGTAATCAGGCTTCTTTAGCTTGGAGTATTGATGGTCATTCAGATTAGTCCAACTGACCGGTTAATATCATACCCTCATTATGCTTTCTGAAATGCTTTGAGCCGTGAATAATTGCTCCTGGCTCTGGAAAAGAATGAAAGCTTCTTTCACAATTTACTGGTTTGGTGGTAAAGGCTGTATTCAATTTACATTTCTATGGGGGTGTCTAACAAATCCATCAAAGAACACAGAATGATGCTGCTGTTGTTTTACTTTTTTTTTTCTTTTTTTAAGAATTTTTTGCAACTTCAGTAGGAACATATGTCATTTAGGGCTATTTCCATGGGCCCAACCAAAACTAGAGTGCTTGGAAAGCAGTATAAAAGAAAAGTGGTTGGTTGTTTGGTTGTTTTGTTTTTGTTCTTTTTTTTTTTTTTTTTTTTTTTCCACAGGCACCAAAGTAAAAACATCTTTTGTTTCTGACAAATCTTTTCTCAGAGAATGGTCTTACGGGAATTCCACTTACTAGCTTTACTCCTAGTTTTTTCCCTTGCATGATTTGTGTAGTTACTGATTATTGTTGCCAAAGCAACTGCTTGGCCAGAAATGGAGGGAGAGGAGAGAAAGGAAATCACAATGCATACAATGCCTTTCAATTACAAATTGCTAGTTTATTTATTTATTTACTTACTCCCAATTTTAAACAATTTAAAAGAATAATACATACACACACACATTTATGCATGTACATTTAGTGCCATACTGTTACCCAACAATATACTCGAAGCGGTGGAAGTGACATAGCATATATACAGGCAATAACGGCAATACTTACATACACTTAGCAACCAGTATCAGCAGCAAGTACCCACGCTGCTCTCAATTAAAATAATTGTAGGTTTTATACCTACGCATTACAAAAATCACCCCATGGGCTGGCCCAGACTATTTTTTTTTCCTCAGTCATCCTGACCCAGCAGTACAAACCAATCTCCTCTGCTTTGCTGTCTTTAATTTTGCATAAATGAATTTCTCCCAGCTCCCAAGGTTGCATGCCTTTGAGCACTAGCTCAACCACTAGGGAGTTTATTTAAAAACTCTGGGACTGTCAAATCCTCTACTACCGTCCCCTCTCTGTTCTCCTGTATGCTACATTTTTGTTCTAGGGGCATAAGTAGTTCATTCTATACTAAATAACAACTTATGTTAGTCACATAATCATAGAACGGCTGAGGTTAGAAGGGACCTCTGGAAGTCATCTGATCCAGCACTTGCACTCATGCAGAGTAACCTAAAGAGGGTTACCACACACAAACAGCAGGTTAATAACACACTTGAAAGATACTTCTAAACCCGTTCTCACAATCAGCCACACAGCTGTACTAAGCTGAAGCTAAAATGAGTTTATACTGCTATGCTATGTCTGTATTGCTCATTACAGCCATGCTTGAGTTTGTTAGGGTTGGATTTCCTCAAGGCAAGCAGTGAGAGCTAGGTACACCCATGCTGTAGACCTTTGCCTTGGCTCACATAAATTCTGTGTATAACCATCTTTCAGAGAAGAATGCTCACCCTCTTCATTTTTCTCTAACACAATGATATTACATGCAGAAATTTCATTTAAGGAATATAACATCCAGTTTCCTGCTGAAGCCCACAATTTGCAGTGCAAAACGGGGTGAAAGTACACATCAACGTGATGCAGATTCAATCCCTTTATCCCTTGTTCCCAACATCATTATATACCCTTTGGTAGCCAGTACACGCGAACATCCGCCAAGGATGAACTTATCATTGGTTACAGCTTTCCGATTATGCAACGAATACTCGGTCCTGATTGGTTAACGCATAAACCGCGAATTTCAAACATTTCAGCCATTCCCCTTGTAGTCTCTTTCTTTGTTCCTAGGCAGCCCTCCGGCTCCCCTATTCACTGCTCCAAGGCCAGGGTGCCCTGCACGTGGTCAGCATAGCCCTTCAGTACAGCCAGGGCCCGCTATAAGTCCTGTACCAGTAACTTTCTCAGGTCTCACAAAACCATACACAAATTATTCATTCTTCTATTTATGAGATCAGCATTGCTTCTGGAGTCACAACATACTTTTTGCAAGTAAACTGTCATTTACAGACTAGAATTTACAGTTTTGGCTGATCAAAACAGTAGTGTGAAAATGACTAATCACTCATTGTATAGTCTGTCTGCAAATAGAAAGCATCATAGGCATTGAAAGAAAGAGTCTACATACATGTCATCCAAACAGAACATTGTGTTTAGCTGAAAATTTTCCTAGGGGTCTGTGGTTATGTACACGGGATGAGCTGCTACAGTGACGTAATGCAGGTTTCTAGGATTAGCAGGTCACTTCATGGAGGTTGAGATTGGATGCAACAAAAGTATTTTTTCAGTTTTTGGCCAGGCCACTATTGGATAGGAATCTCAATGGCAAGTACACACCAATCTTCATCACAATCTGTGCCACACATGGGGGTTTATACCGCTCACCAGACAGTACAGGTCATCACTGGCTCCTCTGTTTGGCTATAACTCTTGGGAGGATCTCCAAGTAAAGGTATTTTAAAGGCTTAATTTCAAGATGGCAAACTCCCAATGCTCACCAAGATACCTACATACTCAACTGTGTGCTTTAGTGTGTTTTTCAGACTACGAATAATATCAGATTGCTCCTTCTTCGAGATTGGGTTTAGGCACTGGCTCATCTTTTCCCTATGCAATTAAAATCAACACAGGCATTTCTCATAAGAAAGGAAAAGCCATTACATAGTATATGTGTATACTTTATTACAACACACTGCAACAACTACATAGGTAAGTACATGGACCTGGAATAAGCAAAAGTACTGTTCATTTATAATCTCATCTAGTGTCTTCTCTGTTTCTTATGATAAACGTTCTCTTTTCACCAATTCTTTCTCCTACCCCATGAACCTGGTTCTTCTTTACCAATATACAAATGACTCCAAAGATAAAGACTTCACTCTCACTCCTTTCCATTGGATTGCTCCTGCAGATGTACTCTAGACAAAACAGTTTTACACACAGAAAATACTTAAGCATTTCTAACCATATAACTTGCAAGACTGTCAGTGTATCCTCATGTTGACATTACAAAAATATGTCTCTGTAGTTTTATTTACATAAAGCCCTCAAAATTTTTAAAGTGTTTTCACAAAAGAAGAAAATGGTTGTTAAGTAACAGAAAATATTATCACTCATAGAATCATAGAATCATAGAATGATTAGGGTTAGAAGCGACTCCCAGAGGTCATCTAGTCCAACCCCCCTGCAAAAATCAGGGACACCCCCAACTAAATCAGGTTGCTCAGGGCCTCATCCAACCTGGCCTTGAACGTCTCCAGGGATGGGACATCCACCACCTCTCTGGGCAGCCTGTTCCAGTGCTCCACAACTCTTACAGTAAAGAATTTTTTTCTAATATCCAATCTAAATCTACCTCCCTCTATTTTGAAACCATTATCCCTTTTCCTGTCACAACAGGCCCTACTGAACAGCCTCTTCCCATCTTTCTTGTAGGTCTTAAGTCTTCCAGTACCTTGAGGTACTGGAAGACCGCTATAAGGTCTCCTCGGAGCCTCCTCTTCTCCAGGCTGACCAGCCCCAACTCTCTCAGCCTGTCCTCATAGGAAAGGTGCTCCAGCCCCTTTATCATCTTTGTGGCCCTCCTCTGGACCCTCTCCAACTGGTCCATGTCCTTCTTATGTTGGGGGTTCCAGAACTGGACACAGTACTCCAGGTGAGGTCTCACAAGGGCAGAGTAGAGGGGGAGAATCACCTTCCTCGACCTGCTGGCCACGCTTCTTTTGATGCAGTCCAGGATGTGGTTGGAATTCTCAGGTGTGTGTTTGGTTTTTTCCTACTAGCACTCAGATACAGAAGAAAGTGTGTTCAGAGATGTCAATTAATGTAGTCTCAATAAAAAAGCTTTAAGGTACATCATAAGCAGCATCACGTGCCTTTTGGTGCTCTTCCTACACCTCACAGCTGACTTCCTTTCTCCTGTTTTAAAGGATAAATTTTTGACCAGACACTTAAAGCCCTCTTTTCCCAGTCAGTCTCTAAGCAATCAGACAACATTTCAGCTGAGGTGCCAGAGACAAGATAGCAAAGTATCTATAAAACCTGCATTCCATTTTTTTGTCTTCCAGAGCCATTGCAAAGGAGGCAGAATTAACATGATGATCAAGCCCACATAGTTTTTACATTCTTGAAAAATCAAGTGATAACTGCTGACTGCACTCTAATTTTGCATTATTCTGCCCAGCAAATTTGAAAAAATGTCCCACCACACAATTAAAGGAATTTCTTCATAATTGAGAAGAGAAATACATATATGTGTTAACTTTGATACACCTCTGATGTATCTTTATATTATCTACTTTCAGAATAGACTATAGTATACAGACTAAATATTCATAAGAAAATTTATGGCAGGGTACCAGGGTAGCAGTATAACGTACAGTTACTAATGCCTTTATATGGGGGCAGGCAGTACCCGGGGGAAGACCCGTGACCTTTCCCTAAGAGAATGATATCTAGTTTTAATAAGTGATTATACCCAACCCATTTAAGTATATCATTACAAAACTGATTCGGGAAGTCGCTAAAAATTTGTCAATATAATTGTGAAATATAATGAATGGTTATTCCATTTAAACAAGAAGAAAAAGGTTATCTTGTTCCCAAACAATGCCTCCATCCTTTTTATGTATAAAATATAGTTCTCTGTTTGTGCTTGATAGAAACCAATTTAACAGGTAAGGGACTATAAGGCTTTTCTACTCAACCTTGAATTTATACTTCAAACTTCCATTTTTCTTATGTGTCCTGAGATCAGCTACTAACAGTGAAGGATTTTTGATGTTGTACAGTTCTCTGGTAATCAATAGTCTCTCACAAAGATAGGTGGCTCTGCTGTATTTTTGTGGCAAGCTGCACAAAATGCAACCTCACTGGAAATCTTTCAGATCACCAGCACAAACAGGGAATGCACTGACAATTATTACGCTCAATCTTCATTCACACTTCTGATTCTTTGGCCATACAGATCAGTTCGATACTTAATGTCTAGTTTATTGTGACTTTATTTTTTCCTAACAAGAAGGGAAGAGAAGGTAAGGACTTTGCTGATTAACAGTTATGGCCAATTAGATAAAAACATGATCTGGGTTGGTTTTTATTTTTTCATAAAACTTTCATATGTTAAGTGTGTAAATATTTAAACATACTTCTTTTGGAGGAAGTATGCTGTGGCCAAATTGCCTTGCAATGGGAAATTTCTATAAATATAGTTATGTTACAGAGGCATGAACAATAAAGCATTAATGAATATTAAATAAAGCTAACCTGTTTAACAAGCTGTTTACTTTGTCTCTGTTACAGAAAGGCTCATTTTCTGTGTCTGATCACAGTCTGCAGAACGGGGAGAACACTAAAGAAAGAATATCTTTACTGCTGTCAGAGTAATAGGCTCTTTGTGTCTAGTACTTATAATAAAATATGACATAATCTGCATTGAAAGATTGGTAGCTTCTCAAATTAGGATAAATATTAACATATTGTTACATGAAAATATTCACAATGTTTGTTTTAAAACCACAGAACTCTGAAAGGAGAAGAAACTGATTCTTCAATTATATAGCTATGTTAATTATATGAGTGATCTTCCAGTTTTTGTCTTCGGAATTGATGGATAAATGAATGGGGCTGCACAAAGACTCTTCAGTGAAGTGAGAAAAAGTCTTTATGCAGAAGCAACTAAAGAAATTTTATAACTAAAGTCTTGTGAGATTAATAACTTCTTTGCAATGATTATGATGTATGGCAAAAAAAACCCGATAGCTTGTTGCTGGATGCATTTATTTCTGTTTGCTAAAGCTAGCTCTCACAGAAGTTCTCTTGCATTCAAAACTACACGATCAGCAAAGGTAATCAAAAAAGGTGGGAGGGAGAAAAAGGTGGGAGGGGGTAAAGAAGGAGGAAGAGGTACAGCCTAAATATTCACCTAGAGGGATAGACAAATGGATATGAATGATTTATAACAAATGGAAACGTACTCCCCCAAGCTATAAGATTTCTTCTGGCAGAGACATATTTTGATATCCCAACATGGTGACAGCCAGCCCACTATTCCTAGAGAGAGAAACAAAACAGTAATAGAAGTCCAACATGAAAACTGAAGCAAGTATAAGAGCTGATATTTGTGATGTTACACGCCTTCCCTGCAGGCAGCAGTCTCTTTTCCCTATCCGGCTGGTAGAAACTCAACCACTATGAAGCCAAGAACAGAAGAATTACTGATTGGAAGGAGAACTGGAAAGAGGCAGAATAATTATCTGGAGAAAAAAAAAGTTGCTGAACAGGAATGTGCACAGAAAGAGAAACACCAGGAGAAAAGTCTCAGCATTTCTCCTCCCTCAATCACCTGGGCTGCAACACTAGATTCCTGTCTCACCAGGCCCAAGACTTGTGTACTCTTTTGCTGTTGTGATCTGACACAGACAGGTCAGGGAACAAAATGTGTTTCAGCTGTGATTCCCATTCCAGGATATCAAAAGCATCATCTGTAGTCTGCAGTCTAAGGGCTAAGGAGCTGGTGGGGTAGGTGGTAGACCGGGCAGGTATGAATCTTTGCAGGCTACACAGAAACTAAATCTAAGGCTTTCTGCATCATGCATTATTCCAGCAAATGCTATGATTTTTCTTGTTATAAACCATATGGGTACTCCCTCCTCTACACAGAGAGTGTCAACTACCCGCTCCTGAGTCCCATCTCAGGCAACTACACTTCTCGTTATTCTTGGGTTGATATTTTCTTCCTGTGAGGACTCTGGTGAGTGCCACATGCATTAGATTTTTTCCTAATGACTAAACTGCTTAAACCATAGCAATTCTCTATTCTGTAAACCTGAAAATGAACTGCTATATTTCCAGATTTTTTTGAGATCTCATATTATGCCTCAGTTCCTATTTTTGGCTTTGTTTTGTTGTGTAATGAAGGCAGAGCTTTTTCATTTTAGAAAAAAAAAAGCCCACCTAATTATCCAAATGGGGTGGAATTTTATTTTCTTCCTTAGATTCTTTTGCATCCTATCTTGGCACTTAATTCAGAAATATGCCTGAACAGCTGAAATAGGACATTGAGGTGAAAAAAAGTGCCTAAGATATCCAATTATAACTGCATTGTTGACTTGGGTAGCTTGCATAATGTGTGTGTGCCTCCACTTTCCTCTACTGTGGATACATGTTATAAGCTTATCTGTACTGTGAAACTGTGTGTGAAGACTTCCAATACCTGATTATAAATTGCATTCTGAGAACCTCATAAAAAGGGTGGAACTTACAGCTAGTGCCAGGAATGATTATTATCATTAATAACAATGAGATGTACTATGCTGTTAAAACAGTCATTTTTTTCCTTTGTTAGATTAAGAAACCTTTCTCTAGACTTTGTGTAATCAGAGATATGGAAAGCATTTTGGGATCCTTTAGGATGAAAGGGACAAATAAAAAATGTGGCATGAATCATCATAGTGTTAATCATAGCATTAAATATTCAGTAACTAAGCATTTACAATTGGCGTGGCGGGGAGGGGAGGGAATGGGGAGGGGAATTACTTTGTGCTACACTCCAAGCTCAGATTTGCTGCACATTGTGAACAGGGCAGAACAAGCTGAGCAGGCAAAGTCATCAGAGGTATTCAAGAGCTCTGGCTTTCTCTTCATTAATTGCTGCCTCTGATTTAATGTCATCAGGAGCTTGCTGATTTACAACAAACTGGTAATAAAACAGAGGTATGTGAGCAGACAGACAGTAAGTTTTTCTCCAGTTCATTCCTTGGTTAAGGCAACACCACGATGACAAGCAACATGCAGCAGAATGTAATGAAAGTGAAGAACCAGGGGCAGATTATACTGACAGAAAGATGCCTTCTTTTGTTACACTATCAGTGATAGTCTGTCAAACAAACACGAG
Source organism: Heliornis fulica (assembly GCA_013399135.1). NCBI lineage: Eukaryota > Metazoa > Chordata > Aves > Gruiformes > Heliornithidae > Heliornis > Heliornis fulica. The sequence goes on from VXBZ01010656.1 coordinate 157,084, forward strand.
CCAGTGTTTTTAAGTTCCGTCTAACAACACAAACAATACAGTCCCAAAGCCTGAAAAGCTCTGATGTTCAGCTGAGGGAAAGTTGCAATGGAATTGTAATGAGAGACAATACATTTCTACAGTTCTGCTGAAGACAAGAGACATATCTATTCTGTAAAGTTACCCAATGAGCTGAACTTCACAATGTCCAATACGTAACAGCTTTGAACCAAATGTTCACAGTTGCTGTTCTTGCTTGGTTTAAAAAGCCTTAAAATTTTCTATAGTGGTAAAGACATGTGCAATACACTTTATATTAATTTTCTTTACCAAATTGAGACATTTACTAAAGATTCTAGTACTAACACATATGTGCAAAAGGTGCATATTTATAATTAAAATCTAACAAAAGCATTCAGACAAAAAAATTATTTTTAATTACAGGAGAGTAATCTTCAGAAAGTTTATAAAAAGGAATGAACAGAGTAGTCTGGTGTGTGTCCAGAAAAGATAGAATTCTGCAAAAGTAAAATAAACATTTTAAATTATATCATGTAGTCAACAAATCCTAAAAGAGAGAAAAAACCACTGTAGTGATACACAGATTATCACACATTAGTGATATGAAATGTTAAACTACATAAGGAGACAGCCTAGTGCCTACTTTAAACTGTTCAGGTACTCTTTAGACTGAGATCCTCCTTTAAAATAAATTATAAATGAAACATTTATGGTGTCTCCATTAGTGATCATTGTAGAATCTATGCAGTTTAAGTACCAGTAATCTGGGAACATTTTTTTTAAAATTAGAAATAAATTATTTATCATGAAAAGCAAAGGAAAACAAAACAAAGAAAGTTCTAACCTTACTAATTTATTTTCCAACCCTGCCTACAAGTCAAGTCAAAGGAAGGTAAGGTAAGGCAAGGCAAAAGGATTAATTTCCTAAACCCACAGACAAAAGAAAAACCCAAAACACAAACCCCCCC
>VXBZ01010656.1:158072-193581 GCA_013399135.1 Heliornis fulica
AAAATCTTCCCCCCTCCCACCCCAAGCTGTGTAAAAGGTGTTTCACAGTACAGTCATGTTTTGACCCAGGTCTTACTAAGATTCCTGAGATTTCTTACTCAGTTTAGCAATGGCAACATTTTTGCATTTATCAGAAAGATTCAGTGTTATGCACTCAAACAAACAGGAAAACATTCTATTAACCACTATGATTCAAAGTGAAGGAGTATCAGTTACATCCCTAAAATTTAATTCAGGAAGAAAACATAATAGGTTAATAAGCTAATCCCTAAAAAGATCTTACAACAAATACCTGTGAAGTTCAACTTGCATTAAAAGACCTTCTTCACCCATTAAAAATCCATTTCATGTATATACTTGTAATGAAGTTTGTATTTCTTTTTACTTGGTACAACTAATGTTTTTATTCATAGACACCATAAGATAAATGATGTCTTTAACTATTCAATGCTTTGCTTTCAACTGCTGCTGTAAACGTTATTATGTGGATACATCAGCAGGCTATATTTTGCAAACAGATGCGAGAGAACTACCAGCACACCACCAGCACAGTTGAACTGGAGCCATCTTTCAGCTGGAAACTGCATAGTTATGGCTACTGATTCTGTACTTTTAAAGCCCTTATGAAAATGTGTGTTAGCTTGATGCTGAAACAAAAATTTGGGGCATTAAGACAGTTTGCATTCAGGTTTGTCAGTGAAAACTTCTGGGAGAGACAGGATAAGCTCATATTTTTTGTGAATTTCCTGTGTGGATAAGCACAATGCAGCCAGTGTCTTCTTACTTCAGAATCCAAGGGTCTTGAAAAATTAGTACTTTTGTGATAGAATTTCCTTAGGTGCCCTCTAAAAGCATTGTTTTGAAGATCTGACAACTGGTGAAAACCTAATTACCAGATCTATCAAGTGCAGCAGGTTTTTGAAGTATGTTTCTTGTTCATCACACTTTCAAAATTTGGTCTTACAGGTTAGTCCACTGCAGACAGTGAAAATCAAAAGTTAGGGTAAGACCTTTGGTAGTTCCTCTATTTGTGATTTAGGTTTATTATCTCTGTCAAATCACAGATTTCACCTTTTTTGTCTGAAATTCTGGATTACATGATTTCACGGTAGTTATCTGAGGCCAGACACTGAAGTTACATCTATGCTAGCATACAGAATAGTTGAGGGACCATTGAGCAGATAGCTGACACAGCATAACTCATCCCCATAAATTTTTACTCCTTTAGATCTAAACCAGTGTGGTCCCGCTAGGTTTGGTCCTTGGCCCATGCTAACACCTCTGCATTGCCTGGCATCACTGCAAGAGACCAGACAACAGACTGGACATTGTACATGACAAGGTACTTAACACTCATGTACATGTCCTGGCCCTCTGGCTTGCTTACTCATTAGCAAATAACTTATAGAAAAAGTTTGGGTTTTGCTAAGTTTAGAATCCCTGAAGGCAACTCTGCTAAAGCAGACCTTGATATCACCTGCAGAATGTCTACTGATAAGCTCGTTAGCAAAGTCTGCAGCCACTGTCTGCAGATTTCATTTTTTATTGTCACAATGCTTATGTGATTGCCCAGGAAACAGAAAGAAACTATGTAATCAGTGCCTCTCTCTACCACAATAAAGACTAGTCATTAGCTCTTCTAAAGGGACTATGTGATACATTCGTTGAATACAACACCAATTCATTGTGTTGACAGTTTTTATGATATTTATATGCTATTGTTCTTGTTTCCACACGCAAAAAAGCTTCTGTTTTGCCCATACTAGATCCCCATCTGCCTTTACAATAAGCTTATGAATCCTCACTAGCATACAGCAATTCTCAATTTTTTTTTAAATTATCATTATCTTTTAAATGAGTTTATGGCACCTGGGAGTTAGAATAATTAATTATTTTTTAAAAATATTCTGCATATATAAACTACAGGTTTGATGGCTACATCATTGACTAGGTCTTTCTTCCAAGAGTAGCAGTGCATCTACATTCCAGATTCCATAGGATTTTGTAAAGCATGTATGCAAAAAAAGCATATCAGTTAGAACTTTTTAAAATAAAAACCTAAAGAATAACACACCATATTGCAGCACTTTTTTCTCATAAAATCTCTATACCTTTAATATTTTTTCTCAAAAACATCACAAGCAACAAGTTACAATGTCTATTATATTCTTTCCAGAGAATTAAGTTGCAAATCCATCTTCATCTAAAACAGGGTAACAATATTAACACATTATTTGCCTCATGAATAGTCATACCAATGAAATGAAACAAAGATGTGTTTTTTAACAAACTATGATATATCTAAGATACACAAGCAGCACAAAAAATAGCAGAGGAAATACAATGGAAGCTTTTGTTTGTGTGCGGTCAAAACTAATGCTATTTTCCACAGCAATATAAAAGTCTGCATTAACCAATATACTCTATTCCGATTACTTTTCAGTCCTCATCTACTGTCTGCCTCAAACATTTTTAATCACTGAACATCCTCTTTTTAATGATGCAAGTATAAGAAGTAATAGCTGAATTTGCATTACTAGACATCCAGCTAAGGATACAAAGCAAAATGAAATAGAAAACCCAGAAAAGGCATTTGGAATTGCATTATTTCACTGTTCCCTCCAGCTGGGATTAAAAATAAGCTACACACTGGCAAGCAACCATATTTTATACTAATTTCCCCACTTCTCTTCTTGCTGAAAAAACTTGCAGTTCTCTTGAACTCCTTATTAATGTGAGTAAAAATATATAATTAGATATTGATTTGGGAAATTACACCACCTCAACAGGCATCTACAATTAGCTAAACACCATGTATTTGCAGTAAAAATGCATCTTCTAAGTACATAATTTTATTGTTCCCCGGAAGCACAACTTTTGTTCTTACATTTTGACTGTATTTTTTCTAAATGTACCTAAATGGAGATTTTTTTCCCCATTGGACTAATTCTTGCTGTGTTCTGCAATCAAATCTTCAATGCAGATACAACACTTTGTCGTGTTACGTCTGCAAGCTAGCCAGCAGAAGTCTTGTTATTCCTGAAATGATTTGAAGCTTCCTGTGAAATAGAGATGCCTGTGATCAAGTCCCCAGGAGCCTGCACAGTCCTTCTTGTGGGAATTAGGAAGGAACTGGAGGGATACTCAGGCTGTAGCTTCATAGTGCTGCAATTTCACTCTGCCTGATTACAGTTCCTATACGTATTCACTCATAAAAGATAAGAACTGACTTTTGGTCAAAGGATTTAAGAAACAGAATGTGGATTATATGCACACATCACATTTTCGGTGAAAATACAATAAAAGACATTAGCATTTTATGGTTTCAGTACCAGTTGAAAGCTGTCTTGGAAGCATACAATTATTTTATTGTGCAGCCAGTACATTTTTTAAAATGTGTTACTGCATTACTATATATATAAAGCACTATTGTATACACATTATTTTGTAGACTGACAGACAGCCTACAGATAAAGCAAGTCTGACAAATTGGTAGAATCTGGATATGTAGGGGAAGACTGACATGCAGAATATTCTTAAAATAAGCAAGAATGAGCTAGATTTGAAAATAACCTTGGAAATGTGGGAATATTAACATATCAGACAGACCCCATTCTATCCAGGGTAGCAACTGCATCAAAAGGTTTTCATTACATTTTTTCCTGCTCTTTTTTCAGAGGAAGTGGAGAAAAAAGAGGCTGATATTTTGTTTAAAGCCACAAAATGCATATAACTAAAGACTGACTAGTGGGATAAGCATGGAAATTGTGATGGTTTGAGGATACCTGAGCCAATATTTGGAGGGAAAAGACAGCATAATTAGGACAGCTGAGGTAGTATGGCAAACACTGAGAATGTAGAAACTAAGACACAGGTGGAGATGGGTTTTTTTGCAAAATTTTAGAGAATACAACATACAAATCCCTTGAAAACAGTTTCAGACTATGTATTTCCACTATCCAAATGCATTTGACAGGCAAGGAGAAAGGAAATTATTCCGGTGATTTGGATATTCACAAATAAATACTTCCTGGATTTAATAGGATTTGACATGTAGCAGACCCAAACTTAATAGGTAAGAACAGAAGAGCAATGCCACCTGACACTTAGATCCAAACAGTGTTCTAGGATTAATACCTTAACACTGTATATGACAGAGCAGCATGATAGCATTTATAAGATGGGGACTAATCTTTTGGAGACTAGTCATAATAATTTTTCCTCTTCTTTCCAGTTTTCCCCATACTTCTATGATATAAAGCATTAAGATGAAATTTATGTATCTCACAGTCCTTGGAGAAAGTCTCAAACTGCCTGGGAAAATCTTTTGTACATTAACTATTCCTTAGCATATTTACAAAAAGTCACCTTTTGCTGCAAGTAATATTTAAAGTTTCTGTGAAACTCCTCTACAGATCAATGGACAAGCGTTTTCTAAAAATGTTAATTGCTTATTTTGTTCCACACAAAAATCACTGCGTGGAAAAAGAATTAGGGAGATGTCTCATAAGTCTTCCCTCCCTTTCACAAGTATCTTTGTGAAAACAGGCAGAAGTAGCTATAGTCATTGGTATCTATGAGTTTTAGTCGCTGATAGGAACCAATTCTTACAAGAGTCATTAAAAGCGTGCTTTATCACAATGCTTCCTTCAGGAATTGGGGCATTTCTTTGCAGGAAAGGGACTGTAATGAATCTATGATTAATTTTTCTGAAGTTTAGAAACCGTGAGTCTGTTTATATATAATAGAAGTAAAAACAAATGTTATTTGCCATGTAAATGGCAGATTGAAGTTCTCCAAGACTGGGTCTCTTCTGTATTTGAATCCTCTACACTGCATATCTATAACCATCTTATAATTACACTGAAAGCAAACTCTTTCTTGTCCTCTGAAATTGGAGGTAATGCTTCCATTAATTACAGTGGATGTTGGCATGCACAGGATTTATGTATGTGCAGAGAATTTCTTTCATTTAAATGCTATTATTTAGCAGTTCTGCCAACATGGTAGCAGGTATTTATAAATGTTTTACTTCTTGTTTCCTTTTTTCATGCATCATGTCCTCAGACAGCTTTTCATTTTTTCAAAGACTCCAGCCAGGTAGACATGTCATTAACCTCAACTATGGAACTTTGCCAGAAACACTTTCTAAAGGAAAGATATCTTTGTCATTTCATTAGAAAACTTGCATTACATTCAGAAACAGTTTTATTTGAATCCTCTTTTAATCATCAAACTTGCGTGGTCTCCCACCATAACCTGTGATTTCTGGGTTGAAGCTAAAATAATTTCCTTGGCAGGAAATCCTGACACCTGAAGCCCTTGTCATGACATTAATTTAGTTACCGAGCTCTTATGATGAATTTATAGGAGAAGAGTTTTCAAAAATGTGTGGTGGTATTCTTTTTTCTAAAAGAATATTCAGAATGGATTTACATATTTCTGATGAAATATATTACTTTGTACCTTGTTCCTTGAGGGCTTTAAATAACATTTCCTTCTTAATTTTGCTCTCTTTTTTTTCATATTTCAGCTCCTCTTGATTGGTATCTAACTCTCCCAAGGTAATAAGGTCATTCAAACAATGAAATGTCTGGCTTGCTTTCCGTTTTCAAGGGTCTACCCTTCTCTTAATGGGCTGGTTCTTCTCTAGAAGGATTATTTCCGTGGAGGATATGTTTCCGTTCAAACTGTCTTTAGAATCTTTCAGTGTTAGGTGTGATAATTGGACTTTACCATACAGTTATGTTCTTTTTATTTAACTTAGATACTCTATAAAAATGCCTTTATACTCACAGTCTTCTCATGAGACCAGAACTTTAATGCAAATCGAAAAGTAATGCAGATGGAGTGGGGGCTGAGTCCAATTAACAGTAAAGCTTTTGAATGCTAGTCCTCGTCCCCCCATGCCTCGAGGTTGCTATATACAAATTAGCTTATTCCCGCAGGCTTTGTAGCTACAGTTATCATGACACTTCACATAAGGTAATTAGATCCACTCATATCTGCCTACTAAAGACCCCACAACTATCTTTTATGTGCTAATGGAAGAGATACTTTCTTCCCGGGAAAGCGTAGTTGTTGCTCCCTCCTATCACATATATGCAAGCAATTTAAGTGTCATCATAGGGAAGCTGGGGGGNATAGACAGGTTCCTGTCAGTCGTGGTGGTAGTCATGGAGCTCCCCCCTTGATATGCTGACTCCATACCAAGTTGAATTCCTCCACACTGCAAAAAGAAGGCTAGGACACCTCATGCGACAACACAGAACTGTAGTGGTGCCCAAGAACAACAGAGAACTCTGAAGAGAACTGCTGTGCTAGCAAAAGTGGTGTGCTCAAAATAATAAGCGTAGGCTTCTGTAGAAGGCAAATGGGGAGTTTACTTTCAAAATCCATGCACTTATGACTAAAACAAACTTCTGTGACTGCTTTCTATTATGAAAAAGAAAGATAATTCTCCCTTCCTACAAAGCCCCTAACAGCAACACGATTTATTTTTAAATAGAGATATTTTGAAGTGGAAATATTTTCCATTTGGAGTTATTGTTCTAATGTTTCATGGGAACAGTCATTCAGATCTCCTGCACTTCTGTTGGACTTTCCATCTGTACTTTCTTATTATATCATAGCTATTGCCTGCTGCTACTGAATATCTCTTCCCCTATCTGATGGCAACATTAATAGAGATATAACACACAGAAATGTTAAGAGAATGGTCTTTACTTCCCGATTCCATCATAGTGCTTAGATTAGTGTTACACACACTGACATTTCAGTATTTCATGAGGAATTTTTATGCTGAGGGGTCATTTACCACAAAATATTAACTTTTACTATTATTTTTAATACTAAAAATAATAATGTATAGAAAAAAATCCCAAAGCTTTATCCATTAAATTATTCATGAAGGATGGTTTCCATATAGCTCAAATATTAACAAATATTAACATCATAAAGAGCAATAAAAATACCCCAGAGAGGACTTCACAAATCAACAAATCAACAACAGTATAACAATCAAACAAAAAACCTGAAAAAGATCACTCCCCCACCCCACACCACCACCCGCTTCTTGGGATTTCCCACAATATGGAATTGAAAAATTTGGGTTGAGAAAAAAGCGACAATATCCCATTAAATGTAGGCAAAAGCCTGTGTGCGTTCGCGTGTACAGGAGCATGTGTGCACAATAACTGAAGAATAATAGGTTAGAGATTATACTAAAACCAGATTAGAACATTTTGCTTGCAGCAAATTAAATGACACTAATAGATATGCAAATCAGACTACTATTATGTAAATCACACAGTTTCAATATTCTGTTTAATGGAGAACCATTTTAACACTGAGTTCAAAATTACAGTTGTCTAAGTATCATAGAGTTTAAGAAGGAATTTCTTGACAGCATATGAAATGTTGGGAAAATATTATTTCTTTGTCCCATTCCATCCTACAACCACCCTACTAACAGAGTCACAACCTGAATGCTTTTACAAGAAATGAGTCGAAAAACTGTACTAGACAGTTACATTTCCTTTAGCTTTTTTCATCATGGAACTTGTGCGATGAAATCAATCTCTGTAAGGACAAACTTTGTCACCTTCTTTCTAGTAAATCCTCCCTCGGTCAAATCTTTCTCTTCTTTCTCTCTTCTTTCTCTCTTCCATGGAAACAGCTACACACACAGTGTATTTTCACGTTACCACTTGAATGAGAAATAAAAATACTAATAATAGAGCAGATGTTTTAGCAGGTTCTCTTTATTTTATTGAAATCCACCTTACCTAATTGCAGTGTGTCCTCAAACATTTTCATAACAAAATTATCTGGTCCTTATGACGCCATTGAGAGCAGCACAACGAAGTATTGTCAATAAATTTTTCATGTGGAAGAATTTTGCATTGCCAGCTTGTGCTGGAGTAATGAACAACAATCTCTTTTCGCTGGATGAGCAGCTCTAAGCAACAGTCACGTGAAGTAGCTCTATCAGTTTTATTCACCTTGAGACCTAAGCAATCGCACTCGGGTTGTGACAGCCCTTCACATTAAATTGTTACACGAGTGGAGCTGGCCTTTCTCCTTTTCAGTAATGTTCCAGACAGGTCCTATTAGCAAATTTCTGGTTGCTAATAACTTTCAGAGATCAACAGATCAATGCCTACTGGCCTTTTGATGACAGTTACTATGTTAATTAATAACATAAAACAGGAACACAAAGGGAAGGTTGTTGTCTCGTACTGAAAAGAGATGCTTTGAAGGGCCCTTACTGAGAATCAAAGGCTACATGCACAAATTTTCAGATTCTACAGGAACAAGGTACAGAATGCATTTCTTGCAAATTCACTTCTTTTAGCTCACTCTTGTCCAGTAATGATAAGAAATGCTCATCTTTCTCCTTTTTCATGCTGGGCAGTGTGAACAAAAGTACTGAAACATCAAGCAGATGTGATAGTCTTAGGATGGGAAACAAAATATTTTTTAGTCTAAAAAGTGCCTCTAGGTGCTTTTTCTGTAATTTGTATGGTAAAGTGTCCTAATGGGAAAACATAAAAAAGAAAAATAGTAGAAAGGAAAGGAAACACTGCATAATGCACGCTGTGTATTAGAAATCCCTGCAGAATGTCCTGATAAGCTCCACACAGCTGATGAGCTTGCACTGAAGAAGCTGATGGCACTGTTGGTGGTATCTTGCAAAAATGAGGAGGGCTACAGAGAAAAAAAGCCATTCATACTTCTCTTTCTCTAGTCTAATGTGCACTACTTTGAATCTGCCTGGATTGTGCACCCTGGATTGATCCATGGAAAATCACAATTGTTCAAGTCTTACAGCAATACAGACAAGCATATATATTGTGGGTTGACCCTGACTGGAGGCCAGGAGCACACCAAAGCGGCTCTACCACTCTCCCTCCTCAGCTGAACAGAGGAGAGAAAATAATGGTGGGTTGAGGACAAGGAAGATTATTCACCAGTTACGTCACAGGCAAAACAGACTGAACTTAGAAAAAAAAATCTAATTTGTGATTGAGCATAACAGAGCACAGTAATGAAAAGTAAACCCAAATCTTAACCTCTCACCACCCCTCCCTTCTTACTGGGATTATCTTCACTCCCAACTTTCATAACCTCCTTTCCCCAACTCCCAAATGGCACAGGGAAGGGGGGTTGTGGTCTGTTCATTACCTGTTGCCTCTGCTGCTACTTCTTCCTCAGTGGAGGACTCATCACACTCTTCCACTCCAGCATTAGCTTCCTCTCATGTGAGACAGTTCTCCTGAAACTTCTCCAAGATGAGTCCTTTCCATGGGCTGCAGTTCTTCATGAACTGGTCCAGCATGGGTCTCTTCCACTGAGTGCTTTCAGGACCAGACTGCTCCAGCATGAGTCCTCTGCAGGATCACAAATCTGCCCTGGCATAAGGATGCTCTCTCGATGGGGCCACTGGTCTTGCGAGGTGCTTACTCCAGCACTGGGGTATTCTCCATGGGCTGCAGCGGGACATCCTGCTTCACTGGGGTCTTCACCATGTGCTGCAGGTGAATCTCTGCTCCCATGCCTGAAGTGCATCTTCCTCTTCTTTCTGGACTGACCTCAATGTCTGCAAAGTTTCTGACTTCTTCTCATTCCCTCCTCTAGCTGAAAAAGCTGCTGCTTCTGTTTTTTGTTGTTTTATTTCTTCCTTCTTAAATGTAGAAGCACTACTACTGTCCCTGACTGGCATGGCCTTGGCCAGTGGTGGGTCCATCTTCTCAGAGAAGCCACTCTGTAGCCTCCCCACTACCAAAACCTTGCCACACAACCCCAAAACAATATAGCTCAGACAGAAAGACCTTCCTAACCAAAGGAACCTTTATTGCATAATTCTTTCTATTTTTAATTTAATGAATATAAGTCTTATTACATAGAGTCTATGCTCCTTTGCATACTATTTAACCGTAATTCAGATGTGGAACAGGAAATTTGCAACAGGCTCTGAATGATTTCATTCAGGTTTTCTCACATTTCCTGCAGGACAGGAAAATGGATTCATCCCTCATAGAGGAGGATATGTACAATGTGTCCCTAGATGGCTTGTGTTAAATATACTTGCAGTAGCAGAACTGGATTGTCTAATGTAGATTTGCATGGTCCGGGCTACTAAAGCTTGATTTTGCAAGGGAAAACAATGACATTTTAATAAGGATGTTAATCAGCAGTGCACATTTGCTGTGTAAAGTCCCACTAACTGCAGGGAATTTGTTTCAGAAGCTGAGGTCACCAAGGACATTGTGACCTTTTGAAGATGGACAAATGTGGTTATTGAAGGTGGATTTGCATTTGTATAACTAAGCAACAAAGACTAAAAAAAACCACCCCAAAACAAACAACAGCAACAGAAAACCCCAACCCAGAAAGCAAAGGCAAAAAAGATTAATTTTTTATGGAGAAAATATTTTTTTTAATTAACTAGCCTGAATAATACAAGTGTTGATTGGTCACTGCACTCCTCTGAGACATTAGGTAGACATTTTATTAGCAAATTGGGAAAAGATTGCTAGCAATAGCTTTAAAAGAAAATCAGACATTGCTTTTCCAGCAGCAATTAACCCTGAATAATGGGATTTTTTCACACATGTTATTCATGTAAATGTTCTGATACTGTTTCTAGAAAGAATAATGAACTTAAGATCTAGAGATCTGTTACTACTAGTGCTTTAACCAGCAGATGAGGCCCAAGGGTCATCCGAGTTTTCAGGGAGAAATGCAGAATGGGCCAGAGCAATCAGAGAGGTAAGAGTGTAATCAGTATATGATCAAGATTAATGTGGGAAAGATAATCAGCAGCTTCTGTCTGTCAGGAAAACTGTTGACCTGCACAGCAGGGATTGGATTTTACTCAAGAAGCTGAAGGGCAAACAGCAAAAAAAGAAATCACTACTTAGAAATGGGATGAAGATGGGTTAAGTAATCATAAAAAAATTAATCTAAAAGAAGCATAACTCCAGAAGGTCAAAATATGGATCATAAAGTACCAGCAGAAAAAAGACCACCTGAATTTTATAGTAAGATTAAAAAAAAACCCAAAAACCAAAACAAAAACAAAAAACACCCAACCAACCTAAAATAGAAAAGGCAGGGAAAATGTGTAAATTAGTCTTTCACTTCTGTGTGGAATTAGAAAGCAATGTGACCCAGCAAATGTATATGATATACAAATAATGGGGGAACCAAAAGATAATGTCAGACCAACATTATACATGCAGAAAAAAAAAAAAATCTCATTTAAGTTTAAACCACCTAAAGGAGGGAAGGTTGATTTCAGTTCGCTGCGCACATTTCCTGCTCAGGTCACTAAAAGTAACATTTCCAAATGTGCCTAACACCATTGCCCTGCAATGAAATTTAAATCTATCTTACCTGCTTTCATCCTGAAAATGAATAAGTTTTCCAAGTGTTTTCGGAATCTTTACTGTCATTCTTTCCTTCTCTTAGCTTTCCATATGATGACACTATCTGACTACACAGATGTATAACAAAAGAATGTGTATTAGCAGAGGTGTTCTGCCTTAGGTGTTCTGGTTTAGGTGTTCTGATCATAACCAGTGAAAAATATGGATAGTTGGATGGAGAACTTGAAGTGACAAAAAGAAGTAATTTATTCTGATTCATAAATTACACATCTCAAACTAAAAAATATCTAGAAGTAAACATCTACAGAAGAGAAATTTTCTTTTCTCATTGCAATGTTTTCTATCCTAATTGAAAAAAATGGAAAGAACAATATAATCTGAAATATATTAAATCTCTCCTGTCCTATAGAAATAAAATAATATTTAAGAAACTGAGATACAAGAGGTCTACGTGCAGAATGGTTGCATCTGCATACAATTTTGCAACTGCAAGAATGGTTGGTACAATCTGTTTAGCTCTGAAAACACTTTAATAAACTAAGTTAAAATTTATCAGGCAGCTAAACTTCTGTGCCTCTGCAAACCCAGACATGTCTCAGGCTTCCCAGTATTGGGACTCCCATCTACCCTTAGGGATGTAATAGATGGTAATAGATGGCTTTTAATGAAGCTGAGGTACACATATGGGTTCTGGTTGCACCAAGACATTATGTTTTCTTTTAAATTGTCATAGACCTTGTTTTTTAAAACAGTACTTATTTTAGGGTGACTAGTTGAAATTTTGTACCTCCTTATTCTGTTTCCAAATCCTTTTTACTCCCTTGAGTATCCCAGTCATTTTTTTGGGCTATAGGCTTGTCCTGGGCTCTGCGACAAGGACAGACATACATGTGTACAAGCATTTATGCTCAACCTCCCTACAATGCAAAGAAAATTCACTGCGCAGCAGACTCAGTCTTCACAGAGACAGAAGAAAAGCTACTGAGCATCCCTACATAGTATAATGTTTAGACTGCTCCCTGGGTTGTACGTGCATCTTGATCTACTCAGATCTTTCCCTATTTATTAGCTGTTGTGGATTTTTCACACAATGCAACAAGAAGGAAAATTTTAAATAGGATGCATTACCTTAAACTTACTAATTGATTTACTGAGTACAATATTGCAGCAGCTGCCTTTATTCAATTTCAAAAGCCCTGGCTCTAAAATTTCATCAAGAAATTATATCTACAAACACCAAGCATTAATTATCATTAGTGTTAAACAATTTCATATTAGATTAGTATAAAATTAATTTATGCATGCATATCAGCTGTTAGATGGGATGAGATTCTAAGGTTTACACTGCAGGATATTGAAATACCCAGGGTAGCTCCAAGAAACACCATATTCAGAGTTGCAATAAGAAACAAGAAAGAAGGCACCAAATTGGAAATAATAAGTCTGAGCTTTGTCTGCCATTCTCATTCAAAACATGATTGAATTACAATAAAACATAAATCCCTTTAAAGCTGCTGTTTCTGCCAACCAAAAGATGACTTTTCAAAAGGACTGCTACTGTGACATAGAATCATCAGCTACAGCTCTGCCTAAGTGGCTGAAAGTGTAAGACAATGGAAGGTCAGGAAGCAGTGTTAAGAGATATTTCAGGAGCTGGGCCTTGTAATTTATTAAATGCCTTAAAATCAATCTAAGACTTCAAATGTGCCAGTGACAAGACTAGAGTATGAAAAAAATAAACTTCATCTGCCAGAAAAATGTGGACAACATTCGTTGGAAGACCTTGTAAATGTTAATATACCACAGTAACCTAGAGATGCAAACCATTTAAACTTTAATTAAGGTATGTGGAATCAAAAATTGCCTAGGATCAGAAACTGCAGTCTGAGGAGCAAAAGGGAGTGTAAAATAGATTTAGCTGTCGTTTTCCTACTGAAGGAAATGATGGCACACCAACAAGAAATCCATCCTAAGGGTAGAATATAAGTGTTAAAAATAGAGCTACAAACACTCTTTGAGATGTGCCAAATCTTAAACTGTATCAGATGGATTTAGCTTACTCCAGATAGAAACTAATGAGTCAAACCAGACTATGAGTGTAGCATCAAAACACATTATGAACTGAGTTATGAAAAATTCCAGTGCCAAATGCTACCAGCAGAGACAATAGGAAGTAAATGTTGTTACACATTTGAAAAAAATACCAGCAAATGCCTAAAATAAAAATTACTTCTTTTTTTCTCTTGAACTAATGAAATCTTGGATATGAAGTGATAACATTGAAAAAAGGTACCAGCTTTACCATGGGAACATTGGTCTTTCAGCACAAACACAAATACAGTTGATGCTCCCACTCCCTGTCATCCACTAGTGTTTCCTTTACCAGTGCTTTTCATGATAACATACAAATGGGAATAATGAGGCAGACACATATGTAAGACACGTATGTAACAAGCAACACATCACAGAGCCACAGAATAGTTTTTATTATTTAGTGTGAGAGGCATATGACTAAAAGTTGATAAAATCATAGACTGGTTTAGAGGGTACATTTATAGGTCATCTAGTCCAAACCCTAGATTTAATTGTCTAGATTTGAGCTAAATTCTTTTTTTAGGAGTACTTCTAAAAGGCTGTATACCTCATCCTTAAGTGAAGGCCTGATAATTCTCCCTTCTTCAGAATTGTAACCATGCCTTTCTCTCCACTGACTGTAAGGGGCGTTAACAGTTTCAGATGTGCACATCTGAACCCAGGTGAGATGTACCCTATCTACACTGATGTCTACACTGGTGCTTATAATGCATAATGTTAAGATAACCAGCCTAGCTCTTGAAAACTGTATCATCAGCATTGCAGTAGAGTATAGGAAGAAGGCCACCATCAAAATGAGAACAAAACAGCCTGAGTGCTGTCTGGTGCTACTGACACACAAGCAAGAGAAACGTCAAACCCCTGGCAGTAGCTGGGAAGAGTGCTGAAAGAGCTAGAAGAGCTTCCATATGGGGAGGGGAGGAAGAAGGAGGTGTGGATCTTTATTACCAAACATCTTCCTACTGCTCCAAGTACAGCAGAAGCAGTACATTCGCATAGTTCTGCCCAAACTAATATACCCTGCTTCCTATCGTGAGTCACAGCAGTTTTAACTTGTATGAAAGGGCTTCAGTGGCACATAGTGATTTAATCTTTTCACACTGAGCTCTCCCTGTAATAAGCAACCCCAGATCACTGCAGCAAATGTGTTTCAGATGAGGTTATGAGTCATTCTGAGGGAATAAAAGTAGCCCATTTAAGTCTCACTTCTGCTGAGTACATGTACCGAGTACGTTTCAGAGTCCTTCATGTACGAAATTCTCTCACTGCCTGCATCCAGACAGACCTGTTGTTACTATTTTGCATTTAATAAGATTTCTATCACCAGGTAAAAACATTTCATTATCTGAAGTAGTTTCAAATAATACCCAGGCAATGCTCTATGTATTATGTAATGTTCTCTAAGATTCTAAGATACATCACAGATTTTTAAGAGCTGCCAGCTCAGATTTAACTAAAGATTTTGAAGTGTTTTGTAAGTATTAAATATTTAAGCCTCACAACACCTTTTTGACCAAGCAAATGATCATTATCAAGGCAATTTCACTTGCTGTCACACAGTTTTAGAGTTGTGATGAAAAGTAACTCGGGGTTGCAGACATTAGAAGCCCCAGCTGAAAATAACTGCAAGTACATTTTTGTAGAAAGCCAAAAGGTACAGAAATTGACCCAGAAGTCAGCTTAATTGTTTTTTATTAACATTTGCAGTGAATGGCTTTAAACACATTTTTGCCCTGAAGATGAACGAGCCACATTTGTAGGGAAAGGTCCTTTCATCAAGAGGTATTTTTCAATTTAGAAGGAAAGATGGAACAAGGAAGCAAATACAGAATGGAGATCTCTCTCTCATCTTTGTTTGTAAGGAAGATGACCAGAGATACAAAGGTGGATATTGGTATGGATTGAAAGTAAGGATCTCAAATTCTGTAAATCCCCAGCTTTTTGTGCCTGTTTCTGCTTTCAATTAACATGGAGGTAAGTTTTAAAGTAGAGTATATGGTATAGATAGCATGTATAACTAAATCAAGCCTCTACAAATAAGGAAAGGTGTAGAGATGAGAGGAAAGGCATATACATCAGCCACTAAGAATAACCGTTGTCTACTTAGAGGCTCCATACTTACACACTTGTGTGCTGTCCATATATCTGTTTTACTGATTCCTCTGATAAAAGTATAAAAATATATTTAAAAAAAGGTTCCCTGTCAATTAAAAGTCTAGTTTAAAATGTTCAGCTACTAGTTTTGCTGTGGTTTTCGCTGCTGACATAGTCCAAAAAGGTACATTCTAATTGCAGTTATAGTGAGGAGGACTAAGCTTTACCTGATGAGACATCACAGGGAATAATTCACAGGTAATATACAAGGTGAGGATGCACATGTCTTATAAATTACCAGCACAATTACCATCATGCAGAATTATTTTTCCATGGCTTTAGTCATAATAAGCTAAGCAAAGATATCGCACATTATCTACTTTCTCAGACAAGTTGTTAAAATACAAAATATAAGAAGACTCTGCAGTTGAATCAAAAAATCCAAACTGCTGAAGGTATTTTTGAGTATATCGCTTCTATTTTCTATAGAACCAAGACAACTACCTTGTAACTTGCGAGCGTTCATTTATAAATACTTCAGCAGCAAGACGTGACAATTCTAATCTTCTAAATGTACCTTGGTTTGTTTGGTTAGGAGACATAATTATCAAGGAAGGCAAGTTAAACTTGACTACAGGAAAGTAGAGTATTTACTCATCAGTTACAGTATGTGTTGCTGTTTTTCATGAACCATAATAAAACAGCGGGTGTTATTTCACAAGGAAACTACAGGGTTTCATGAGTTGTTATTATCTTGCCTGTTCACTTAACTGAAACCTTCTTGGAACCACCAGTCATACAATGAAAAATCTGTGCCTGCTACAGAGTGTAATGACAAATGCAATGATCATACTGTTATTCAGTAAAACAACAAATAATTAAACAGTGAATGAGCCTGACTGAGGACCTTTAAGATGTTGCCAAACTCTGTATGGAAAAACTGAATGTTTACAACACATCTAATGATTTCATCAGTCTTAATTGTAACCGTGACTGGATGAAAAGCTCACATGCTCTAAAAGTAATGAAGATTGTGTCAAATGTTTGAACAGAAACAATTAACTTCTGCCTAAATATTTGTTGGTTTGAAAATAATAAAAATAATCGGAGAAAATGATGGCAGTTACAAGAAACAATGTCTGTACACACAAAAGAAAGTGTACTTACACACGCAACTTTGAGTGGTAAACCCTTTGATTATATTTAATATTGACAGTTTTCTCCCTCCTTCCTTCCTCCCCCACCCCCCAAAGTTTTTACAAAATAGCTTGGATTGTAAATAAAAAAATAATTGCTCTATACTAGCAAGCTCAAATAACATTGGCTGTTATTAATGACATGCAAACAATATATTCAATGTTCAGGGTGAGATTGGATGGAGCTTTGAGCAAACTGATCTAGGGAAAGATGCCCCTGTCCATGACAGAGGGTTGGACTACTGATCCTTAAAGGTTCCTTCTGACCCAAATCAATATATGGTTCTATGATTCTATTGGTCATAATCTTGATTCTTCTGTATAACTCAGATTTATTCCCTGTGGCTTAAAAGGAAGCAATATAGAGCTGAGTAATGAATTTTTTGAATTGAAGACATAATTTTCTGCATTACACTACAGGAAGACAGAGTAAACATAAAGTATGTGAATGATAGACTAAATGTATTATAGATAACAGTAAACCCAACAGGAAATGCACTTATACACACATGAAGGTAAAAAGATCTAAAAACATGATTTTGTGTGGTAATATGAATATTGAAGGTTTGTATCATTGAATTGCTGTCTATATTATCAATGGATATATTATTCACCTTCAATAATTCTAAGTTTAATACTTAAGACACAGCACCTGAACATCACTGATTAGTTCCTTGTGTATGCTGATGAAAAAACTGCAGTTCATTACAGGGTAAAGAACCAACTGCAAGCTGTCCTTGGAGAAAAAAGGCTTCAGGAATGAAAAGGAGTCTCTATTAGCAGACTGTTGGAAAACTGAATGTCTCTGACTCAAAACCCAGTTCAAAAAATCCAGGCTGAAAAGCAGGATGAACAGCAAGGATTTTGGACTTCATGAAAAAAATTTTGCACTTTGTAGCCAGCAGGTCGAAGGAGGTGATCCTCCCCCTCTACTCTGCCCTGGTCAGGCCTCACCTGGAGTCCTGTGTCCAGAGTTGGGCTCCCCGGTACAAAACAGACAGGGATCTGTATGACTTCACAGATCAGAAAAATGACTGAGGCAGGCTTCAATTTTAATGTTTAATGTTTAAATAAAGAAGAAAATTTTGGAATATTTATTTAAAAAAGACTTTAACATATTAAAATTTCTATTTTGGTAAACAGGTTATGAAGACTGACTGTAGCAATGTTTTGACTAGGATCTCAGGAAGTTTTACAAAGGGAGTTGTAATATTCTGCACTTCGGAAGAACAACCTCACACACACATGTATGCTAAGGGTTGAATCTCAAAAGCAGCGTGACAGAGAAGGATCTGGCGTTCCAGGTAGGCAAGACCAACAGCTGCCTGGGCTGTATTAGCAAGAGCATAACTGTAAACTCAGAGGTGATCCTTCCCCTTTACTCAGCCCTGGTGAGACACACCTGGAGTGCTGTGTCTGGTACTGCATTCCTCAGTCCAAGAGAAACAAGGCTATACTGGGGTGATTAAGGGACTAGATAATCTAACATACAAAGGGAGGCTGAGAGGGATGGGTTTGATCAACCTCAAGCAGAAAACATTCAGGAAAAATCGATAAATATTTATATTTGTGCATGAAGCAGGTGTATTGAGTGTGTGTGGAAAGATTTTGGCAGAAGGGGGCTAAAGGGGTGGTTTCAGTGGGAAAATGCCAGAAGCTACTGCATGTTGGACAGAGCCAGTTCCAGCTGGCTCCAAATGGACCTACCACTGAGCCAAACAGTGGTTGGTAGCACCTCTGTGTTAACATATTTAAGAGAAGGTTAAAAAAAACTGTGCAACAGCAGATGGGAGAGGATAGTGATGATATCTGACAGAAACAGCTATGCAAAAACCAAGGATAGTGAAGGAGAGGGAGGGAGTACTCCATAAGTTGGAGCAGCAGGCTGGAGAAGACCATGGTGAGGCTGTCTGTCATCCTGCAGATCTTGGGAGACAGATCCACATCAGAGTAGGTGGATGTTTCTGAAGAAGGCTCTGACCCCATAGAAAACCCACATTGGAGCAGCCTCCTGGCAGGACCTGTGGACCCATGGAGAGAGGATCCCACAGCAAAGCAGGTTTTCTGGCAGGGCTTGTGATGCTGTGGAGGAGTCTGGTCCTGAAGGACTGCATCTCGTGGAAGAGACCCACACTGAAGTAGTTTGTGAAGAACAACATTCAGTGGAAAGGACTCATGGAAGAGAAGTTCATGGAAGACTGTGTCCAGTGGGAGAGGTCCCACACTAGAAGAAGGAAAGAGTGAGGGGGAAGAAGTTGCAAAGACAAAGTTAGGGATTTACTGCAATACTAGCCCCTCTGTGCTGATTGAACATGGTAGAGAATTTGGAAGTGAACAGGAGTTCAGGAAGAAGGGAGGGGAGGCGGGAAGCTGTTTTCAGATTAGTTCTTAATTCTCATTATCCTACTCTCATTTGATTGGTAATAAATTAATTTCCCCAGTTCTGTTTTGCCTGTGATGGAAATTGCTAAGTGATCTCCCTGTCCTTATCTCGACCCATGAGTTTTTTTCACCTTATATTCTCTCCCTGTCCTGTTAGTGAGCTGACAGAGTGGCTTGCTGGGCACCTGGCAGCCAGCCCAGGTCACCCTCCACAGCAAGGAGTAAAGGAGATGAAGCCAGACTCTTCTCAGTG
Organism: Heliornis fulica; assembly: GCA_013399135.1. Classification (NCBI taxonomy): domain Eukaryota; kingdom Metazoa; phylum Chordata; class Aves; order Gruiformes; family Heliornithidae; genus Heliornis; species Heliornis fulica. Next base: position 177,485 of record VXBZ01010656.1, read on the forward strand.
GTATCCTGTGTATGAAAAAAAAGGCAAATGGCACAAGCTGAAATAGGAAAAATTCTATTAGAACATAAGAAAAAGCATATTTACTGCAAGGGTGATTGAACACTGAAACATTGCACAGAGAGGTTGTGGAGTCTCCATTCTTGCAGGTATTCCAAAACCAACTGGGCATGACCTGAAGCAACCTGCTTTAGTTAACCCTGTTGTGTAGATGGTTCTCTACACAACAGAGTTGTGTAGAGATGATTCTCCCAGCCTCAGCTGTTCTGTGAGTCTGTGAAATCCTAAGCTTCTGAAGGCGAGTTTAAGTAGGATTTGTGCTGCATAGGAATCACATTGACTCCCTGCAGAAAGGCAAATTTCGCTCCTCGGTGTTCAGCTATGCACTTGAGACTGCAAGTTGAGAATATCATTTTATGATCTTTAAACACAGCTCAGGGGTAGAAAAGTTTTGAAAAATAAGTGACTATTTTCTACAAGTGATAATGGAGTATTGTAAATATTTATATAACAACATACCCATGTATATTTACTTTACTGCAATGCAGAAAATGCAGTTTACATCCTGCAGAAAAGAGTCTTATGCTGTTAGCATTCTGCAGTTCCTATTAAGTTCAAGATCGTGTCTTAGCCTGATTTATTTACTTTAAATAGAGAATGTTTTCTTAGCTCTGAGAATATTGTTTGAAAGAACAAAATATTTCTACAGGGAAATATGATGAAAATTAAACTCTGGCTTGTATATACAGACGGAGGAAATACTAATGCCTTAAAATAACCAAAGCATATGGTAATGACGGATGCAGAGAGCAAATTGTAAAATAATAATAATTAAAAAACTGTAGAATAAATGCCTACAACCAGCAGTTATCTCTGGAGTACTCTTAAACGTCTGATCACAGTGAATTATGAATATTTCCTGGTTTTGTTCTTTTCCCTCTGGAAGACTGATCACTGACCTGCCTAGTACATGCTGGATGCATTTGCCCAAGGACAATCTAATCACAGAAAATACGAAGGCAGCATGTGTTAAATCCAAAACCTAATCAAGGCTAAAGGGGAAAGGCCACAATTTCTACCATATTTGAAAAATTTAAAGCATTTATCAGCCCTCTGCAGGAGAGGACTCCGACGGCTCTGCACTTGGAACAGAATAATCATGTGGTTTTCAGCTCTTCTGGTTTAGGCTGTGATCATTCTTAAATGTGAAAGAAAAGGCTACAAGCAAACATAAGAGTGCATATTAGAAGCAAATCACATTAAGTAAACTACTCAAGATGTACTCTGGGGTAAAGACTTGTAGCCTATATTCATTTAAAGCACAAAACAGCATAACAAATACAGGCATTGAAGATCTAGCAGTGGTTCACTATGATGAGCTAGTTGTTAAAAGCACAGAGACATCTGAGAAAATGAACAGTAAACAGATGCTGAGAAGGCTTTTACCTCTATCCATAATGCCTAAGATATTCCCATGTGTGTCCTGTGAAAGACCTTCAGTTTCACATTTTGAAAAATGTAGCTGTAACTACTTCAAACCCTAAAGAAAGTGGAAATGACAGCTTTAAAACAGCTTTTTCCTCTTCAGATTCATACTTGTGCAACCACAATAATCTTTCCAGGTACCCGAAAAGTCACTTGAGGCCACAAATCTGTTTCAGAATTTATCTAGAACTGATAATTCAAGTCGAGGGTCAACCTTCAGCTCTGGCAGCAGGAGGCTGCTCCCTGCAGTTGTCTGCATAGGCAGGATTTACTCCAAAACCTTTGCAGCCTCTCTCCTGTGGTCTGGGCTCTTTCTACAGCATTTGAGGGGACAGGTGGATGGTAACTTCTGTCAGGGTCATATAAACACTGGAGCTCGAGGCACATTCCCTCTCACATGTGGGAATATGCTTTAAGATAGGGGCAGTTATTAAGCTTATTGATTTGGGATGGAGGTTTTGATATTAAACTGTACTCAATTGAGTACAGTTGAACAGGATTGCGAGCTAAGTGTGACCTGCCTGTATTCATTCATTTGTTTAAAAGCTTTAAATAAAAAGAATCACAAGTATTTGCAAATTAAAAAGACTCCTCTTGTTAATTAATTTAAACTGAACATGCTATTTTCAGGCTGTTTGGCAGTGGAGTCACGCTGTAAGTGAAACAGAGATGGTAGTGCAGAACAGTAAAATGTTTTTCTTTCACTGAACTCCTGAACGTATAAATGCTGTCTACTCTATACAACCAGGTGGATGGATGATGGTAGGGCAGTGGAAGTGTTTTTTCTGGATCTCAGTAAGGCATTTGACACTGTCTCCCACGGCATCCTGGTGGGCAAACTGAGGAAGTGTGTCCTGGAGGGCAAAGTAGTGAGGTAGATTGAGATGGGAAGAAGTCAGAGAGTTGTCATTAATGGGACAGAATCTGGCTGGAAGCCTGTAACTAGTGGAGTCCTTCAAGGGTCGGTACTGGGACCAGTATTGTTCAATTCGTTCATTAATGACCTGGATGAGGGAATAGAGTGCACAGTCAGCAAGTTTGCTGATGATATGAAGCTGTGAGGGGTGGCTGACACACCAGAAGGTTGTGCAACAATTCAACAGGATTTAGACAGGCTGGAGAGATGGGCAGGGAGAAATTGAATGAAATTTAATAAGGACAAGTGTAGGGTATTGCATCTGGGGAGGAACAACCCCAGGTACCAGTATAGGTTGGGGACTGGTCTGTTAGAGAGCAGTGCAGGTGAGAGGGACCTGGGGGTCCTGGTGGACAGCAGGATGACCATGAGCCAGCAATGTGCCCTTGTGGCCAAGAAGGCCAATGGGATCCTTGGGTGTATTAGAAGGATGGTGGCTAGTGGGTCAAGAGAGGTCCTTCTCCCCCTGTACTCTGCCCTGGTGAGACTGCAACTGGAGTACTGTGTCCAGTTCTGGACCCCTCAGTTCCAGAAGGACATACAACTCCTTGAGAGAGTCCAGCGCAGGACCACCAAGATGGAGTGGAACTTCTTCCTTGTGAGGATAGGCTGAGGGAGCTGGGTCTCTTTAGCTTGGAGAAGAGGAGTCTGAGGGGTGACCTCATTAACATTTATAAATATGTAAAGGGTGAGTGTCAGGAGGATGGATCCAGGCCCTTCACAGTGATGGCCAGTGATAGAACAAGGGGAAATGGTTCCAAACCGGAACATAGCAAGTTCCATCTTAATATAAGGAGGAAACTTTTTCACTGTGAGGGTGATGGATAACTAGAACAGGCTGCCCAGAAAGGTTGTGGAGTCTCCTTCTCTGGAGACTTTCAAGACCAATATGGACATGTTCCTATGTGATCTACTCTAGATGATCCTGCTTGGGCAGGGGGGGTAGACTGAGTGATCTTTCAAGGTCTCCTCCAGCTCCTAATATTCTGTGATTCTGTGATATTTAGAGTATAGAGTATATTATACTCTTACCACCTATGAAGGGTTAGGAAGGACAGGAGACAGAGTTGCATAGTCACTCCCGAAGTAGATTATGGTATGATGCACAGGCTAGGACATTAGATATTCAGATAAAATAATTTGGCTTCCTTCTTATGTCTTACCGCAGTGTATATCTGGTGGATAAATATAAGTCAGTTTTGTAGCTGTGTAAAATCAGCCATACCTTTTCTTTTTTTCTCATTGGCATACTCAACATTATCAATATCAGCTGTTCAAAGCATTCCAATACAATGACTAAAGTCTTCTAAGATGTTGGAGTATTGTAGAAATTACATATTTAGCATTACTTTATTAGCATTTTGGGTTTAGATCATAGGGAGTAAATTAGTTGAACCTATCCCTTTTTCTGGAATAACAGTAGCTTTCTCCTTGAATTATAGGCTATTCTGAAATTGGAATAGTATCTTTACCAAATAAATTTTTACTGCATGGTAATGAGACCAGGGTTCCTTGAGCCAGGAAGAGAGCTAGCAGGATGGAGAGTGACATATAGCTTAGTGACATGGGTATTGACCTGGCATTTGGAAGCCCTTCCATTTGTGATGTAAGGAGTACTTATTTGACATGGGACGATATGCCACTTCCTGTGGTATGGGGACCAGAGTTAACATTCCCCTCCCCTGAGTCAGTATCCTGAATGTCTCAAGAAAAAAACAACAGAGGCAGCTGTGGGCAATGTGCTCTGCAGGAGAGCTATGTGGGAAATTATGAAAATCCCCTCAGGAATAGCACAAGGCAAGTCATAAATGACTCAGTTATGTCATGGAGTAGGCCATTCTTTACACGCACAGGGGCAGAGTTGCATGTTCCAGAGGCATTTACCAGAGACAAGTCTGGTGTCTCTGGGCTTTATATACTTTTGAAGAGAAAAAAAGATATTTTGAAGCCCAGTCTGTTCTATACAAATCTGCATCTCAGAATAAAACATGTAACTAATCAGTTCATGCTCCAATACCAAGAACTTCATGCTCTTCTTCACAAAATCCAAGAGTCATTTCAGTGCTTTGGAGATTCTGAAATGGCCTCAGGATTTTCTTCAAGTGAGAATGTCAAACATGGCATTTAGCAACAGCATTCATAGCATGACAACAAAGCACTTGTATAAATTAAAAAGGGTGTTAAAAGAAGAAGGGAACTTTCTTTTTCTCCCCCTTTTTCTGTAAGGATCTCTCAGACTCTGTTAAGACAGTTTGAATTTTTTTTTTTTATATTTCTCAGAAATCTTAAATATTTAAGGGAGAGAGTAAATACATTCTGAATGCAACTGTTATAAAATGGAAAAAAAGTTCGAGTCTAGTGTTTCTTAGCACTAGATCCCAATATACACATAACTTTGGAGCTGTGCAGCCCCCCCCCCTCCATATTATGCCAGTTAAATCATAGATCTTAGCTACCTAATTGTACTTAAAAGTAAATTTTCTTTTACAAAGACTAAAGACTTAAAATATAAAGTTGTCACTTGGATTTAAAGACCAATTATTCTGAAAATATTAATAAATTCTAATTAAAAACAAAAAAACCTCATGAAGTACTGAAGTAATCTAGAGTGGTGGCTAAAACTATAACCATGGCAATAAAGAATAAGAAAGGAAAGGTACTTTCCTTATCTGTGCTGTCATGATTACATAGTTACAATGGAAGATATAATGGTTTATTTAACGAAGTGTTTAAAAATGCAGTTATTGTTGAGATTCTACTATTCTTTGCTTCAGTTATAATAAAAATATATACACATTTATAGAACAGCTAGTATATTCTAACAAGAAGATGAAAAAAAGAGAATGTGACTCTCTTCATCCATATATTAAAGGTTAAATATTGGGGAAAGAGCTGTGTAAGCTATATTAGGACATTGACAAATGAAAATCAACTGGTCATTACAGCATCCTGTCATAAAATTGGGGGAGAAAATTTTCTAACAATAAGAGCAGAAATGTTATGGAAAAGGAATTTTTTCAGAAAAAAATTAAAATCCCGGCTATAGTACTTCTAGAATGGCATAGAACTGATTTATGAAAGGAATTCTGTGTCATGATGTCACCTATATTTACAGGTAATCACGCAGCCATTAGGAGTAGGAACAGATACATGGATAAATGGAGTTGACTCTGAGCAGTCAATGTCCAAAATATATGCATTACAATGGGGTTATTTTAGGCTGTGTCTAACTTAGTCCTCAGAACTGAATCTCCATTAGCCATTGTATGAAACATACACTTGCCATATATTTTCCATCTTAATTTAATCTGAAAGTAATCCAATTTTTGTCCATGGTGCATCTCCATGATGAAAACCAAATGTGAGAATGGAAATTTCCTTTTTGTAAGGAAAAACGTTTTCACTGTGAGGGTGACTGGAACAGGCTGCCCAGAGAGGTTGGGGAGTCTCCTTCTCTGGAGACATTCAAGGCCAATCTGGACATGTTCCTGTGTAGTTTAATCTAGGTGATCCTGCTCAGGCAGGTGGGTCGGACTAGAGATTCTGAGGTCCTTCCAACTTCTAATATGCCGTGAATCTGTGAATCTGTGAATATTTCTGATAATTTCTTGAAAAATAATCTGTTGTACAAACTAAAAAGCTAATGTAGATGGACCCACTAAAAAGGGGATGAGAAGTTAGACATAGTTTTTATATTTCTCTTTTTAATAAAACCTTTCTGTAGCATTGAAGATATTTCAGAATGTTTGTTCACATGTAACAAGGAGGAACGTGATTATTATTAGCTCACGGCAGAAAGCAGCAACAGAAGATACACAAGGTCTTGTGATGTTATTTTGTGTAAAGCGATGGGTCTTTTTTAATATTTCATAATGGCAGTTTTTATTCTTGTTTTATTAGAGGATCCATCTTATAAATAAATACATAACCCCCACCTATTTATATCACTCGAAAGTATTTTCATAATATAGATACAACTATTGATGTGACAGTTAAGATGGGACCAAAGGAAATCAGTTCATGGTGGATTTTCAGATTTTTAAATACTTAAAAAAAAAAAAAAAACACAAAAAAGTAACCTAGTTCTTCACAGAATTAATATGTACGAAATCCATGGTTTTACATCTAAGCATTCCTTCTCCATTTTTACTTCACTTTATATTCTAATATATAATGCAGACAGAATAGATGAAACAATAGGCAATTCCAAAAGGAGCCATTAATGCATTTTATTTATAAAATCTAAAAATAGTGTATTTCAACTTTTTTGGGACACCTTTCTTACTGTTATTTCTCCTGCCTTCAAAGGACATACTGACAAAATCAAAATCAATTTTTTGAAGTGTTTCGATCTTGACAGAATTGCACTGTTCTGCAGAAAAGGGACCGACTCAATTTTTGTCTACTCTTCTACTTACAGGGTTGACCTTGCATCATCAGACACCAATTACAAACTGTTTCTGATGAATCTTTAGAAAAAGTGTATCAGATTTAATCTGCCGATTAAAGCAGATACCTGCTGCTTAGAGACCTACACCAACTGTTTCATAAACACAATTATACAATCTCTGTAATACATTTAAATTAATACAATGTTTAAAAAGTAAAATATAATTTTAAGATAGCAATTAAATTATAATTCTAATAAGGAAAAAAGTTATGAAATGCAGAAGTCTCCTATACAGGAAAACACAAACACTTTAGAGATAGGTCTGGTTAAAATCCTATTTTAGGGTTTTATTAGCATCATTAAGGTGGCACAATTTTACATTTATTACTCCCCAAAAGTACTTCATTTACTGGTAAGAGAACTTCTGAATTGCTTGAAATTTGATGTGGGGAAGAGGAAACAAGGTTTGATAACCCTTCCAGGAAGACAGAATACTTTGCAAATAACTCTTTGCAAGTTCATAGCAGTTTTAATTTCTGCAGCAAAACAAATAATATGTCACAGTCTCTGAAAAGACTTCTAAACTTCAGTAGAAAGGCCATAGTTGTTTTACTCTCCTAAAATGGGCCATCATCCAGTATCTCTTCAGGATATGTCATGGTGCTTTACAACACAGCCTCTGTCCCTGCCTGTGGCTTCTGCCTCAACATGCCAGAACTCTGCTGATAACCCAAGACAGGGAGATAATTATCCACTAATGCTAAAAAATAAATCTTTTTTACATATGATATGGTAATTATTTAATTTTATACTATATTACGTGCTTACACACTTACTTGTTTACATATGCTTACATTACTTATTATTTATATTTTACAGTTGATATCACGTAGAGAATTCACACAGCTGGGTCCTGTATCATCATCTAGTAAAAAAACCACATAAACCAAATACACTTACTTAAAGTGATTTTATAATTTTTGTAGTGGCTAAGTGCTAGCTTTATCATTAAATGAAGGTCTCTAACTGACCTCCTTTAACACCTTCTGGATCTCCAAACCTTACTGATTCTTGTTGAAAAGCCACATGCAGGGGGACTGAAAGGTGAAAAGTAATTCTATGCATTAAGCACAGCTTTGTGTTCAGCTGGTGCAGAGGATGGACTCGTGTGGTTAAAGTGCTCTTTCAGATGTGCTGCTCTGCTCTTCACAGCAGTTAAAAACAACATGGCAACCAGATCTGTGTCCACAAGAATATGAAATTAAAAAGCCTACCTGTTAGGTTTTGGGTTTGTTTTTTTTTTTCCTGGTTTACACCAAAACTCTCTGTTTATTCCATCTGTTTTTCTCTGGCAGAAGCCAGTAATCTGGCATAGACACCATGTTTTATTGCTTTCTTGACAGAAACAAAGAGGTCAACACAGAAGAGCATGGTTCCATAGCAATTTATCTCCCTCAAGTGTTTAGTTTACACCACATAACTGGAATCTGCCTATGGAGTAATGCTTGTATACCACATAAAGGCTTGTGGAACACCTTGCTTTTCTCTTGTGGCATTTCCATGTACAGGTGTATGATTTGCTACTCTTGTTCTTGATGCTAGACAAAATGTATGCTGTTATTGCCTAGGTGGAACTTTTCAAATAGTTTTCACTTTTCTCACCTCTCAGTTAGCAAATATACAGTTAAGGACAACGTACATTGAAGTTTTTTTAGTTACAGGCTAAGGCACATTAAAATTAGATCCAATGTTGAAACACTTTGGGAAACAGTTATTTCCAGAAATAGACCCAAACACACGTTGAACTATGGAATGTCCCTTTTGTGTTGCTCAAGCTTCTTTTTCCATCTGTTACTTTAAAACTTAAAAGGGTATGGATACTGTGGGCACACCGCAAGGCTTGCCTAGGCTGGCACCAGTTCCATGAGACAGGCCTTCTAAAAATTCCATCTTCAATGCCCTTTGAATTCATTAAGGGCAAAGAGCACTCCTCTTTGTGCCTCCACCAGAGATGTTAGCAAGAGCACTGGCACTGATCACAGCTCATCAGCAATGTTCACTTTCACAGGTGATCAGCCCAGGTGCTGCACACCTATTTCATATTCTGTGCTGTACAAATGTAAAATCTATAGGCTTTGTCTTGCTGATTTTGTACTCTGTTGTTCCGCTACCCTGCAGTTTTATTTTAACTGCTTCATAATTTATTAATACCACTTTTCTCTAATCCTCCTTCAGCACACACAGCAGCGTAGCCTTCATTCAAGAAACAGTCAGTTGCCCAGGATTTTGGTTTAACTCTGCACCTACACAAAAATAAGCTTTTAAAAACTGGAGGTAGAATTAGATTTAGACTTAGGGGTTTAGGGCTCATTATTCAATACTTATTGAGCTAGAAGTATGATTTTAAACCCAAATGAACTCTGGGAATCTAGTAATTACCTTACTTCTAATACGACTGTGGAAATCTATTACCCACCAGCTTATTATACTTCTTTGTTACACCACTCTACACTTACTCAAAGTCATGTACTGTTTTGTGCAGAGAAAAACTTTTAAGCAGATGCACTGAAAAAGAACAGATGTGTTCACAGAACAAATTTTCCATGCTCCATTTTCCACTATGCATGTTTGTTTGTTTATGGAAGTAGGAGACATAATTCAGGCAACGGATGGTAAAGGACCTGACTACCCATACAAATCATTTCTGCTTAAACATTGACCGGAAAAGACAATTCATTTAAAGGGATTTTCTTGAGTCTGTTCCTGTGCCTACAATTACCATAACCTCCTTCAAAAATTAATGTGTTTTACACCTTACTTTCACCTTTATGGGGTGAAACTTACAGTTGGTCTTAGGAAGTTCACTCCAGTACACCTTCCGCTACCAAAAGGCGAGACAGCCTTCCCTATGGGTGCTGCCTAGGAAAAACTTTCATATAGAGAGATGGACCAAACTGAACCTATCCAGCTAATAGAGGTTTTTGTTACCCTAAAAATTTAATTATTTAAATAAAATATTCTTTTTTAGATATGTACAAGAAGTTGATAACTAAACTCTAGAACTTTTGAGTAGAACTTCTCAACATTAGCTTTATTTCAAAGTTGTTTTGCCAGAGCCTGGTATATTTTTTTCCACAGGAAAAGAAAATAAATATGGTTTTCTTTATTTTTAATAATTGTTTCTTGTAGATAAAGAGTGTAACAAAAATATCTGTCAGAAACTCCAAAGAAAGTCTTCCACTCTGACATTTATTGAGAAATTCTATCTTCTTCATTCATTTTAGAATTTCTTTAGTTAAAAATATTTAAGTTTAGTTTAATATCCCTTATGGTTTCCTGCAGTCACAGAGTAATTCATTACCCTCTGGAATGTTTTCTGATTGATGCTATAAGGCACAATAGGCTAGATTAATCAAAGAGATAACAAGTAGATTTTTACCTCTTGAATATTAATGAATAACTGGAACTCCTGTTCATTGACATTCAAAACCAGATAAAAACCAGCAGGAAATCAGTAGTAAAGGGAAATTGGCACCCAATTTCTGCCTTTAAATTAAAACTGGCAAAACCCATTTCTAGATAACAGCAAAGTCAAATATTTATGATGTGCAGTTTTTAAAACAACAATATATATCAACAATATATTAAAGCAGCAATTATCAATACAATAATGTACTTTTTATATCTTAATAACTGGAAATATAATTTATACAACAGCATCCCATTTGCAACTAATAAGCACTGCCTCAGTGCTTCCTACAACTTCTATGTTGGCAGATGTCCTGGAGCAGGTTTATCTCTTTTTCAAGCAGCAGCTTAGAAAGTCCTCAAAAGGTCTGTCAGCTTGGGCAACCCAGAAACAGATAAGTAAAATATACGTAAGTTAAATATGATATCCAAATTCCTAATTTGTGTGTGCACTTTTTGCAGCCACAAGATCACAATATAACTTTAGGAACTTCGTTTGTCTCTCATTATTGCTGATGTCAGCCTGGCCTCTCCTTAGCCCCGCAAAAGTTTGCACTTCCACCAGCAGGTATGTACAAAGTATCCCAAGCTCCCAGTTCTCTCATTATTTCCCTTGTCTGCTTAATTCTGTTCAAAGTCATTCTCGACATGCTGAACAAGGTGCTGCAGAGAGGTTTGTCCTGGTTGGACTGGGCACCTGCACCCCACCAGTCAGAAAACGGTCTGGCTGCATCTTTGCTTGTAAATGAGCTCCCTGAGCTCATGCGTCCCTGAGCATGGCACATCATTTGCCATTTTTAGAATGGCTTTTAGCAAGTCTTTTTCCACAGTCAGCATAGTCTAGGTTTTAATCATAACAGAAGAGAACTACCCTTAGAAACAGTCACAAGCACATGTGATTTCTTACTGTGAAATAGTCATACAGGCCAGAACTTGCACATTATTCTCCTTAATTCCACGATAAATCTTTAAGCAACTGGGTATTACAAAAGCCAGGCAAAGTTATGTTTTGATTTTCTTTTAACCTAATTAATATTTATTTTGTATCTAGTACAGAAACTCGATGGGAGAAAAATGCAACGTAAGAATCCACTAAACTAATGGTTTGGGCATTTGGGAAAAAAAAAAAAAATTAATTATATGTTCCCTGCATAGCCAGACAAGTTAGGGTTTTGAAAAATATCTTTTTGAAGTGTAAACTGTGCATGCTATCATTGGACAGTTAGTCATTCCTGTCCTAGGTATTTCTTACTGGGATATTTTGTCTATGACGAGTACGAAGAAAAGTAGTTCTGGCTTTAGTCTGCCAGACTCACCTGGTATGAACCCAGCTCACAGAAAATGCCTATCTACCTATCTGCCCAGCACTTTATATCAATGATTAGATATGTCCAATTTGGAGGCTGCCACTTTCTGTGATTCCCTGTTCTCAAGTAATGACTTATGTTACAAACTGTGTAAGAATAAGTGCATCAAGCTCTTGGAAGCAGTTTCTGTAACAAGAGTCCACAATTCAGGGTTCACAATGATGGCTGCAATGAACCAAGTTCTCCACGGTTGTTTTATGTATATCTATCAAAGGTTTGACTTTCAAAGATGCTGAATATATACAAATCCCAATGTAAATGGATCGAAAGGTAAAACAGAAGCAGGAGTTTGTCAACCCTCCTGTAAAATAGCAGCTGCATTACATACAACTGAAATGTGTAGTTGTGGACTTGAAACATTAAGCACTTTGCATTCAAAAGTTTAGACACACAAAGGAGTGGTCTATTAGGGCAACGAGGATGGTGAAAGCTCTAGAGAACAGGCCCTAAGAGGAGCGGCTGAGGGAGCTGGGGTTGTTTAGTTTAGAGAAGAGGAGACTGAGGGGAGACCTTATTGCTCTCTACAACTACCTGAAAGGAGGTTGCAGTGAGGTGGGGGTTGCTCTCTTCTCCCCAGTAACAGGCGACAGAACTTGAGGTAATGGCCTCAAGTTGCGCCAGGGAAAATTTAGGTTAGATATTAGGAAGAACTTCTTTACTGAGAGAGTCATCAAGCACTGGAACAGTCTACCCAGAGAGGTGGTTGAGTCCCCATCTCTTGAGGTGTTTAAAAGACGGGTAGATGCAGTGCTTGAGGATATGGTCTAAGGGTAGACTTGGTGGCGGTAGGTTAATGGTTGGACTGGATGATCTTAGGGGTCATTTCCAGCCTTAAAAAATTCTATGATTCTATGATTCTATGAAAAAAAAAAGGTGAAAAATAGATATTTATGCACGGTGACAGAAATCTAGCTACATGAAAGTTATAAAACTATTTTTGAAATATTTTGCAAGCATGGTTATGATAGGTGGCTATGAAAATTAAATTTCCCATTAAAACCAGCCTATGCTTTGTCTTAATCAATTTACACATTAGATATTTTTAGTATCTAATCTAACAAGCAAAGAGTAACAGAAAAAAAAATGGTTTATGGTAACCAAATATTTTCAGTAATAAAAACATTATGTGAAAGCAGAAATGCATCTGTCACTTTAAAATAAGTAGTTATTTTCAGATAATTTTCTGGTTTTGCTGAAGAATCTCATTCTAGCCTTCATTAGAAAAGTGTTTCCAAAAATCTCACTATGATAAAAATGAATGCCTTTCACAAATCACTTCATGTGCTCTATTTGAAAATTGCTGATATATTTTTGATGTGTTAATGTATTTCACCCAGTTTTATTTATGTTGCCTCTTTTTTGCTTTGCAGTCCATAAAAAGCTTTGCAAATATTCTGTGCTGGATTTCCCCCACCACCACCCACCCAAACATTGGGAATATCCACTAATGGGATATTATTCTATGATAAAATTAGAAAAAAAAATGGCTTAAAAGACATCTTTTTAGGTTGCAATTGTCTGGAACTCCTTGGAATAAACTGTGCTTGGCTTATATTTTTATCTGTCACCTTCAATGATAAAACTCAAGTGTGCTCTATAGTTTGCATTATTCCAAGGTATTCTGAAAGGACTACAAAATCGGATTTGGATCTGAGAAGACAAGCCCTGTTAGTGTGGGGAGGCATCAATTAATTACTAAACTTGGTTTGGGGCTAAAGATAGAAGTAGAAGTGAAGAATGGTTTGGGTTGACAGGTACATTTAAATGCCATCTACTCCACCCCACCTGCAATGATCAGGGACATCTTCAGCTAAATCACATTGCTTAGAACCCTGTCTAACCTTGCACTGAACACTTCCAGCGAGCGAGGGGGCATACACAGCTTCTCTGTGAAATCTGTTCCAGTGCCCCAGCACCTTGTTGTAGAAAATTTCTTCCTTGTTCTAGAGCAACCGAGGCCCTACTAATTAGTCAGTCCATCTTTTTTGTTAGTCACCTTTCAGAACTGAAACATTGAAATTACATATCCCTGGAGTCTTCTCTTCTCCAGGCTGAACAAGCCCAACTGTCTCTGCCTGTCTTCCTAGGAGAGGTGATCCAGCCTTCTGATCATCTTTATGGCTAACCTCCAGACTTCCTCCAACAAGACTATGTCTTTCTAGTATTGTATTTGTTTACAAAAAATTTAGAAAATTATGAGTATATGGAACTGAATTATTTGAGCTCATACTTTGGAAATCGATTGTCATGATTATAAGAATGCTAATGAGTCTTTGTTACTTCACAGTAAAGAGATACCTTCAATAGAATTCAACATAAGACTTAAGGTCATAATGACTATGTTATGATATTTTATAGGTGTTTAAAATGTGACCCTTTGTTTCCATCTGAAAGATGCTTATCATCAAGATCATCTTTCTTTGAGATATCCATAACTATATATATGTATATATGTATAGTGTAACATTACAAAATAAAAAAAAAAGGCAGGTACTTAAAACATCCCAATAGTAAAATCCTGACAGTACACTCACTGAATGGCAACTTCTCAAGGATAATAAGCTTCTTGTCATATTGCTTAATGAAAGAATATGAAAAATGTGCTGTTCAATAAATGAATATCTCAAGTCTTTTCATTTTTTTTAATTTTAAAAAGTGCTGGTGGCAGAATCCATAAATCCACAAGAACATTTGGGGCAGCAACCATACACAGTAGTGTAAAAATCAGTCTTGAAGTAAATGGGCATGTCTCTACTGGTATAAAGGGAACATATTTATTCTTATAAGTGCAGAATTTTATCTTACGCCTTCATAACACCATAGACTACCCTTTAGGAATGACATATTCATTTTTCAGTTGTCGTGAATATTTACTGTTTTCCTGGAAGTCAGCGACACAAGCTATGATTCCATAAATCATTATTTCCAATGGGATCATTTACAGTTGCACCACTGATAAACAAAAGCAATTTGTATGAGAAGACAGTGCAAGAAACTTAAATAACCTTTTAAGGTCAACACATTTACATAAACCCAAAAATCTAATATCTGAGCTTCTTAAAGAGTATTAACTGAAAAAAAATATTAATCAGATATTGTCTCTGTTTCTGATCCTTCACGTGCATTCCCAGGATGACACTCAGCAAGCAAGCAACCTGCTATGGCTAATGACCTAATTATATTCTGTAACTGAAATTATTGATTTCCAAAGAGAAACAAAAGACTTCAGGGATAGTAGGTCTAAATTTTCTTCAAGGCTGAGGACTCAAATTCTAGAATAAAAATCTCTTATAAAGGAAAAATCATGTAGGCAAGACCTCCATAGCCAAGATATACCTTAAAGAGAGATGAGAAAAATAGAGGGGCCCAACAAGAAAACAAGTTACAAATTGGTCATCAAAGGAATCCCTACAATCCTTTTGTCAGTACTGTAGAAACAGAGTGTGCAAAGTAAGTCTGAGGCAGAAATAACAATGGAAACCAAAGTAAATGGCAAGAGTTCATTCTCTTGCACTAAGACCAAAGGACAAAGTAAAAACAGGGGACTGAGGGAAAAAATGCAGATATGCCTCAAAATATTTTTCTTCCTCATCACGTTTATTGTGCTTCAACTTGAACAGTCAACAAATTGATATCATTTTTTCCAGGACTTCTCAATTGTTCTTGGAGGAGAAGATTTTTCAAATGCTGCTGATTCTTGTGATGACTAATGATGGCTTCAAAACCTCGATCCAGCAATAAGTGGGATATTTTAAAGATATACATCAGTAGGAGTACAAGCATACATGAGTGTTCATTTGGAAACTCTGAACTCAAAAGTTTGTACAGGCAGGTCTTCAAATTAACAAATATTCAATTGAAGTGGCCAGAAAATATGACTCTTCAACAAGCACTTTTACTGTTGGCGGTTGATCAAAGAGAGGAAAGACACTAAGCCCAAGAAAGGGTTACCATGAGCAAAGGAGTGAGAAAGATATGTTCTCAATAAAGAACTTTTTATGCTTTCAAATGGCTACTTGTTTCTCCAAGTGATGAATATGAAAGAAGGTTTGAGGTTAAACATCACAGGTATATATTTTGGAAATATCCATAGTCACAAGTGCTAAGGGAGGAGGTTGTAACAACAGTTCATTTCTCTCTGTAGAGAAAAGACAACGCTCATTGGCAAGACAAGATACCTAATTGCTCTAGCATCCCTAGCGCTAAACTATTTTCATTATATTTTACTGAGATTTAACGTTCTGGTTTTGTTGCAAGAAGAAATTCAGTTATTTTTTTCTCAGTAAAAAAAAAATCTATAAAAAAATTTCCACTCATTTTTCTTTACAAAATTTAAAGGTACACATATAGAAATTCTGTCTGCTATATGCAATTACATTATTCCTTTGCAGAAGTGACATTAAGATGAAATCCTGATTGATGATCAAGTGTTCTGCTTACATACATTAATTTGTATTTGTGCTGGTTTAGAGGT
>VXBZ01010657.1:3354-36113 GCA_013399135.1 Heliornis fulica
GAGAGAGTTGGGGCTGTTCAGCCTGGAGAAGAGGAGGCTCCGGGGAGACCTTCTAGCGGTCTGCCAGTACCTCAAGAGGGCCTACAAGAAAGATGGGGAGAGGCTGTTCAGTAGGGCCTGTTGTGACAGGACAAGGGGTAATGGTTTCAAAAGAGAGGGAGGGAGATTTAGATTGGATATTAGAAAAATGTTCTTTACTGTAAGAGTGGTGGAGCACTGGAACAGGTTGCCCAGAGAGGTGGTGAATGCCCCATCCCTGGAGATGTTCAAGGCCAGGTTGGATGAGGCCCTGAGCAACCTGATCTAGTTGGGGGTGTCCCTGCTTCTTGCAGGGGGGTTGGACTGGATGACCTCTGGGAGTCCCTTCCAACTCTAATCATTCTATGATTCTATGTGTCACCATTAAAAACTGGAAAATACAGCATGATACTACAAAATGTTATTAAATGCACAATAATGATACTATTAAATGTTATTAAAATGTACAAATTCCTAAACAGCCTTCCATGAGCTCCAAGTTGGGTGCCTCTTTGCTGGTCATGGGCAAGCTAGAGGCAGTGACTGGGGGTACATGCAGGGCCACCACACTGCCAGGTATAGGAAGAATCTCTGGTGCCACTGGGTCATATCTGGAAGGGTCATGTCAGCCGCACTGATGTCCTGCTCCTCTTTATCCCCACAAACTACAAATGTCTGAGCTTCTCTCCTCCTATACTTCTTTTTCTCTTTCAAGCTGACTCCTCTGTAGCCCCTTGCATAGCATTTAATCCAGTTTACAGTCATCTTCCTCTTCAGCATTACCAGTCTGTGGTGAATAGTTGGGTGTCCCACTCATTCACCCTGTTGCTGTTACCTCCCTGCACTGTCAGTCTGTGTTATCACAAACATTTTGCTAACACTGGGCCACGCAGGCACCCCCAGAAACATGCTGTACCCCTCCCCTCCAATTTTCTTAAAGAGCAGGCCTAAAATAGATCAGTTTTCAGCCCAAGTTGGCTGAATTTGCTGTGATTGCTATTTGCACATTGAGGCAGTAATGGTAACAGACAGCAGAACCGAAAATTAAGGACTGAAGAGAAACTGCTTCTGGCACTCGGACAAAAATGAGAATGGAAACTGTCTGAGTTGTACACAAAGGAACAAGGATAAGAAAGGGGATGATTAGGAATGAGTGGTAAAGTATCTACCAATAAAACATCATTAGTGTTTTTTTAAAAATACAGCTACTGCATAATGCTATGGTAATTGAGGGTGTTTTGTCCATCATCATAAGAGATAAAGACCATTTAATTTTTTGAGCTGGAAACTGATGGTTACCTCAGAATCCACGATTGTTAAGCACTTACATTCAATATGGTCAAAGAAAAAGAGAATCATAAAGAGTGATAAATATAATTAGCACTTCAAAGAGATGCACTTTTAAACGCTAATGGATAATTATAATTTTTGAAAAGTGAAAGGAAAAACTAAGGTGCAAAAGCATGGAATTAAGCCTACAGTCAGGGATTACTTAGAATTCCAATCACAAAAGTAAAATCTGTACATACTCCTTGTTTGTAACTGTAAGGTGAATTACACTGTTAAAGTTTATAATAAGTAGGTAGTCCATTAGGTTAGCCAGCGATACCACACAATGACAGCAAAGCCTCATACTAGAGGCTTCAGGAAAAGACTGGTGGAGTAAGGTGGTGAAGAGATTTATACCTTATACATTCCCTGGTGATTAGCTTGCTCGGTTCCCATAGCTAGAAGATTCAGCAGCAAATGCTCATCTGACTCAAGAGCAGGACTAGTAGGCAGACTTCTGTCCCCAGAGATGCATGTAAGCTGACTGCAGGTAAAATGACTAGAAATTATTTCTTAAGCAAGAGTGGAGTAAAATGATTCTCTCTTCTCAAATGAAGACCTAGACCTCTCCCAGGGAGATCAGAGGCTGAGTGTGTTTCAGAAATCACCATAGGAGATTGCTCCTAAACTGTAGGGGGGTTTGCTATGTATTTTAGCAAGAGTAAATATTTTTGGACATTATGTAAATTTATGCAATTCTGCCTAGGATGATGAGTAGGCAGTCTGCATGAGAATGAAGTGGGGAGAAAGACCAATGAAGTCCATAATAGATGCCAAGCCACAAGCAGGTCAGCAGTGGTAGAAGAGGAACTACAACCCAGACAGGAACACAGGACTGATCCTTAATTCCAAACTAACGTCTATAAACCTATAGTCTTTCCACAGGACAGCCTCTGGGGAATAGGAAATATGAAACACATACGAAACAGCTTGGAAGACTACGGGTTTTCTGAGGGTTTTGAAGCTTCTGTGAAAGAATTAGAAGTGAAACAGAAGTTATCTGTTTTTAATAGTATCAGATGAAGAAAAAGCAGAAAACAAAATATGAACGACAGGTTGCTGGGAGGCTTGTCAGTGTGTGAGCCAGAAATTGTTATGTTATGCAATCATAGTATCATTTGGATTGGAACAGACCCTTAAGATCTTTCAGTCCAACCATTTACCTAACACTACCAAGTCCACCAAACTTGGTATCTTACCTTGGCAAATTTGAAATAAAATCATAACACACACACAAATTCCTGAGGAAGTCTACAACACACTATTCATCCTACTCAGTGAACAGTAATAATGGGATGAAGCTTGGTTACCTACTTCTCAGGACTCTGACAATTTTGGTCCTCTAGCTAATGTACCTCTAGCTCTATGAAAGCAAGCAAATGCCTTTTGATGCCTCCTAATGCTTTGCTCAAATAGGCCTGTAACAAATCAGAAGTTTATAGTGTGCCTTTATTGTTAGACAAAAAGTGTTATTTTTGTGTAGCACATATGTGGGGTTTTTTGAATATATGATATGTGGGATAGAAATCAAACTGGAGCCTAATATAGATATACTGTACTTAAGATCTTTCTTATCCCTGTGCTCAGTGCACTTTATCCAGAATGGTCCAATAGCAAAGTGAAATGACAAGCAATGCTAAGTAGTACCAACCATGTACTTTTGTCCCTCTACTATGTTAAAAACACTTTTTAACCACTATTGTTAATGACTTCAAATTGGGTTTACGTTAAAATATGGTATGGGATATTTTATTCTTCATTTCTAAAAAGAGGCTTAGCTGTGGTGATAAATATTTAGCAGGCAGTAAAAAACTCTCTTTCAGAAAGGCAAAAAAGCTGATGTTGAGCTGGTATATTGCAGCCATGAGAGCAGAAACTCCCATTTGGCACTCAGTTCTGAATTAGAAGAGCACCTGAAGATGGAAGTCATCGCCTCTCATAGATACCACTCTCTCACTCAAGATGACATTACTACCAGTTCTTCCAGCTTTTGCAATCATACAAAAGACACCTACAGGAACATAAAAAAATTGCTCTCCAGGGTCAGACCATCAGGGCCAGTTTTCTGTCTCCAGCAGTGATAATAGGAGAAGCTATACAGGAAGAATTCATGAGACAGGACACTTTCTGTGGTCCATCTCCTTCACCAGCATCTACAATTATTGTGTTTAGAGGTTTAAGAGGGTACATGTCTGCTCAGGGCTTTTAGTATCTATTTACGGGCCTGTTGTCCATGTATTAGTCTTAATCCCTTTTTTAATTGAGTGATATTCTCTGCCTCTACACAATCCTGTGGCAACAAATCTCAGTATAGTATCTACTTAGTTTTAACTGCTTTAAACTGGTCACCTTCTACTTTCATCAAACAGTTTCCACTTGTACCGCACGCTGGTTTTCATGCATAATAGTCCTGCATTCGGTTTATTCAGTGCTTCTATAATTGTGTAAACCTCAGTTATAAACCATCATCCCCAGTCTTCCCCAAACTGAAGAGCCAAGCCTTTTTAGTCTCTCTTCATAAGGTAGATGCTCCATCCCCTTAATAATTTTAGTTGCCCTTCCATGTACTTTCTCTAATTCCACAATATTTTTCTTGAAACACTGAGACCAGAACTGTACATAGTACTCTCTGACCTACAGCACTAAAAGGTTTTCTTTTGTAAAGAACATTTCCAGCAAAGGAATGAAAATCAGGAAATTGTTAAAAATAAAAGCATTTTTCAGTACTTCATTTTTTAAAATACTTTACTGTCATTTTTCTCTCCATCTTTAGAAATAATTCAAAAAGGCTTTACTCAATGGTGATCACTTACACGAGAATTTCTGTGAGGCAGACCAAAGTCTCTTTGTACTCAAAATCCCAGACCTTGTTTAATTGCTTATTATACAGAGATGGGATCATGTTAACATCTTTGATTCACAGCATCCATTTACCATACTGAAATTAACACATCCCACTCCAGAATGCCCGAAATGATGTTTTAAGGAAGAAATAAAAATTAAAAAATAAAAAGAATATTTTGATTTTTCTTTCCTCAAACAACACTCCTGAAACATGAAGACAGAGATTTAATACTATTCTTTGATAATGAACACTCATTACAGTGCTCTAGTAAAACTGCTGTCGGTTAATTTAGAAAAAAATGGGATCTCCTGTTGGGGCCATTTCTATGCTCCACATTATATAATGTACCACTGAGACAAAGGGGAGAGCCAGCAGTTCACATGCATTAAATCAAACTTGGGTTTCATAACCCTGAGGACTGTTCAGCTACAGGGCTACAGGGTAAAAGAAGAAACTACACCTCCAGCAACTTGTATATCAAATATTGAAGAATGGAAAGTATTTGGTGAATTCAAACCAACTCCATTGATAGCTGTGAGTCTCATTTTTTGGCAAGTGAGTCATTTCTTAATACCTCGCTCAGCTCTAATGATTCCCTTATAGAAGGTTAAACTGATGTGAGAAATGTGGTGAAATGTCCATCTTTTGATATCTTCCAAGTCAAACTAAAAACTTTACAATGAACTGAGATTTAGAAATGTTCCAGCTATATGCAGAGGGAAAGGAATGCCAGACTAGTTGATTTTTGGCTGCTCAGAGGGAGAAACAGACAGACTGAGGTAAAAGAAATGGAAAAAAAAATGCAGAAGGAAAGCCTGGGTGTAGAGAACAGAAAGATCTTTAGAACATTTGCCTTATAAAACATGAACTACAGCTCAGGACTCCCTAGAATACTCTGTATCATTTCTGGTTTAAGAAATAATTATGAAATCTAGTGGCTATGTGGTCATATACCCCTATATTATAGGGCTGAGTACCACTATACTGGTCAATCTGTACAATGTGTCACAATTCATGATTTAGATTATATTGAAGCCTCACTTGCTGAAAAGTTTCATTATCTCTAAAGATTTGAGTCCTGCTAATGCTGTTCAGAGGACTTAGTAGAGTTCTAGGTTTCTTTGTTCATATGTTTGCAGCTTTTAGGGAACAGTATAAAAACCTATGATAAAAGAATATTAAGTCAAACAGTCTGAGGCTAAGAAGTGCAACAGCTGGATTTGGCTGTGAAATGTTTATCAGTCTGCACAATGTATGTTACAGTTTTCTAGTACATGATTAACTTTCTCACAGGACTTTTGCCTGCCTATTCTATGAGCAGTATTGAACCTTTGTGCCTTTGAATGTATGGCTCCTTCTAGTATCTTACACAAAATTAAAATACAGACTATAAAAGAATTTTGATCTGAGTGTATTTAAATGCCATTTGAGAGAAAAATTCTTACATTTCTAGGTGGTTTTTAACATCTTAAAGCATAATTATAAACTTTTAGAAGATTGTATTCATATATTCTTGGGACAAAATATTAAAACTGTTACTAGGTATTACTACAACATCTAATTCAGAATCACATGCAGATTCAGTCTACACAGAAGGCTACATAGTGATACAACTGTACCTTGTGATGTTGTAAGACGTGGTCCTACTAATTAAACTCATCTATTTTTCACACCACTAAATTTTATTAGCATAAGATCATGAGGTCCAGTTTTAGCTCTTTAGCTTTAGCAATGTAAAAGAAAAACACTGCCTTAAAAATACCATACAGAAATGTAATATGTGTAAAATAAAATTAAGAATTCTGAAAGTATTTAAAACAACTACTTGAAAATAAAGAATCACCTAAGATTAGTTTCAATTAGAACGCTTCAAAATTATAACTTTTCTTTTTTATACTTGATTTACATGCACCACTATCTGAGTAAAGTGATATTTTTGAGAAAAACAGTTTTTTAAAGTGGTAACTACTTTTGATATTTAAATATTGGAATACTCTTGTAATTTCCACTGCCACCTGCCTGGTTACTGTCTTTACAGTGATTCAGAATATCAGTGAAGCTGAGTAAATACAAATAGAAACATCTATGAGAAAACATGATGAAGATTGATCATAGAAAGGCTAAAATAGGCTAGAAAAGTGAGGAAACGCTAAATAAGCATCTATGAAAGAAATACTAAACCTGAAGGATTTATTTTCCTCCTTCTAATGAGCAATGTACAATATAAAATATATTCTGAATTAGGTTTGGAGCAGCAGTTGGTAATATGAAATTGAGAGTCTTCCTTTTAACCCTTTCAGAGCTAGTATTTCCTTTAATTTATAATAATATTCCTAATTTAATATCTGATTCTTCAAGATGCTAAGCACTATGATCATCAGAGCACTGACATGCATAGGTAATTTTAAGCATGTGAGTAGCCCACATGAAATGATCGTCCTGGTTTTCATAAGCGTATGATGAATCACATTACTGAATCCACACAAGGATGTTCAGAACCTTGTACAATCAAGTTAAGGGCTTTGCATGAAGTGAAAAGACAATGAATACACCCTGAAGAGTTTGTAACTATCAGTTTAAGCAATATTAATGTTTTTATTCTAAACTTTCCCCATGAATGTCTGTGAACACATTTTCTTCAATATATCTTTGTCTTCTTTTACTAATTCTTTGGTTACTTTAGTGCTGTTATATATGTGACTTGCTCTATTTTTATAGACCCATAAAGAAAGGCAGTTGGGTCTTGTGGGAGTGGGGGGAGAGAAGGGGGAGCAGAGGAGGAGAGGGGATGGTGGTGATAAAATGTAATTCCTCTGAACACCTGCTGAGTTTAATTGCACTACAGCTGGTGCTGATTGTAAGTGGGTAAGGGAGGAGTAAAGGGGGGTTACTGACTGATTGGCTGTCGTTACATCCAGTTTTATTGTCTTTTTTTCCCCTTTCAGTATTATTCTTACAAGTTAAAAGAGACTCTGAGTCTGAGGGATTAGGGACCTAAACCAAAGAGGAATCTTATGATCTGTGAGCAGAATAAGATGTGGTGTTTCCTGGATGAAGACATCTGAAGAGAGCATATGTGAACCTCAAGAGCAAGACTGATGATCCCAACAGACAAATTGCCACAGTATGCAGCATTCACTAGAATGAAAGGTTTATAGGTGAGATATTTAAAGAGGTCACCACGCCCAGAGCATGTGGGTCTGCAATGAAATAGAAGACAGTGCTTGAGATGAAGGAGTTGTGGTCATTCAAAAGGGATAGCAAACCATGCAGAGAAATTTTCAAGCAGGTTATCATTCTGCAAGAACTTAAAGATAACAAAGTACGGTGGGTTTAAAAAGTATAGCATCAAGGCACTGTGGAACAAACCCCTGTTCACAAAATTGATAGAAATGGACTGCTGTAATCTGATAATTGCTGGGGACAAGCTACTTTAATATAGAGAAGTATGATGCACATAGTTGTGATTTAAAGGCTTTATTTTAGAATATGTCAAAAGAGGTGACAGAACATTACAGCTGGATAATTCCCTTGGAAAAACAGAACAAACTCCAAAATAACACACATTCCCAAATATTGGATTAGTTTGTAAGCAGCTGCAATGATTAAAATGATATCTAAGGTAGCAGGAAAACAGATTGATAGCTGTACTGTGGGACTCTGTGAAATTCTTACAGAACACGAATGCTAATAGTGATGTTAAATAGCCTTGCAAGAGATTAGGGAGTTATCATTCGGTGATAACAGATGCGAAAGGTAGAATTTGCTTTAAATTTGGAACATGAAAGCACGGGATTTTTCATTTTCAGGCCTACAGTAGGTAAAACTTTAGTTAAGCGTATATATTTTTTGATTACCTAAATAACAAACTGGCTATGTTTAAAATAAATCCTTTTCAAGACAAGTTGTTATAGATTATTTAAATATTTATTAAGTGGAATATAGGATTAAATATAAGTGCTTCTGAAATGAGGTCAGTAAGAACATTCAGGCTAGGAAGATGAAATGTTTGCATACATCACAATATGAGAGCACTTTGAGATGTAATACTGCTAACTAATAACAAAATAAAATGGATACAAAAAAAGATGAGGTGATTTTTGCCTGGATTAAAGATCTACAAACAATAGCTACAATCCTGGACAAAGAGTGACCTAAAGATGGCTTTGTCACCACTAGAAAAATTTACACACAGAAGAGACAGATCTTTGCTTCCTGTTAGGCAGCCAGAAAAGACAGAGAGGAAGGAACTACTTAGCTGTCACATTTTGCTCTCTAAAATTCATCCTACCTGGTACTTCAATATCTAGCTGACCTTCATGACAATTTCAGGGTCTCTCCATATGTCGTCATGTAACCAGCTGTATTTTTAGCAGGCTAAGGTCTCATTGGCATTACTTGAGCCTCTGCAGTCTGAGTGCTTCCATTTGGATTTGCATTTTCAGAAATGAGTTTTTCCACCAAAGTAGTTTGAAGACATTTTCTCAGAAATTACTTATAGAGGAAAGCATCTCAGGAGCTCAACTTTAGTTTCGTGTGCATGTATAGTAACATAAAACTGTTAATTAAAAACGTAACTGCTGACCTTCATCATTGTATTCCTGTCTTGTTTACAGGGTAGACAAGAGATATAGAAAATGAAAAACTTTCTTATAAATTAATGCTAATTTAAATTCTAATATTAGTTTTAACTTTTTTTCTATGCTTAACTAACAGATTAAAACAATTGATCAATTTCTAGCTCTATCTTCATCAAGTTTACTATCACAAATGTTACCTATCTGGTCTTATACCAACTAGGTTAATAAATATTTTATTTTATTTCTTTCTGAAAGTGCAACATTCCTGTTGAGGCTACTACTCCATGTCCTGCCACCTATTTTTATTTATCATTCTGTAATTTCTTGACCTACAGATTGACTAATTACGTCTCTCTCATATAGCAGCTGAGTCAAAATTTTGACATACATAATGAAAATGTTTTATTTCTTGTGCATTTACTTTTCTCGGGTTGTCAATCTAGGATGAATGTGGACTGCTAAACAAAAGGTTCAGGTTTTTTTTTTTAATCCAATTATATAACTCTCAATTGTGTGAGCTTATTGTTTAGATTCTTAACATATATTCTGTTTAGCTTTTCTTTTTTGACAATCTGTGTAATTATAGGCCCTTTAGGCATCGCTTTCCACTAAATCTCATTTTGAAGACACATTAGATCCTAGCACTACTTGTCCATAATACAAAGAAAAACTTTCATCTTTTCATAACATAGCAATTTTTCATGCTTGCTTCCAGCAAAAAAGCCCCAAAACCCAGGTAAAATAAAAGTTTACTGGGAAGGACTACTTCAAAGAAGGTCTGAGAAATCCTTTTCTAATATTGACAAAAATTCTGTTGAGAAATCAGTATCTATTCTAGTTATTAAAACAAATGAACAAAAAAATATAAGGCTTAATCACTATTTGGCAAAACAATCTTAAGTATTTGGGAAAGAGCATCTAACTTAAACCTTCAGGATCAGAGATCGCACAATTTTTCTGGGCAAGACACTTCACTGCTGGACTGCCATAGGATCAGTCACAGCTGGATGCAGTACTCCAGGCAGGGTCTCAAAAGAGCAGAGTAAGAATTATCTCCCTCCACCTGCTAGCCACATTTGCTTTTGTCCAGCCCAGGCTACAACTGGTCTTCTGGGCTGTGAGAGAACACTGCAGGCTCATGTCCCACTTTTCATCCACCAGTACCCGCAAGTCCTCCTCTGCAGAATGGCTCTCAATTCATTCCCCAGGCTGTACTGATATTGCTGATTGCCCTGACCTTGTACTTGGCTTTGTTGAACTTGCCTTGTTGAACTTGCCTTGTTGCACAAGGCCCTTGTCCTCATAGGGGAAATGTTTCTCCTTATATCCAATCCTCTGTCTCTTGTCCTCCTGCCATGCAACATTGTAAAGAGATTGGGTCTGTTTTCTTGATAGTCCTCCCATAGTTATTGTGTGGGGCTGAAATTAGGTGCCTCCGAATGGCACCTACCAATTCTCTGCATAAGGTGAAACTTTGTAATAGCACACATCTAACTGTTGAGGACATAAATGCTTCAGATAATAAGTTATGAGGCCTATAACTTCAAAAATATGTTGCTTAATTCTGAAATCATTATGGTTTAAATATGTGTATACAATGAAATTCAACAATACAAATTTTACTTATAGTTATTACTTTTTTATACAAGCAAGTAACCCTCTAACACACAGACATTTATGACGGAGACACTTAAATCTGAGCCAGTCACCTTACCTGTATGGTCAGTGAAGAAAAGGAAATATCTCTGAAAGGAAAGTTGTTAGTTTACAGGAGGAAGCCAAAATAATCCAGAAACACCTCCTGCACTATCATTCAATTGCCTCTCTTTTCTTAACATCTTTACTTACACAACTAATTAAGATGGAGATATCCATGTGGCGAGATAACCCTTCATAAAAGCTGATACAATTTAATAAAAACAAGAGAAACATATTTCGTATTACTTGGAAACACATTTCCTCTTGATCAGATCTCCACTTCTCTGAAACCATTGCAAATTTCACTTCAAATTGTTTCTTCTTTTCACTAGATTTTCTTGAGACATATAACTGGAACTTTCTTCCTTAATTAAGTAATTTTTTTAGAAGTTTCTTCCTGAAAATTAATTAGACATTAACTTGAACACAGGTTATGTTATTAATTCTATTGTTTTGCTAATCTATTTCTAAAATGTCCCTGAAATAAAAGAAGCAAAATAATTAATTTATAACAAGCATCCTTAACTGTATCCATTAACCCCTTTACAGGTCTTTACTATTTAGAAAAGACTGGAAATGCATTTCTACTACCTGAATTACCTTGATATGAAAAAGACACCAATGGGAATTGGTGATTCTTGGTTTGTTTGGAGGTTTTGAGTTATTTTTAGCAAAGAGAATATGCCAAGCATAGCAGAACTGGAAATAGAGTCTAATTAAATCTCGAACGTCAGTGTAGGCTAATGATACTTGAAAGTGACATGGTTATATCTCAACAGGATAGCACTGGGCATAGCCTAAATGTCAGAAGTTTGACAGGCAGGTATCATAAAGATACATCTCAGTCATCTGCAGTGAAAGAATAAGTGATGAACATTGTCAAGAATGTCCTTCATCTTTCCTTGGCAATTAAAGCAAACAGGGGGGGCAATGTCTTCTCTGTTGTTCCATTTACTTCCTACTTTTTCCTATGTACAAACCTGCTGTTCTGTTCTCCTGTTCAACAAATTGGTAAAGTGAAGCAAAGTAAGGAAGAAGGAAATAGTTAATTCTTCTTCAGTGGTACTGACTTATTATTTGGCATGGAGAGGGAAAAAGAAAATTGTTTAAATCCTGAGTGCTTATAATCTTGTTTCTCATTCTACTCATGCTAAAAGACTTTGGCAACAAAGCTAGTTCTGGTTCATAATTTAACCCTCACTGTAATTTCTAACCTGAGTAGCTGAGGTATATAACCAGTGGTGGCTAATCAGCAGTAAGGTTACTATCAGATAGAAGAGTGAGTTTAAAAACATGCTAATGTCATGTGGGAAGGAGACAAGAACAGGAAAGAGAAATAACTAAAAGGAATAAAGGCTGGGAGGCAACATAGAAATGAGAATGCAAAAAAAAAATAAAAAAAATAGGTGAGAATACCAGTCAGTTGTCTGAATCAACCACCAGCTTGTTTCAATCATCAGTCTCCCAGTGAGAGCTTGTGTGTCTGGAGCTGTGTGAAATCAGAGGCACATTGCCAGGATGGCAAGAAACAGACTCCTACCTTGGTTGAATATTCCCTCCCCTTGTCGTGTTACAAGGGAAAAGGTAGATATGATCATGGATTAGTGCCAAAGCCAAGGTGTGTGCACCTCCCTGGCAAACTGTGATTCATTATAGCCAGGAGCAGGATGCACAGCAGATGAGCAGCATTATTTCCAGACAGAGCTACTCACTGGTGGATAATGAGAACAGCACCCTAGGGGAACTCCACTGCTTTGATTTTTCCAGCTTCTGCACCAGTCTGATTCCTTCCTACCCTGCTAACTATGGGCAGAGAAGAGATGATTCTTGCTCCCATCACTTCATGCTTGATTTAACTCACTAACCAAAGTGGCCCGAGGCTCTCCAAGTTTGGGTTCCTAACTGTTCTTGCAATTACACATAATGTGTTCCAGTGCTTCAGTTTCCTCAATGCTGAGGAACAGAAACCTCCACAGAGCCCAGCTGCTCAAGCAAGCTCTTCATGGAGACAAACATGGTATCACTGAAAAAAGCAAACAAGGCATATAGCCCTACTGATACACAAGCCCTAGAGTAAAAAGAATGTAAACAGACTACTGCCTGCCAATTTATCTTTACGGGAAAGGTTCCCCAGAAAGGATCCTTGCTAGCAAATAGGAAAACATAAGTTGTTTTACAACAGGTAGTCTCCACCTGAAAGTATCATCAGTATCCCAGCACCTTAAACTGCTGTGACAGTCTCTCCAATTTTATTATCAACATTTCAGACATATTCCCCATGATCCTTTTCAAATTAATAGCAGAACACAATAGGCAATTAAAAGTGAGTGGACCGTATGTTCATCTCACCATCAGGTGTTAATTTCAGCTGACTGAAGACTTGTGAAGTTATTTTCTAGTTCCTCAGGAAAGAGTTCAAATGTTTTTCTTCCATGGTCCAATATATGGTTTAAATAATCATGGTAGCAAACAATAAACAGCAACAATTCACATTTTTTAATGAAATTACCCATATCAACTAGTCTTTCATGATTAATTGAAACATTCAACAGTTACTACAATTTCTTGGAGCATATTTTGTGGTGTGGTCTACTTTAAAGCTGGTGTTCAATTAAAATTCAGTGGGTCTGGAGTTCAATAACTGCAGTCTGCAGACTGAGGAGGAGAGAGGATAGGAAAAAAGAGATATGGTTTATGCCATGCATTTGGAGACACCGTATTTGCAAAGCCATAAATACTTACTGAGGGTTTATAGTCTTATATCAATAACAAGCTTTGCTTTTAATTTGGTGATCTTCTTTGTGGATATGCCATGTCAATATGTCCATGCCAGTCTAGTTACAGCAAACAAACAGGTCTCAAGGCTTGTTTGCTTCTGAAGTTATACCAGAGAAATCTGATGGTGATGAGATGCTTTGTAGGTCTGAAATTAATTCTGTATCTTACATTCCTCATATTGTAAATTTTACATCACTGCTGAGCATTTGACATCTATCATAGCTTTAGACCATACTGTTTTCCAAATTTTTAATCAAAAATTCTTGAACTTCGGGTACTCTAGAGCAAGCACTCCTTGCTTGCTGCATGAATTCATCATCACAGAACATTTCACTAGCTGCTCATTAATAATCAACTATTCATGACCATGTAACAGTCTCATGGTTAACGAGAATCCTTTGCTATTACTCCTATACAATTTTGCACTGATATGAATGAAGACTTCCAGTAAGGTACTTAGAACTTTTCTTGCAATGATTCAGAGTTATAAAATATTAATGCATTTTAAAAAAATAAAAATTAAAATTATGCAAACTTCTTCCAGGGAAGAAGATGTCAGGGTAAATTTGGGATTTGGGGTAGTTGGATTATGAGTTTAAAAGCCCAACTGGAAAGGACTCCTAGAAATAAAAATTGCTTGCTATTCACAGAACTCAAGACACTGAAATGTGAAATGTGTTTGTTGGTTGAGTTCAAATACAGGATTTATTACTCTTAACCTTTTTCAGGCTCTGAAGAATCTACACTTGGATTCTTGGATATTGACTCATTAATATGGAAAAACCTAAGAAATTTTAAGTGAATGAAGACTAAAATAAACTGCATAGAACTGGAGACTCTAACCTTGAATCTACACATAAATATACACAGAACACAAATGGGAGAGGCACCAGCATAAGGAAAATCAGTAGACATAGGTCTTAAAAAAACCTTTCTGAAGTTATCTATAGTATTTCACATAACATAGCCAGTATCTTCAGTGGTCGTTAAATGTTAGCTTTTCTAAGAAACTGAGGTGTTTCCTTGAAAAAGATAACTGGGAAGATTACTGCCCAATTATTAGGCTTTTGCATAAAATAGGCCCAAGGATTTATCTTCTCAGAACTTTCTGGAAAAAAAAAAAAAAAGAAATCATATCTGTGATACATCAAAGAGTTAAGCTGTGATGAAGAGAGACTGGTGCATGAAATAGAAATTATGGTCTCTGTATTCTTCTGTATGATATAGTAGATTATTATCGCCTTTAGATTCCTAAAGGGTTAATTTTCTTATCTTTTCCCTTCTGTTCTGATGGAAAGTGACTTTAAAATCGGATTCTGCAGCAACAGAAAGAAAAGGGAAATTGGGTGAAAGAACAGCTATCCACACAGGCTTTAGGGACTGCTTTCATCATGCAGCTTAGAAAGTTTTTATCATTTTCCTTCCCCCCTGCACCACCACCACCACTCCGCTTCTGTAGGCTTAGCTTTAGTGTGTTTTAGGTACCAGTTCTAAGATCCTGAATTCAACAACTTCTCAGGCTACCCCATCTTGGTTATTTTCATCCATCCTCTTCTTTCCTCACAAATTCTTCTTAACCTGTGCTCAACTCTTTGAAACAAAGACAAAATGGTTAATGTAAACTTCCAAGAGGGAAAAAAAATCCCAGAAAGGTATGCCAGTGGCACACTGTTTGTGAGATGCCTAGCTTCAAACAACTACAATTACCAGTAAGGCATCCCTGTTTTTGCATTAATAACATGGGTAAGAGAAAAAGCTAATATTTGACATAAGAATTTCAAATGTGTATCTTTAAAGTAAACCATACAACTAAAATAAATAATAACTTGAATTGTAATGAGAGGGCAGGAAGAAATTGACTAAGGCATCTTTTCAAATAAATACATAAACAAACAAATAATTAGACAAGTAAATAAACAAATTAACAAAGCCCTTCAAAGGAAAAAAGATATGTCCTAGAAATAAATTAATGTAATGCCTCTAAAAGGTAGGGAAGATTATTTTTCTTGATCCCCTCAAAATTTGTAAACATAAATAAAAAATGACCATTTTGTGTGAAATTATCTCCATGGAATAGGGTTTGTTAAATAAATGGAGGAGGTCAAATAAAAGCTAAAGTTAAATTCCAAATCTGTGACCGCATACAGTCAAGTGGTAGAACAGAGGGCTTGTTTTCCAGAGAGCAGACCTTGAATATGAGGCCATGAGACCTATGAAGTTGAATTCAGCAACTTTATGTTGGGGGTGCAATTATCTCATCAGCTCCCAATAACTGCTTGAATTTTGGCTGAGTTTTTGTAATATGATATTATCAGAATTTTGAAAACAATTTAGGAGGTTTCAATACTACTGCCTTGTCTTTGAGCTCAAGGACAATGTAGATTTCCCGAAGAGATTATTTTCTGTAAGAAATACCTGACCCAGTTTTCTAAATTAGTTATTTACCAATCCATAACAGGCAAAGATGCATGGGAAAAATAAAATATTCAATTTTTTCCTAAGATTTCCATCTCAACGGATTTTCAGGATTTGGGCTTGTAATGTTTCAGGCTTAGTGGAAGAAGGGGTGAGAGTTTCTGTTGAATGATAATAATCATAAGCATACCCCATGACAAAGTAAGAAGAGAAAAAATAACCAGGATTCTCATAATATATCGTGACAAATATAATACGCAAACAGATGCAAACAGCTGATCACACCAAATTGATATATTAACTGACACACAAAAGTTCCAAAACATCTGTGTATCCAGAGTTTGAAAAAAGTAGAAATCTTGATTCATATTACATCTAGGCAATCAGTTCAAGACTCTTCTTGCTGCTTGAAAAAAGTCTGCCATAAGTTACCTCTCCTAAATGTGATTAACAGAATACTACATCCATTTCTCAGACACAATTCAAGAGCATCCTAAAAAATAAGATGTCATGCAGATTGAGAGACAAAGAATATTAAAAATTTTAGCTTATCAAAAAGAAGCTATTGAGATTTCAGTTCAATATACTTTACGGGACTTTTACAGAAACAAAGCACTGAGAACTGAGGGACAATTTGACAAAGGACCCAAGCTTTGGAAGTTGAAGACAACTCCACATTAGAAGGTGAGTATATTTTTAATACAGTATTTAGTGAAACAAGCTAACAGTAGAAGCCATGTATCTGTTCAGCTCATCAGGACCACAGGCCTTCCTGGAAAAGTATGGTTCTGTAAATAGAAATTATTGGATTAAAGACAGAATTACCTGGGTGAAATACTGGCCTATGTTATAAAGAAAATATGATTAAAAGACTGAATAGTCATTTCTGAACATTAGATCTAGTTGCCTACAAAAAATAGGCATCTGAATATGTAATTTATACAATAAGGTCCTACACATTATTTGATTTAACGGAATGAATTCCATAATAAAACTGTTCCACTATCTCCACTTCATCTAGCCAAGTAAGGGCTGGGTATGAATTCAGTACTAATTTATTTACTAGCTGGTTTCACTTCTCGTTGGAAGTAGACATTCTTTCACGGAATGTGAAGGCATTTATATATCTGATACCTCTATTGCAAATGACTTTAAAATAACTTATTATGTATTAATCATGTATCAACACTTCAAACATTTTAACAATGGAAGTCTTCAATGTAAAATTCCTGAAGTAGAGTTATGTATACTTCTAATAACATGCTTGACAAGCTGGACACTGTCGACAGGGAATACCTGATGAATTGGTCCAGACTGTGGCTTAAGTGCAGAACTTCTCCATTTACTTTCTTCATTAGTATTGGAGTATCTTAAATAGTGCAGAAAAAGTAGCTAACTAAATATATATTCCAGCTGTCAATATTTATAGTTTTCAATTTAATATTTTTATGATTTTTTTATATTTTATTTCCATTTTTTTCATGTTTTCCTCTCTCATAACCACCCCAGTTAATTTTTTTGTATTTATTTTCTTATCTTTGGTTTCACTCTCTCTGTTGCCTTTTATCCTGGCAAGATGCCTTAGCTCTTGCAAAGTTTTTAAATAAATGGAGATGTTGAGATCCTGTCAGGCGTCTCTCTCTATAACAAATAAAAAAATTCCACAGCTTGGTTTTAAAAGAAACTTAGATGGAAGTTTCAAGTTGAAGTCTTCCTCCTGGTGAAACTAACATTTTTTTTCACTCCTTTTAAGGGTCATTATTTTAGTTTTATTCTCATAATATGTATTTTCATTTCAGTGATGGTTCTTTATAGGAGAGCTATGAACACAACACCTGCTGTTGCCTGTTTAGGCAACCACACACAGTTCTCCTTATTCCGATTAGTATCTGTATCTTATTGGCTCTCTTCAGTGCTTTTGTGTAGCAGAAGGAACTCATGGACCTCTATCCTAAGTGACTGTATCCTTTTCCCAGCCTGATGCCTTAAAACCTCAAAATAAATAAATAAAGCATAAATTGAATCTTAGCTGAATTACCCATTTTTGTTTTCTTATGAGTTCAGAGCACTTATATTGAAGTTGTGGCCACTGAGAAATAATTAAGCACTCCATCTTTCATAACAAAATATGCACCCATTAAACACAGATATTATAGTATAGTTAATAAACCATCTTTTAAAAGATTTTTAGTTATTGATACCTAACTCTTTCACAAACTACTTCCTGCATCAAGGTCTCTTGCAGGGCAATGAGATGCTCCATCATGAGGTTATATATAATTCTGTCAAAATAATCTTGGAAAGTATATAATTTTGAATTGCTGTTGGAAGCAAAGACATGAGCAACTGCAAATGTGTTCTTATAAACTGGGAATGCAATATAGAATTAAATGCAAACAACTACGTTAATGCAACATTATGATTGAGATATGACACAAACAAATGTCATTAAATTCAAAGTATGGTTCCCACAGCAACCACAATTTTTCTGCTTTGCACTTTCTGTACATATTCTATTGTATTTCTATGGTCTATACTGTACGGTATTAACTTCCCTGTGTTTTCTTATAGTCACAATTTGACTGAATGATGTTTTTTCTGGGAAACAAAACTGAGTTTCTTATCTTAGTTTTTGGTTGGTTGGTTGGTTGGTTTGGTTTTGATTTGCTTTGTTATTGTTTGGTTTTGTTGTTTTGTTTTGTTTTTTCAAATAAGATAGTGTAATATTACAATATATCTAAAAGTCACTGCTTTTGCAGATAAGTGTGTATTTGAGATACAATCAGAGCCATGAAGATAGTTAAATTATTTTATTAGATTTCAGTCCACTTGAGATTTTTTTGCACTTTTGTCCTTTTCTTTCCCAATTTCACAAGCTTAACAAAATGGCAGAGGTCTTAACAGAGGGGGAGGGGGAGAGGATGGGAAAGGTATCTGCTTGGTCTCTATTTCCACCATGTTAACCTACGTATAAGGAAAGATCAGCATAAACTCACTAGGCTATCTACTGAGGCCATGGCACCAATTGAAATTTGATAGGTTCATTAAGATGCAAACTTTGGACTGAGTGCCTAATTAACATTCATACATTCAAATGAGTAACAGCATAAGAGAACAAGAAATTCCTTGCATTGGCCAACTTCTTTCTTTTTATCAATATGTTTTAATATATATCTCAATATATGCATTAAAAAAAGAGACTAACCATAGCAGGCCTTAAAATCAATACTAGCAAGTACAAAATTAAAGCTCATGTAAGCTCTCTATGTAACATCACTGATGTTGTAAGACTCAGCAGAAAAACAGATCAGTAATTTTAAAGAGCTTTTCTTTCTCAGAGTTCTGTTAAATTATAGACTTGTATCATCAGAAGAAAGAAGCAATTTAAATATTTTTTACTCCCTGAAAGACACATACAAAATCCTATGAAAGATGGAAGAAAAAAGGGTTTACTTTTTTTATCTAGTTTTTCAGATCTTTAAGATTTCCAGATAATACTGTGACTGGCAGTTCATGAAACAGGTGTTAATTTTTTTGGTTGGTTGGTTGGTTGGTTGGTGTTTTTTTCTGCTATTAGGGTTTTGAATTGTTACCTTTTATTGGTATTTATTTCTATTAACTATGGGAATGTCTATGCCTTGCATTTATTTATAGAACTATTTTAAAACTGATTCTAACTCATCAAATCAGGGGAAGTGTTCTGAACTTTGAAAACAGTAACTTTTAGTATTTTTCTATGTACGTATATGCCTATAATGTCTTGATTCTTGATATATAAGTAGCCTTAGGAAACATTTCATAACATCTACTTACAAAGAGTAGAATTCATTTTGCTGGAATTCCTAGGATACAAGCTCATGCTGATGATGTTTTCTAAGTTGAGGAGCACACACAGACAGTATTTTTCCTGGAGCCCTTCTCTACAATTTTCTGAAATTCTCATTCTTATTTTTCCATTTCAGGACTTTCCATTTCAGGAAGAAAGCTAGAGATAGAAAAAAAAGTGTTTCACAAACTGTGCCAACTTGTGATTTACACTGGTCTGATTGGAGAGGCTAACTCAGTGTAAGGCATAAGTAGCGAATACATAGTAAAGTACAGGTAAACTAAATCACAGGATTTTAAAGACTACAGCAAGTCATATTTTTGAAAAGAAATTACTGAGATATTATGAATTTTGTTTTGGTTTATCCAATTTGAGATTTCGAGCACTGTTTTAATGATTTTTTTTCTGAATAGCTTTTCAAATCTAATAAAACTGCCTATGCTTTATTCCAAATTGTTGCCTATGGGAGACCTTGAAAATTTCTCTAAGCAATGAATGAGATATTATGTATGATTTAAATAAATAATTATGTCCAATTGAAAGCATCCATAACTTTAAGCACTAAAAATGATAGATTCTTCTAAACTGATAGAATTATATTGTATGTTTTAACACCTTTGATTAAATACAGCAAATGAGCTAAGATACTACAAAATATGCATTTGTGTTCTCATTCATGCTTTTTACTCTGTTCTAGGACTGGCCTCGGTCTATTACTATGCTCTATCTTAAAGAGGTTTTTTTTGTTTCTTTAATCAAGATATGCTGGGATTTTTTGTAATGTTTACATATATTTTCTCTTGTATTTTGCCCTTATTTTTTCTGTATTCATACACTGAGGCACAAGTTATTTAGCAAAAATATCACCTCCTCGTAACATGCAGAGTATTGGGATACATCTAGCAAGAGTTCTTGCGTAGAATTCCTGGTTTCATTGTTTCATGTAACAAATGGGGAAAAAAAAAAAGAATCAATGTGGAAAAGGGAAAAAATATTTATGAAATTAAAAAATACAGGTGAAATAGTAACTTGACAGCATATTTATATTTGGTACAAAAATAATAGCAATTAAAGCCTTACATCTTACCTAACAAAAGTACCATTGGAATCAAAGGTTATGCAACCGAAGAGCAAGATCTGGTTTCATATAGAATTACCTGAGGATTAAAGTTAAACCCTATAAGACACACAGAAATGTGTATCTGGTGGTACATATTCTAACAACACATTTTCCAAACACACCTTGAAAGAACAAGACTTAAACAGACTTCAAGATTTAATCCTTGCAAAATAAATATATGGAATAATGCTTGGATTTGCATCAATACAGAAACAGTGCAGTAACATTTGAAACCCATACATTTGAATGCACTGTACCACTTTAAAACATTTCTTGAAGAAAACGTAAAAAAACCACATTAAAAATAGGTTTAATATAGCATATAAATTAATACAATACAAATATTAAAAGGTAAAGTATATTTTCAAACAGATACAGCATTTAAAAATAATTTTTAAATCATGTAAATGAGACATGGGTGTCAATGAACATTTAAGAATGAATGAGCTGCTCAGGAGATTCAAACACAAGTGCACCTTGTGCACTATAAAAGGTTTCAATTTTGCTATTTTCTAAACACAGAAAAATGTATCCCCCCCATTCAGAATATTGAATGTCTTATGAAAAGTGAAAGGTCATTTGTAACTGTCCAAAGGATTGATGGAGTTGAGATACCTCCTTGACCTTCACCCTGCACTCATAAAGAACAGTCTCAGATGACAGAGCATCAGGCAAGTTTTCAGAAAATGTCTTTTCTTATTTTATATTGCATAGCAGGCTTGTTACCTGATATTTTTCATAATTGTATGTCAAGATTTAATTACTTCATGTCTTCCCTCATTAAAAGTAAACTGTCAACTAATACCACTCAGCTATGTTTGTGATTTGCACTAATTCAAGCATTTCTGTCTTCTTTTTGCCATTGTTTTCCATCTCGGTTTCTACAATAATTGCTTTGGAGGCCTACACAAACAATGTCAAGGTCAAACCTTACAAATACAAAAATTCTTTTCCAATTACTTATTGTCAGTTAAGGATGCACATTATAAAAACTGGTTCAGAGGAGTTGGGTTTTTTTTTCTTCATATTATAATCTTCACGTAATGCAAGCAGGAATGCAAGCTTAAGTTAAGATGGTAAAACAACAAACTTTAACAAGTCTTGTGAAAGCATGAAGCATATAACATTTTAATCTTTCTACCACATTTTGAACCATGTAGTATATAGGGGAAATTCTATACCAAATACGTTATTAACCATATGCTGGAAGTAAAATAAAATTTACTCAAAGAGAAATCCTTTTGTTGTTATATTCTTTCATCCTACCAACAGGGAGAGTCAAGGACACGCAGCTTAATGGTCTACTTACCAAGAAACAAGAAGGCAAAGAATTCATTTATCAAGCTTGAGTATAAAGTGGCACTCTCCTTACTTCTCCACAGAAAGCATGAGTGTGTCAGGCAGCAAAAGAGTCAAATGAGAAAAAAAATGCAAAGGAGAAAAAAAATAAAATAAAAATGTCTTTGTTGAAGAGGATGAAGATACATTGGGGTAAAATAGATAATGATTAAAAAAGAACCACTGCTAATTGTTTTCTAATTCATTTTAGAGGTAGTAACATGAATATTGGACATTGTTTAAAAGCAAATATTTCTTAATGCTGTTTTGGAGAACCCAAGTAAATCTCCACTGAAAAGTCAGATTTAACTTTTATTTGATATGCTACTTGCTCTATGAACATAAGTGAAAACAACTATAATGCTACTTAGCTGCAGAAGTAGTTTCAATCCAGAAAATGGGAAACAAGACCTGTGGTAATCATTTGTTCTTGATCAAATTTATTCTAGTTTTTCAAATGCAAAATCCTTCACTTTCTCCCCCTCAAATGCTTTCTTAATGCTGTCATAAAAAGGTATGTAACCCTGTCATAAGAAGGAACCTGTTTTCAGAAAAAAATCTGAACCTTAGGAAACATATTTCTAACTTTCTAATAAATGAACTAGAACACCACAAACTATACTTTTGGGAAAAGCAGTTTTAGCATGTGGGTTTTGTTCCTTTATTTTTGTATTTTGTTGAATCAAAACAAATTACTATCTGATTTTCAGACCATTCTTTCATGTTGTGAGAAACCTAGAATTAATTCTTCTTTTCCCCCAAGAAATGAAAAAATTTTCTCCCACTTCCCATCCTTGCTTACCAACCAATAAATTTTGGAGGAGCACAGAATGGTGAAGGCCATCTTTCTGAGTCGTTACTTCTGAATACTAAATTTGTTCCAGCAAAACTCATTAAAATATTTGTTAATATTCTCAGAATAGTTAAAAAAATATAAAGATAAAATAGTTTATGTCAGGAAAAAGGAGGTCTTATTTTATTTTAGGAAGACACGGGACACAGGATTACAAATTGTTCAGATTGGATTCCGCTTAACTTTTTCATTGCTGCTCAGCTGCTAGATCACTAAAAGTGAACAGGAAACAGAAGCCACTGAAGTGTTTCATTAAGTAAAAGGAAAAACCACCTAGAATTCCCAAATAAATGAAGAAACAGAAATTAATCTGGGTGTAGAGGAAAGGGGAAATAAAAATCTAAACCAACAGTAGTTTCTATAAGAACATTCAACATCCCTACAGCATCAGAAAGAGAATCTAGTATTATATTTATATATATTCTAGGAAAACTATTTGGATCCACAGCGACTAAGAGACTTTGAACCAGGAGCATCTGATATTACTGTTTAGATTCTTCGACTCTCGTGTTTCTGACTGTAGAGGTATGCAGGTTTATACTTTGTCTCTTTTTAAAAGACATATTTGATGCTTCCAGGATCTTAACTAGCTTTTACTCACATCCCACATAGTTTGCTATATGGAGTCCCAAATTAAAAACATCTGAAGTATAAACCAGCTTGGTTTACTATTTCTTTTTTGGTCAGAGAAGTAGAACCTGCTCAAGGTGAAAAGTTGTGGGGCTTCTTCCTCAGTCATGTATGGAAATAATGATTTTTTTTTTATTACCTATGGACAAGTTCTTTGACTTAAAGAACAGCTGGTTTTTTATTATCTTTTTTCATTGACTATGAAATCATAGTTAATAAGCTTCACAGATTGCAATAAAACCCTTAAGAAATTGTGTGCTATCTGTCAAACATGTAATTTTAAGGTCTAATAATATGCAATATGTTTACATAGGTTATTGAAGTGTAGTTCTTTCCCAGCATAGATATTTATTAAAAATGTTAACAGTAGCATCTCAAAACTTTCAGAATTTAATATATTTAAATACAAACATAAATGTTAGAAGATGTATTTATACAACATACGCAGCAAAATATTCTTCTGTAATTTAAGAAAATTGTTTCTGGAG
The DNA here is from genome assembly GCA_013399135.1 of Heliornis fulica. NCBI lineage: Eukaryota > Metazoa > Chordata > Aves > Gruiformes > Heliornithidae > Heliornis > Heliornis fulica. Next base: position 27,273 of record VXBZ01010657.1, read on the forward strand.
AATGTCACTGCTGCAATATGTTAAGGATACGTGGAATTATAAGAGCTGATCTAAAATTTGTTAAAGTCAAAGGAGGCTTTGGAGAGTCCTTTTGCAGTTCAATCTATTGAAAACATATCTACTTGGAAAGTATGTGAAGACCGGTGTATATTCAGAGAACTTGTAACATATTTTGTATCTCCAGTGTAGTTCTGACTATTACAGAAGTAGTTTTCCTTTAATTCAATTTGTCCTTCTAGCACCTACCAAAAGAGTTGGATTGGACCCCCCAGCAGTGCAGGTAAAGATTAATTTTGTTATCTAAAGGATGTGGCACCACAGGGGAAGGGCGAGAAGGTGGATGATTTCTGTCAACAATTAATATTGTAGAGTTCTGGTGACTCAGGTTGTGTTACCGTGCAGAAGATGAAACAGGGGCAACAGATTGCTGCTTCTGCCTCTACTGTTCATTGGATGCTGCCCTCATTCCTTTATGCCCTGGTTATGCCTTAGAAGAATCTAACACTCACCTGAATTTATGACGTGCTGACCTAGGCAAACAGCAGAACTCATGGCCATTTTGCTATGTTAATTTTCATTTCCCTTTGCGAAAGGGCAATGCTTTGCCTAGTTCTGCAGAAGCCTGAAAGTAATTCTAGAAAATACTATATGATTCTCATTTGGAAAAAAAAAAATGTGCAAGTTTAATGATTATTTATTACCAACATTATGTAAGGATTATAAGAAAATGTCCAAAATGTTTGTTTCAGATTCATGATAATTTTGGCTAACGGTCAAAAAAAAATAGCATATTTCATTCAGATCAAGTTTCTTCTGAAATAAGCCCTTATTCTTCTTTTTCTATCCCTGAATGAAAAAAAAAAAAACCAAAAAAAAACCCCTGTACATCTGAATTTGTGAACTACATCTGCAGTCCATCTATCTTATATTGCAGACAATATACCTTATTTTACAGGTTAAGATTGCATCTACATTTCAATATCACCATTATTTCACTGTTGTTAAATTTAGTTTTCAAAGTGTCATGAAAAGTATCCCGTAGCTTTACGAATGTCTTGTAAGTATGTTTGATGTTAACATGTCCTTATTAGTTTGCATATGTTCTATATTTAAGACATCAGCCATAAAATTAATTGCTACTGTAGTCCATTAACAAACAAGATAGCCTTTTTTACCTTAGTGTTAACCATTACACGTTTATTTCACTCATATATTTTAAGAGGAATTGTAACAGTAAGCAGTATCAGCCAATTCTGTGTAGCAGAGTTGGAAAACAATCACCACAAAAGTACATTAATCCTGTGATGGAAGATTCATCTCTAGGTACAAGAGGGTAGCTCAGTTTCTCTGACCATTTATCTCTCTGAAACGATCAGCAGGGATGCCAATTAGAAACACTATTTATCACTGTGACTTTACTTGTGATGTTTACACCTTCCTAGCAGAAACGGGACTGAAATAATTTCACTTTTCTTGCAATTGCTCATATTTATCTTTGTTAAGATCAAAATATTTGGATAAGTATTTGTTTCATATTGCTCAGTAACCTGCCTCCAGTATCAGCCTGTGCTGAAGACTTAGTAAAAGTGTGCATAAACATATAAAGATACACAAAACTCTGTGACGTTTCCATTAGTTCTCAATGAATCATTAAAATACTGGCTTATCCCACAAATTCAAATGGGATGTATTTCCTTTATATATGCTGTAAAAGTGAAAGAAAATGGAAAATATATAGACTAAAGCACATTTTGTAATAGGTATTCTCACATACACTCTCATATGTAGGTAGTATCCAGATCAATGTAAATTTACATCCTCGGTTTCAAGTCTTTCTACATCTTCTTGGCAAAAGAAAGCACCAAATGACACCAAATTAACAGATTCAGATTGGTGTAGAGACTAAGATGGACCTGGCAGCATGGCTAGTAATGATTACAAACTCCTTTTGGAGGAACTTTCCCCAAAAATTCAAAGGATTAACTTACGATGACATCCCATTTTGTAAAGTTTCTACATTGCAATAGACCACCAGTACTAGAAAAATTTCAAGAAGCCAATTAATTAAAACAAGTATAAAGTAGCTTACAAGAGATAGTAAGTTACAGTATAGTGCCTCATTCCTCACAGATCAAACTGCAGAATGCTACAAAGGAACTTAACTGAATACAACATTATATGATATATGAGCAATAGAGAAATTCAGGTTTTAGAAAACTCTACTATAATGGGAATTTCTTACTATCACAATTGTTTACAAAATTAAGAGTATTTAACTGAACAGAGAACACAAGAAATCAAATTACCATCTGCATTTATGGACTGAATATTACTATAAAAGACTACAAGACATTCTAGATCTGTTTAGTACAGTTCAGTCCACATTTTCCTATGTGTGTGAATATCTGCATTTTACATGAGATTATATTTTTTATTTTTAATTTACCTCAAACTGCATTCTTGAAACTATGTTGGGATGGTGTAAAGACATTCTTTTTCTCTTTTAAGGCTTTTACTGGACTGCACCTGCAAGGGGGTGGCAAGAAAAGACAGTTTCACAAGTTCTGCTCAAAGAAGTTTTCTTCTACTTTGATTTGTATTTAACAGGATGAGGTTCAAGTAAGTACCACCTTTTGGAAACTTAACATTCAGGTTTTTTGCTGTTTGCTGATAGAAATATTCTTCAAGACCTAATTCATATATTTTATTATCAGTGCTCTATTAGGATGATTGTGTTTAATGTACAATACTGTTCATTTATATGTTTAAGGTATCTGAAATTTGTAAAAGCTTAACAGCCTTCAAATTGCAAGTTAAAGTCAATTAGACTACATCTCTAACAACTTCTCTGATATTATAGTCGCTTGCAATGCTTCCTATCAAGCATCATATGATATACACAGACTCATTTCTTCTACATAATAATCTTTCAGGATTTTCTAGCTCCAGAATTTTAAGACTCTAGAGCTCTATAAGCAGAGATCTGAAAAAAAAAAAAAAAAAAAAAAAAGCTAAAATTGTGTACCTAAATTTTTAAACCCATTTACAGCTTGCAGAAACAGGTTAAGGAATAAAATCAATATGGTTGGTAGGAAAAAAAAAAAAAAAGCCTTTGCTGGGAAAATTTAGCCCTGTATCTCCAAAAGATGATCTGAATAAGCAAACACTAAGCCAGTGAGAAATCAGCAAAACAAGATAACAAGGGAACTGGAAGCCTGATGATGTTAGAAGGAGACCAGTTTGGGTTTTTCTTGTTTTTCAGAAGTGCAGACAGATTTTAACTTTGAAAACTTGGAGTAAAGAGATACAGAGATTGGATTAAGATCAGGAAACTGGCAGAGTATCCTGATCAAAAAAAAACCCCACAGTGCCTTAACACAGATTTCAACACTAGATAACCATCAGTCAAGTGATTGATGTGAAGACAAGATGCTAAAAAGTTTGTGAAAATCTCAAGTAAAATTAAGATCAGTATTCCAATATCCTGATTTCATCTTTCTGGTCTGTTGTACCATTTTATGATTTAATTGCAAGTTAATTTTACTGTATTGCCTCAAATATATTGATTATATTGATCTTTCTATTCCTTTCTACTGGTCAGTACCATCTATAACTTCACAAGGGAAAACACCTTAAAAACTGAACTCAGAAAGAGCTTATTTCAACATGCAAAGAAAACAAGTATTTTAGGAGGTACCGGACTTAATAAATTTTATTTTTCATACATTTTTGCATAAAATTTTCTCTGATCAACTGTTAAAATAAGTTTTCTGTAACACTTACCTCTGTATCCATACATAGTGGAATTGAAACTGTGAGGGTTTATTCTCATATTTCACATTTCTGGTCTTCAGTTTTAAAATATTTTCTTTTCCTTATTTCTGAAGTTGGTTAGTAGTATGGAGGTTAGCATATTCATCCAAAAATCAATGTAAAATTAAAAGCCTAGATATTTAATTAACTCTGGTATATAAAATAGGCAGTCTGAATGGCAAATGTTTTTTCTTGAATGAGTTAATACTCATAGCTTTTGTAACCCGTCTTTTTCTTAATCAGGTACATGACTCTCTGTAAACTTTCTTTGCTTTCAAAGGCAAACACAACTAATAATTTCTGTAAAGGTCTTGAGCCCTTCCAACATCTGGTTTTGGTTTACTATGAAAACTCTATCTCTGATCTCATGTGTTGAACTACTGTATGTTTGCCACTGTCTATTTCCTGTGAAAAAATACATTGAACAATAATAGCTTTTGTTCCCAAACTTCCAGTCACTAGAGCAGCTGAACAAATAATTTTTATGCTTTCATTTGAAATAATTTATTCTATGTATGTGTTTGTGTAGGGTCATTTGGGTTATTGGATGTTTCATCATTTAAAAATCAAATATTAGAAATTATAATTACTGAAAACTACATCTAATAGTTTCCTTATGCTTTTAGCAATTCTCTTGACAAACTTTCCTTCCAAAATATCTCCCAGTCTATATATAGTATTGTGTGAATGGAAGGAACTAGGAAAAAATAAATTGCATTATGAAGAAAGACGTAAACATCATAAATAACCCTACTCAACAATAAATCCCAGGTGTCAACCTATAGTTCTGCTTAAATATTGACAATTTTGGTGTGCTATCTATATCATGATTAGCATAATGTATAATTAAACTGCTAAATTTCAACATTTTTTTCTTCCCAAAGTCAAAAAGAACATATATTTATATCTGTGCACACATACATATGCACACTTGGTTAACACCATTGCTGCTCATGCAAACTTGGCCCTTGCAACTGCTCAAGCTTTGCTTCCAGATTGCTACATTTGTATCAAGTCATGATTTTTATAGTGAATTTTTACCAATAAGTAATATGCTTTATATTATTCAATTACTCAACATTGTCAGGTTCTGCTATGTCTTTGTTCTTTTTACATCACAACTTTTTTATTGAAGCCACCACAAACATGGTATGGCACCCAAATTGTTAGATTATGTTAAATTCCAAGGTTAATACCAGCCTAAATTCTAGGCTTTCATAATTTCCAAATGTCAGTTTTGGGTAGCTTTATTCCACCTTAAATCCAAAAATATTTTAAGATGTTAAATTCATACTTATATTTCTAGGTTTCATTTGCATTTTAGTTTATATAGTCTTATTTTTATAGTCCTGTTAATTTATATTGCATTTGCATTTAATGCATAGGAATTACATACGTCTCCCTTACTATTTTTATATATTTCATACTATATATTTTGATTTCATTAAGGAAAAAGGAGAGTTTTAAAAAATATTATCACACACATAATAATCTATGTTTTATTTCAAAGGTAAACATCACATTCCTATGTATTTATTTATTAGCTGATTGGGATGCCTCATCTTCAAACTGGGTATCAGCACATGGTGCAGTAGCTATGCAGAATTTTACAGAGTTTTTTAGCTCACCATTAAAATTTTAAAAATGTGGAGAATGTCTTTTCTTAAGGCTGTCTGAAAAATGTCTACAGCTTCATGACTGTAGCTTCTTTTTTAGCTTTTACTGTGATAGAGGAGTTGCATGTAACCAAAGTGATTTCAGATCCTCAACAACCTCTGAGCCACTGAGGTGAATGGCTCTGGAGCACAGGGTCACAACTGGGAAACAAACCTTTTCTGAAGCGGCAAAACTGCAAAAAGTGATTGTCCCAGCCCTCGTCACCACCCCCCGCCCTGCAAGACATGACCATTCCTAAGGCAACAGTAACCCCACATGCTACCCTTAAAAGGTGCCCAGCAAAGGGCCAGTGCATGCAGGCCATGGGCGGAGGTGTGAGTTCTGTTGGTGAGGGTCACTAATCTCTGCGAAGCTGCTGAGCACTGAGTCCCCCAGCCGAGGGTCAGGATTCCAACACCTACCAGTGTGGCTGTGGGAACTGATGGATCAACTGCTGAAGCATGTAGCTGTCCAAGTTGCAGGCTGCAGGGGATGCCTGCGCTTGGGGACCCAGACAGAGCTTCCATGGGTGGATGTGGCTGTGCAGGTCATAGGCTGCAGGCAATGCCACAGCCTCTCACTGGTAGCAGCTGCTCAGGGCTGTGTACAATGTGAGCAGATAGGTGATCTCCTCAGCTGAGTGGCACAGCTGCAAGATGAGGTGGAAAAGCTCAAAGCTGAAATAGAAAGACTTAGGAGCATTAGGGAGGCTGAAATGGAGGTAGATCAGTGGAGCCAGTCTCTGCCTTCCCTGTAGTGGAAATGAGAGCACCAACTGGTGCAGAATCAAAGGAATCCTGCACCCTGCCCCAGGTAGGTGGAAGGCAGAAGCCTAAATGAAAGGGGTGAGTGGAAGCAGATTTGTGGCAAGGGCAGAAGGCAAGTTATTTTCTCTTCCCGCCTTCCAGTTCTGGGAAATGACATGGGACAGAATAGAAGGATTCAGTCTGTAAATACAAGGCTCAGAGACTGGTACTACAGGCAGGGCTTTGGATTCTTGGTCATGGTTGGTTTTATAAGACATTAGGCCTGACAGGAGTATGTATGAAGGGCTTCTCTTCCAACGGGAGTAGGGTTCTAGGAAGAGAATAAGCTGGCTGCATCAACTAGATCTTAAGGGGGATGAGGTTGTTGCTGGGTTCCCATCAGTGGGTAGTGGTCTGGTAATAATGAGAACCAGAAGACCTGACACCTCCTCTAAGGTGAAAATGGTGTGCTTGGCTTGGTCTCTGAAAGGCCTGTACACCAATGCACTCAGTATGGGGGGCAAACAGGAGGAGTTAGAAGTCTGTGCATGGTCAAGGGGTTATGATCTAGTTGCAATTACAGAGACTTAGTGGGACACCTCACAAAACTGGAATGTGGCCATGGATGGCTATGTCCTTTTCAGGAAAGACAGGCCAGCAAGGAGAAGAGGTGGAGTTGCTCTTTATGTGAAAGAGCAACTACATTGTATTGAGTTCTGTCCAGGAGCAGACAAGGAATGAGTTGAGAGTTTCTGGGTGAGAAATAAAGGACAGGTTAGCATGAGTGATACTTTTGTGGGTATCTATTACAGGCTGCCTGATCAAGAGGAAGTTGATGAGGGTTTCTACAGATAGCTGAGAGTAGCTTAGCAATCACAGGCCCTGGTTCTTATGGGGGATTTAAACTACCCAGATATTTGCCAGAATGCCTACATGGCTAACTACTTGCAATCCAGGAGGTTCCTGCAGTGCCTCAATGATAACATCCTGATGTCTACTAGAACAGTAGCAAGCAGTGGATGAGCCCACTAGGAGAGGAGCGCTGCTGGATCTTGTACTCACTAACAAGGAGGGTTTGGTTGAAGTTAAGGTTGAGGGTAGATTTGACTGTAGCAACCATGAGATGGTGGTTAAGAATCTTATGCAATAGGTAGAGAATTTCAAGTAGGACTGCAACCATGGACTTCAGCAGGGCCAACTTTGGCCTCTTCAAGCAGTTATTGGGAGAAATCCCATGGGACAGNTTGGTTGAAGTTAAGGTTGAGGGTAGATTTGACTGTAGCAACCATGAGATGGTGGTTAAGAATCTTATGCAATAGGTAGAGAATTTCAAGTAGGACTGCAACCATGGACTTCAGCAGGGCCAACTTTGGCCTCTTCAAGCAGTTATTGGGAGAAATCCCATGGGACAGGGTACTGGAAGGAAAAGGAGCTCAAGGTAGTTGGGCCATATTCAAGGACCACTTCTAAGATCAAGATCAGAGCTCCCCAATGGGAATGAAATTGAGAAAGGGAGTCAGAAGGTCTGCCTGTATAAACAGGAGACTACTGGGCAAACTGAAGTGGAAGAAGAGAATCTACAGGTCATGGAAGGAGAGGATGGTCACTTGGGAGGAATATAAGAATACTGTCAAAGAACGTAGGGTAGCAACTAGGAAAGCTAAGGCCTCCTTGGAATTAAAGCAGGCAAGGGAGGTCAAGGACAACAAAAATAGTTTCTTCAAATACACTGCAGACAAAACTAACACTAGAGGCTATGTAGGCCTGCTGGTGAATGAGGTGGGTGCCCTGGTTTCTGAGGACAGTAAGAAGGCAAAGTTACCGAATGCCTTATTTGCATTTGTCTAAACTTCTGGAGACTGTGGATTTCCCTGATGGCTGTAGTCTTGAAAGGAAATCAGGATAAATTAGGAGTCTGCTTCAGTCGATGAGGACTGGGTCAGGAATCAGTTAAGCCGTCTGGACATCCGTAAATCCATGGGTCCTGATGGAATTCATCTGAAGTGTTGAGGGACCTGGTGAAAGTCATTGCTAGGCCAATGTCCATCATCTTTGAGAAGTCCTGGGAAATGGGAGACGTGCCTGAGGACTGGAGGAAAGCAAATGCCATTCCAGTCTTCAAAAAGGGCAAGAAGGAGGACCCAGGTAACTACAGACCAATCAGCCTCATTTCCATCCCCGGAAAGGTGATGGGATGACTTATGCTTTGGTGCTGCATCTAGGCACATCAAGTTGTGGTTTGACCCTGGCTGGAGGCCATATCCCCACCAAAGTTGCTCTGTCACTCCCTTCTTAGCTAGACACAGGAGAAAATACATGTTGAGAGGCTTTGAAGTCAAGATAAGGACAGGGAGAGATCATTCTGCAAGTAGCATCACGGGCAAAACAGATTCAACAGAGAATAAAGAAAACTCCAATTTATTACACTACACACACAGAGAAACCCGGGTTGGATAATGAGAAGTACAAACAGCTCTTAAAACACTCCCCCCCTGTGCCCCTTCATCCTTTTCAGACTTCACTTTACTCATGATTTTCTCCTCCCCAGGATAGCACAGGGGAAAGGAGAGAGAATAGGGAATGGGGGCTTCAGTTCCTCATGAGTTGTTTTCCTTCTGGGGGGGTG
>VXBZ01010657.1:38181-58181 GCA_013399135.1 Heliornis fulica
AAAAAAAAAAAAAGAAACTAAGTGCCATAAAGGAAATATTCTGATTAAAATAAAAAGCACTGCCCACAAAAGAGATCTGAATTTTCTATGCATGCTTCTATGGTTAGAAGCAAAATTACATAACTCAAATTAGAGTGAAATGAAAATTTTTTATTTGATCTGTTAGAAAAATGTTAGATGACAGCTGTTGAATTTAAGTTTTATTAATTTTGGGCATTGGATAACTTAAGGAATTTTTTAAAAAATATATTTTTGAGGGATATTCTAAATAATTTCAATTATTAATTAATCATTATTACTAATCAATCTCAAAATCCTGAGGAAGCTTCGAGTCATCTAGGAAAAAAGAAAACAGTTAACCAATATTTTTAAAGTAAATGGGATAAATAGACTAAATCCACGTCAGTTAGCCTCATCCTGATCCCAAGCAAAATTGTGTATAAATGAGTAGAATCAGTAAAAATGTAAAATACAGAAGCATTACTAATGACAAGCTATAACGAGTAAATGAAAAATAGCTCTTGTCATAGTTTTTATTTTAAGATATACATAATTAATGATATAAGAAAGGATTTGTCCTTGTTTAAAAAATATTGGCATAGATTGTTGCTTCTCAATTTTAAAGAAATGCTGCAGGTATCAGTTCTTGTCTCCGTGCTCTTCAATAATGTGAAAGAAAAGTAATTGATCGTGAAGTTCAGAAATGGAACAAAAATAGTGGAGTGGTAAACACTAATGGTGGCATGGTTAGCATGACTGATTTTGTAGTGTGTGCGTGTGTATTTGAAAAAGGTACATTTTTGTAACAGTCAAAGTTACAGTCAGGAAGAGGAAGTGATCTGAAGCAGAAGATGGGAATTGGGAAATGGCATTCATCTCCTAATTTGCTATTCGGGTTTGTTCTGGAATGGAGAACAATTGCAAGAGAACTATACTAGAAAAGTCAAGATAATATAATAGGGTTCCCAGTAGTTTAAAATATAAAAATTAAAATAATTTAGAACATAAATAATGCTTTAGTGACCAGTAATTGAATTTCAAAGCATGATCCAGTATCTTTCCTCCCACAGAAAGGAGTAAGCTATATTCCTATCCACACACTTATTTGAGAATCTTGTAACTGAATGACTTGCATTTTCAAAACAGAACAATAGGATTACTAAATACATTGTGGAATTATCCTTGAGGACTTTGAAATAATGGAAAGAAACAAGGTGGAAGTACAAGTCAGATGTACAGAAAAAAATCTGCAGGTGATTTAAAACACAGTATATTAGAGAATCAAATGCTCCTTCCAGAAAGCCAATTAAGATTTTATATACACAGTAAAAATACTTCAAATCTTCAGTGTGTACATATCCATAAATACATATGTTTATAGGGGCTCATATTTATATTGTGTTGACAATTATATGTCAAAAATTAAATACCTTAATATCCACCTCATGATGGCTTTTTATTAACAATTAAAATAATTTGAACTTTTTTATATTATAGAAGGAAGTAATTTCTTTAATTTTCTTTTGTTCCTCAGTTGTGTGTTGTCAAAGTGGGATGTGTTACCTTTGGGCCAATTTGCAGTCTGAAGAAATACTGAAGAATAATAAGTATTCACTAGTTAATATAAAAATCTTTCTTGTATAAATTGTACACAGCAGTTTTTCTATTTAAATTGTACTCATATATTAGAAAATTGCAATATATATTAATACAGATTAAGGAAGCTTGCATCAACCTTCCAATATAAACATATATTAGAAGAGTATCTAAATATCCCCATTTGGGAGTATGATTCTATGTTAAGATTTCCTATACAAATGTACAGAAGGAAAAATACTACCCCTCTTCCCGGCCCAAAATTTATAATCTAATTATATGTGTATAAGGATTTACTTTTCTTATAGTAGTTCATCATGAATAACACCAGAAGTAATTTTATTTCAATTTTAAATTATTAGCAAAAGGTAAAGTATGAAATCCTACCACTTTAAATTTATGTTAATTAACCACACAGTTTAAACTGGGATAAAATATAAATAACACTTTTAAATGAGACTCTTAGCTGCTTAATCTGCCTATCAGGTTTTCTCTCTTCATATCACTGTTAAATAACAACTCTACTTCAGGTAGGAAGCACTCACAGAATGATCATTTGGAGCTGGATCCAGAACTGGCTCCCACAGCAACAAGATTTGAAAACAATCAAAACCAATAGTTTTGCTGTTGTTTCCCTAACTGAGGATAAAACAAGCAAATAAAAAAAAAAAACCAATAAACAAAACCCCACAACAAACCCCCCAAAAATACCAGCACCATAATCCACAAATTTTTAAATCATCTTACATTAGAATAAACATACTTGGAATTATATATGCATAAATATAATTTCACAGAAATAGTAAAAATTTTAGTTACATGTCAAGAAGCAATTTGATCTAAGAAATAGGCATTTACACATATCTAAATATAAAATATACAGTATGTTTAAAGGTCCTAAAAGCATGAACAGTAAATAGAAGTCTTGATGTTAAGTGATGATGGAAGTTAGTATTACCTTACAGAGATAAAAGGAAGAAAGTCTATTATATTAAAAATTGATAGAATAGAAGGGAAGTCACATACATTCATAGGTAAGCCTAGAGGCAGACATAGAGTTTATATATATTTTCATGCATACATCAGAAAGTTTTACACTACAGCATAAGAACATACCTCTCTGGTGCCATAGAATGTCATTACTGGTGCTGAAAAATAATGCAAAATTTTCACCCTAACCTTAGGCAATGCTGAGCAATGCATGGCTACTCTGGAAAAAAACATAATACAGAGGAGACAAACCATTGGGGAAACAGGAAAACAAAATAACATTGGGAAATTATAAAAGACAGGTAGAAAAAAAAATCTGAAGTATTGTTTTGAAGAAGCTAATGAGAGAAAGATGAAGCCTTTGGACAGGCTGCAGGCAGATGAATTGATATTCTTTCCCTATGCCTAAAACAGACTTTTAATAGCCAATATAAAGTTATTTTTTGTGCATTCTATTTCTATTATATTTTTTACACCCTTAGTTGAAATTACCTAAATTTCCTTCTGAGATTCTCCTTCCACTACAAATCTGCATAGACAACAGTATCTTCTCTCTTCATAAGAAAGGAGTTCAATTTCCCTACTGATTCAAAAACTTATTCTTTTCATCAGTTCCAAATTTCAAAACTTTTGTGAATATAGATCAAGATTGTGCTCATTATTTTAGATATTTCTCACCAGCAAAAAGTAGGGTGAAAATTCAGAAAGTAAAAAATCTAGTAGGCTGTAACATCTGCTAAATTACCACTATTTAGCACCAAATGGGAATTCAAATATATACTAGCTTTTCTCAAACTTTCGCTTACACTAGTGGATGTCATAAAGTGGGATATTTAAAATAGATACATCCTAAGATACCGGGTTAAACTTAAAAATATTAGTATTTGTTATGTCAATAATAAATAATTGTATTGAGACTGTCACTGATCAAGAGGAAAAAGGAACTCTTCAAACTTTACACTTGAAGATTATTGGGCCTACCAGTTGAGTGCCTATGTATCAAGTCACCTCAGACACTGATACATGACTAGTGACTAAGAAACAATATACAACTCACTGAGATTGGAATGGGAAAATTCCAAGCAAAGCTATTTCAAAATACTGAAGAACAATGAAAAAGTTATCAAGGACTACTGGTAGAAGAATCGATCCACATTTCCAGTGAAGCAAGGTTTTAAAAAGGTTTAAAAGTGAATGTTTTGGTGAAACGTTGAAGGATATCAATTTGATACTTATCACTCCTATTAAGTAATGCATTGTTTGTTCCAAACTTCTGAAAATTAGATTTATGTATAAATTAGCATCCTATTTAAAAAAAAAAAAAAAATCAGAGATTCCTTTTTAAGGACAATTTAAATACTTCATATATGACTATGCAAAGAGTAGCTGAGAAATATGTCTTGATGACACTGTGCATCTAATGGCAAAGCCGTGTCATTAATCACAGACAATATGTTAGTAGTACAAAGATTAAATAATGACTGTTCATTGTGATCAAGACAGACATATTTCTCAAATCCTAGAAGATTTGTGTGAAACTAACACAAATGATGAAAATCCAGATGAAAATAATGCCAAAATCTGTGAAGAATTGTGGTAGTTCAACTTCTAGAGTTAGTGAACTCTGGGGTTTGTTGGGTGGACATGGCAAAGAGCTGGCAGTGAGGGACACAGGATGGCCTCTGTGAGGACAGGCCGGGTCTAGTTCTAGCCAGCTCCAACAGACCCATCGCAGGGCACAGCCGAGCTCCTCAGCCAGGCTGGTGGCACTGCTGGGAAAACATTTTAGAGAGGACAATATACTGGACAGGCAGTGAAGGAATGAGAAAGAAAAAAAAAAAAAAAGTGAGAAACAACAGTGTGACCATCCAGATCGGAAGTGTGTGTGTAGCCACTACAACTACCTAGCAACAGCTAAAAGCATTAACTGTATTATCGGCGTGATTTTCATCCTAAATCCAAACCACAGAACCATACCAGGTACTAGAAAGAAAAATTAAATTTCTCAGCTGAAAACAGAACACAGGACCACAGTGGAGCAGGTCATTCCCTGCCGCCTGTGGAGGACCCACACCTGAGAAGAATTTTTTTCCTGAGGGACTTCAACCTTGTGAAGAGGATGCATACTGGAGCAGTCCATGAAGAACTGCAGCCTGTGGAGAAGGAATGAGGGAAAAGTATGAGGAAGGAATGGCAGAAAGGAACTCATATGGACAGAGTATAGCACCTCCATTGCTTATCCCCCTTGCTGCTCTGGGTGCAGGGACTGGGGAAGAATGGTAAAGATGCAGAGGAGTTGGGAACAAGGGACTGAAGTTGAACTTCAGAAAAAGGGGACAGGGAAAGTTTCATTTCCATTTTTGCTTTTGCTACAGTCCAAATCGATTTTATTTAGCAATAAACTAAATACATTTTTCCCATGTCAAGTCTGTTTCACCTGTTATGTTAACTGATAATTAATCTCCCATCCTTTATCTTGATGCATGCGCTTTTCCGTAATTTCTGTCCCGTTAAGGAGAGTCGGTGAAAGAGCATGTGGGTGTGCAGCTGGCTGCTGGCCAAGGTCAAGTCACCACATAAGTCTATGCTGACATTTGACTATATAATCATCGTCATAGGTATATCAGTTTATAGTAAAAATGTTTAAAAGCTGGAAGACTTTTTAAGAATAGGTATAGTTCTTTTAACCAAAAAGAATATTTCATTGTAGTCTGAAAAATTATGGTGGGCCCTTAACTTAAGAAACAGCTCTACTTGCTACTTAATTTCTATTACACTTCAGAAAGAAAACAGTCCAACAGTGAAAATGGCCATCAAGGTTTGTTGGTATTTTCTATTACTGCTACCTACATTTGAAAACTTCATAATATAGATATTTCAAACTGTAGAATACAGAACATTAATGAAGTTTCAATATGATATTCCCTGTTTCAAGCAGAGATTAGGGACATGACAAAGGAAAGATGAGATTCATTAAACTTTCTAAGTGATTACAGCTTCAGATTTGCTGAACTGGAAGAATTTTCATATCAATAATTCAAAAGACCAAAATGGAGATTGTTTCTAGTCCCTTAAAATAGGACAACACAATTCAAATAAGCTTTAGAAGTAATAGTAACACTGAAAAACAAATGAGAGAGACTGTGCACAGTGCTGGAATATATTCAGCAACTCAAGAAATACCATGAAATTTGGTGTAACCAAAGTACTAGAAGCTAAGATAAATAAGAAGTTCAGTGAACCAGCTGTATGAAGTAAAAAAAATAAACATGCTAATTATTTCAGTTCCATAGATCCAAATTTTTGCATTTAATAAAAATTTGTAGAAAGTTCAGGATTATTCTAGGAAGTTCAGACTTCTGAACCATTTCTCCTGAGATTTGTCCAGAGCAAACACACTGAGAGTGGGTACATAAAATTCAATAGCCTCCTACTATCAGTTTATTTATATCTCTCAACAATTCCTGAAAACTCTCAACCATGGACACTAGCACATGGAGTAACAATGGATTTATAAAGAATATCCCAATGGAAAATTTTCAGAATTAAATGTCATGTGTTTCATAAAGCTTTTCCCTGACCTTTAGCTTTTAAAGACTGNATATTGAACTGCTTCCTTTGTTTCTCATAATACATAATACAGATTTTCTTATAATCATATCCATGTTAAAACTCTTTATATAATATCAAGACATAAGATATTATAAAACCTTCTAAATATGTGATGGTATTATGTGATAGCAACTTAAGATCAGAGAATATACAGAATTACATAAACAATCAAGTGCATTTACAGGAAACAATTTTGTGTTAAGCACAGGAATCTAAGCAAATTTTTGCTTAATCTTCACATTTTATTATTCCCGAGATTATAGAATACATTTTCAGATTAAGCCCTTTAGAAATCAGTCTTTAAAAATTTCATCAGCAGACATTATAAGTGCACATTAAGCAAAAACTGTAAAGTTTGAAAACATTCCCATTTCATGAGGAGACTGAACATTCATCTGAAAATGCTATGTGTATGTGACTCAACTATAAAAGTACTGAAGCGCTGAAAATGCAAATAACGTAGCTGGGCAATCATCCATCACCACCATGATCAAACAAACAGTGAGAAATACACATTGGCTGCACACAGTAAAAAAGACATCCATTTATTATACAGATATTTTAAATGTATGAAATGTGTTGGCCAAATGTATCCTATTTCTGCTGTGCCAGAACCCTTTGTACAATAATTGTTGGTTGGGGTTCACTGAATCACTGCCCACGACGTGTTTGCCAATGCAAAAATGCAACCTATGTTTAACTGTTTCTTAGAACTTTGTCAGTACAGTCACAGAACCACAAATTGGTGTGGGCTGGAAGAGACCTCAAAGACCCTCTAGTTCCAATCCCCCTGCCATGGGTAGGGATACTCTCCACTAGACCAGGTTGCCTAAACCCTCATCCAACCTAGCCTTGAGCATTGCCAGGGAGGGGGCATCCATAACATATTTGGAAAACGTGCCAGTGTTTCATCACCTTCACAATGAATACTTTTTCCTTATTTCTAAATCTACCCATTTTGTCACCACATGCCCTTGTAAATAGGTCTCCAGCCTTCTTGAAGGCCCCCCACAGGGGTCCTTACTGTATACATCTTCCTTGCCTGAGAAAAGGTTAACTGTATGTCTGAATTAATCTATTTTAATTTACAAAAAATGTTTTAGATGAACTATGATGTTTAATTAAAAGTGTACGAATCTGAAGTAAGATTTCCAAGCTAATGCTATGAGAGCAGGCAAGGATATCTGAGACTCTACTGATCCAATATAATCAGATACAAGTTCGCACAGCTTTTTGATCCCTCTGTTTGAGTTTCTGTTTTTCTAAAAATTATTCCAGCAGGTCTAGTTTGATATGTCATGGTAAAAAAAAAATAAAAAAAATCTTGTTTCAAGAATGGGCAATTTAATGGCTTTTCAGTTCAAGAGAGAGCTGGTGGGGGTTTTCAAGTAATCTGTAGCTAACATCATCCTAATTTTAAATCTTTCCTGTGATTAAAAGCTAACAATATTTTGAACACTGTCTTCAAAACTTTTTGTTTCTTTTAATACTACCGCAACATAAAAAACTGGAGAAAATTAAACCAATAATGGTAAGACATAAAAAGTTGTAAATACACAATCAAAATATATAGAAAAAAATGATAAAGAACAAAATATATTTGCAAATTTAGTACATTTTCATGTTTTAGAAATGTTTTGATTCATGATTTATCACTTACAAAAATTTTTAAACATCTTATTTTAAGAAAAAGACCTTGAGTGATTTTTTGGTTTTAGAGAAACTTGCTAAGAGATCAGAACTATATCATAATGACAATGAGCACAGACTAAATTTGAGCAGAACCAGACAAATTATTTGTGTAAATAGAGAGATTTTATCTCTCTCTGGTTTTTTTCCCTGTGATTTAAGTTCAGCTATAATGTAATTGTTACAAACAGTTGCTTATTTATAGTTAACATGGAGAAATCATGACCTTACTTTGAGTATTTTTACTACATGAAATCAGAAGAGATTTAATTAGACTACCATATTTATTTTTGTTTGATGAGTCAGTAATTTCTGTAAATGTAACATGTATAAACTATATTCATTTAATCATGCAGTAGGAATACAAAAATATGTTGTTACTGATGAAATGATTACTGCAACATCTCATAGACATCAGGAAAAATTATGGGAGCAATTACAGGAAAAGTGCTCAATGGTATTAAATAGGGAAAAAAAGAAAAAACTCATAAAGCCATAACTGAAAAAAAGTTGTAAAGTAATTGTAGAGGCAATTTTACATTTTAGGATGACTTCAGTGTTAGAAAAAACACATCATTTTAAGGAACACAGTTGACTAATAAAAAGTAACTTCAATATTTTGGTTGATATGTATTATGTAGCCATCATGGACTACTCACTGCACTACTCCTGGCATCAATGAGTCTGCAAAGCCATTCTATACCATTTGTACCTTTTTCAGTTGACTGTTTTTCTAAATATTTATGTTTGTGCAGTTGAAAAAAAAAAACCCAAACCCGAATGTTGCCATTTTCATAACTTGACAGTGCATATAATCTCACAAGGAACTCTTGGAACCATATTGGGGTTTTTGTTGTTCTGACTAATGACTCTTCAGATGAACAACATAGGAGAGCACTGAAATGATCATTCCACATCTATTAGAATTCTATTTTCAGAGCAAGGAAGAGAGAGTTTACAATGGAATAAGAAGGGAAGAGTGATTTAGCAAATAATAAAATGATCAGGTAAATAATAAACTATAAGAAACAGTTTTTAAGAAAATGTAAATAGTAAACTATAGACAAAATGTAGGACTTTCAGGAAAGGATTAAAAAATAGAGCTATATAAAAAGATAGCTATAATCTAATTTTTATAGAAGAAAGATAATTATTTTGTATTAGGTTGTTGTATCTCAATTGCAAAGTCTTATAATCGTAGAATCACACAATTGTTTGGGTTGGAAGAGGCCTTACAGATCTTCTAGTTCCAACCTTTGTGCCATGTGGTTCTTCACATCTTAATGCGAAGAAACCAATTAGAAATGGAAAGGTCAAGCAATCTCTTCTTTAAGTTGCATTTTGAAAAAAAAGCTATGCTAAGCACACACTTCATATGCATTTATATTAAATTACAGATTCAGAAAACCATTTAAGCACATAATTAGTTATAGGCAAGTGGTTAAGTACTATTGACTTCATTTTAAGCTTGCACTTAATTTCTTTGCTGACTCAGACTCCAAGATGTTTAATAAATGTAAGACTTTTTTAGAAAGCAGGATAAAATAGTCATACCTTTGTGATCCTCTTGGTTTCAGTTACATAAATTTTTTTCATTACTTGTCTCATAGCCTTTGATAAGTTTATCTGCTTGACTACCCTTTCACTTTATAGGTAGAAAATGAAGTACAAAGAAGCTGTCAATATGCCTACACTGATAGCTCAGTCAGATTTGAGGTGGATGCAGTCTGGTGGATGTGGTTGGAAAATCAGCAGTGTAGCATACTCTACTGCTGCTGAAGAACATGGGATCCCAGGCAGGCTTGTGTAAGCTTGCCCAGGAAACACATTTTGATTATCGATATAATAATTCAGAAGGTCACATCTATATCCATACACATTTATAGCTATATTGTACATGCACACATGTACCTGCAGACAACATATATACATACATATGTGTGTATACATTTATGTACTCAAATATCCTTTTATATATATATGTATAACTACACATACAAATGCAAAACTGAAAATGAGTAAAAACATATACAATGTAATATTTCTGAGGCCAAAGAACTGCCCAACCAATTGATTTATTAAAGACTAGAGTGGTTAAAGCACATGATAATATCACATACATATTGAAGGACCAATACAGTAACACCCTGGGGTTTTTCTTTCTATAATAGCCCTTCTTTCTATAATAAGATGAAATGTAGACAGATTTTTTTAAGTCATCATTTATTTATGAGATAGCTTAAGTCTAATGCAAAACTACTTAAGAAACCCAAATGTCTCATCTAAATTTCCAAATGAGTACGAAGTATTATTAGAGCATTAGTCTTCCAAATGCAGATGTTACTGGCAAAAGAAAAGGAAACTGAAATCTCAGACAATCTACGCCTATCCTTTCTTTCTCTGAACAAGGAAACTGCCTGGTTTAAACATGCAATTTCTTTCTTTGTTTCTATATGCCTCTGTTGTGGGCCACAGGAAGCCTCTGCAGAAATGAGCTCCACAGCATTAACTAATTAATCTTAGCAGTTGCCATGTAAGGTAAATTGGTTTTATTATTGCCCATTTTCCAGATGGCAAATAGACTGATTTGTTTAAGGTAATGCAGTGAGGCAATGGTAAGGGAGAGGGAAGTATTTGTGTGTTATGTTCAAAGTTCAGGCAGTCTCTGCAGTAACCTGATCTATTTTAGACATCAGTGCAATTTCAATGTCCATAATCCTATGCGGTCTGATTCTGGACTGAGCTATCACATCAGCAAAAGCAATGTTGTAGAGAAAGGGTATGAAAACTCAGGCAGTCTGTGCTCCCATCCACACACGACTGTCTTCTCAAACTGTGCTTCAAGGACAAACCCTACAGGCACCATGCCAAATCTGATTTCAAATGTCTCTAGATACCATAAATTCCAACTGTTATCCCTCTTATCTTTTCCCTTGCTCTTTATAGGTGACAATTGCTGTTTCTTCAGAAACTGTTTTCCCACATGCTTTAAGTGCTTCTTTATGACAGTCCTAGAGCTGTACTTACTGCTAGATTCACTCTGCAATAAAGTTGGTTTCATCGTAAAAATTTGGTGTTGTTGCCTGCACTAACAGTATGTCTCACATTGCCAGGACCATCTTTAGGGCACATTCCATCCTTCAAAACACACAGCTGAGCCTGAGGCACAGTCTAAGGCTAACAAATAAGAGGCATACCTCTTTATGTAGAAGTAAGAGAAAGTCTAGGAGGAAGAGCTGGGTGAAGAGTAAGCTTCCAGGGAGATTTTTAGAGGTCAAGCAAAAGCTCACCATTCATTCACACTGGCAGAGCAGCAGATAAAGTGGAGAAAGTGCTGAAAAACACTCAAGGCACTGCCACGGTGGCTATTTCACCACAGGTAAACAATGATCAGTTTGTGTATTTAGAAAAAATAAAAAAAAAAAAAANCCTGCTCAAAGCTGAGCTAACTACACATTTAGATTATGGTACCTAGAACCTTAATTTGGGTGCAGAGGTTGGCTGGTGCAGGGATTGTGTCCATGGCCTGTCTTTCTACCCACAATTCATAGAGCGGGACACGTCTACTAGGTTGGTGGCAGGAATGCCTGAGTTTCTGCAGAGCTAGCCAGTATGTCAGGACCTATGGAGGGAAAGTCAGTCTTGGAGTGTTGTAGCAAGAGGAGAGCCTGCTCTCTACAGGAAGCAGCTGTGTGAACAAGTTTTTGTTGTTAAGAAAGAAATAACTGTGGCTGCCCTATCTGTTTCTGGAATGGAGCCCTTATGAAGAAGCAGCTAATGGAAATGGAGGAAAAGCTGTCAGTAAACATCTGGGATATGGTAATTGGCATGGTTCAGCTATAATTCACCACATCATGTGAGAGTGGTAGATGTTGTATGAGTCCAGATGTTCTGCACTAGCCAACCTTGCCTCCTTTGCAGGGGGATGCACAATAGGTTTGGGATACGTCAAAGAGACAGAAATAGGTGTTTCTGCTTTTAGTACTCTTTAACTGGTAACAGACTCTACTGTCTGTAAATAGCATCCCAGCCTTTTTCTGTGGCAAAGAGAATGTGTAGCCTGACAGGTATGATGGAATGAAAATGTATACAGAATTATGAAAAGGCTTTCAACTTATTGACTTGTGCCTGCCTTTGGGCCAGCATGTAGACCTCTGGATAAATTACTGAGGAGCAGAGTGAATCCAGCTAAAGCCAAAAGCTATACAAGTGTATTCCAAGGCAAAGAAAGAGATGTTAGAAGGGGCAGATAAATTTAACTAAATGAATATGTCTATTTTGGAAGAGACCTTCAGCCTTAGTTTGAATGTGGTTGGTATAAATCATGGCTTCATACTATCTACTATAGAAAAACATTTTGCTCTTACAGTCTGTTCAGTTTTCATAGAAATACAAGTTTGGCAAGTTGTACCCTTTGGTGTGTGATATCTTGAGTAGCCCAGCACCTCCATTTAATTTCCATAGTGAATTACCTGTGTGGCTAAAGGTTTATGTGGAAAGAGTTCCTATAATAAAAAGTAGTAATGGCCAAAGCTAAATTTACAAAATAATAACATCGTGGAATACTTTACGTTTGAAGGGACATATGGCGCCCTAATTAAAAGAGATCTAGCTAAAGCAGGTTGGTCTCAAGTCTCAGACAACTCCAAAGACAGATTCCACAAACTCTCGGGGCATCCAGTTTCAGGATTTGAGCATCTTCATGGTAAAAATGGTTTACCCTACATATAGTTGTCACTTCCCACGTTCCATCTTGTGTCCATTGCCTCCCATCCTGTCACTATGATCTCCTGATAAGACTGGCTCCATCCAGTCAGTTGCAGACAGAAACAAGAACTAACCTGAGCCTTCTCTTGTTAAGGCAAAACAGATCTTGTTTCCTCAGCCTTCCCTTACACATCATGTGCTCCAGCTCCTTGATCATCTTGATCACTCTCCACTTGACTCAGTTTAGCATGCTAATATTTTATTCTTGAACTGGGGAGCCCAAAGCTAGACACACCACTTCAGAAGCCGTCTCATGAGTACATAATAGGAGGGAAAGTATCATGTCCCTGGAGCTGCAAAGTACATTCTTAGTAATGGAGCTGAGGAACCAATTTACCTTCTTTCTGCTGCATAGCATTCGACTTCATGGCCACAAGGAAGGGCACTGAAATTATTATTGTTTCAAAGCTGCTTTCCAGCCAACTGCCCTTCCGCCAGCCTCTACTATTGTGTGGGGCTACTCCTACCCTGGCACAGGACTTTGCACTAGCTTCTGCTGAAATTTATAAGGATTCTATTAATCCATTTCTCCAGCCTGTTCAGGTCTTTCTGAACAGCAGACCTGCTCTCCAGTATATTGACCACTTCTCCCAATTTGGTACCATGAGCAAACTTGCTAAAAATGCATTCTGTCCTTTAACACCCAGGCCTTTAATGCAGACATTGAACAGTATCAGTCCCAGTATGGTTCCCTGAAGGATGCCACCTTTACTGACCATGAGATCAGTTTTGCACCACTAATCGCAGGTCTTTGAGGTTGGCAGCACAACCAATTTTCCATCTATCATCTCATTATCTATTTATCCAGCACCAGTTTCATGATAAGGAGACTCTGAGAGTGTCAAAGGCCTTGCTAAACTCAAGGTATACACCACTCACTGCCATCCCTTTGTCTGTAACACCAGCACCCATCACAGAAATTCTGGCATGATTTGTGTGTGCTAAAATCTGTGTAGGCTGCTTCCAATTGTCTTTTAGTCCTTCAACAGCTTCCAGGACAATATAATCCATCACCTGCCCAGTCACTGATGTGAAGCAGACCAGCTTGCAGTCCTCTGGATCTTCCTTCTTGCTGTTTTCAACAATAGTTCTGACATATTTTTTTTGCCAGTCTTTAGGAACCTCCTCCAAACTTCATGACCTTTGGAAGAAGTTAGACAACAGCCTTGCAATGACATCAGCCAGCTCCAGCAGCACCTTCACATACAACCCATCTGTTTGCAGAGATTTGTGCACACCTAAATGGCTAATCCTATCTTCGGATAGGATTTGGAGTTGGTATTTCACCTTCTTTTCTCTCTTGAAAAGAGAAAAAAAGATAACATAGACATTGAAGCATTATTAAAAACAATGAAGCACACACTGAGATATAATGTTAGTTACAGATTTTCCATCTCTTTGCCCAGTCAGGGCCAAATGCCACTGAAACAAATCTGACAGCTTCTAACATAAAACTAACATCTAACTAACGTAAAACTAGCATATATTTAAAGCTTTTGAAAATAGGTACAAAGCAGCTATTAAGACTTCAATGTACATATTCTGTGAAACTCAAGGGCAGTGATTTGTAACTGAATGTGTGCATCTCAAAGAAAGATAGAGCCCTTGGTAAAAAAAAGTTCAATTATTTAAGATAATCACATATGCTAATAAAAACTACTGTGCTTAATAACCATCATACACTCAGATAAATAAGAAACATTCCTAGCTGGAATTAATAAATAAAGAAAATCCAATAAAATTACCGGGCAAGTTTCTTTTCTTGAAAGAGTGACTACATTAAAAGAAGACTGAGGTTTGGATAAATTCACATGTGCACAGTCAATAAACTACAGTTATAGTGTATTTGGATATTTTACAGACACACATAGAGTAACAATTTCAGAAACTGGACCCAAATAGTGGATAAGATACCTGTTATTTGCTTAGAATCACGTGTTACAAATAAAAATACTCAGAATGAACCGTACATTTTATATTATATGTTTTGTATTTTATTTTCTATGTAATGGTCTAGTATTTATTTAGATCACTAAATCATTTAGCATTAGTATTCTGACAAACTCAGAAGTACTGCGTTTTAATAAAAAAAATAAATTAAAAAACCCACAACACAATTCTAAGAATCCCTTGGTGAGCATAAGCCTAATTTTAGTACTTTTAAGCCAACATTATGCCTTTGTTCATTTATTTCTGATAGGCAGAACTGTAGCACTTAGTATACGGTATATCCTACAGAGGAGCAGATGCAAATATTTGCCCGCATCACATAACTAGAAGTGATGAATTTGATATAGTCCTGTTTGCCCTTCCTTTCATTGAGTTTTCTTCTGAACCATCACAGATAATCTTTTATTCTGTCCTTAATTTTCTGATGACACTCCATAACTAGGTTTATGAATCTTTGATTCATACAATCCTTCATCTTTCTAATGTGGCCTGGGGAACCACCATTTTTTACAGGAATCATAAGTGAACAAATCATGCCCATAAGTTGGATGGATTTTTAATTATTGTGTGATTAACACTAAAAATTAATTGGCTCAAACAAAATCTTTTTGGTAATTGTAATTCTTGAATCCTTTTAAAATACAACAGATCAATACTGTTTAGCATTTCATCAATACTAAAACATCTGGGCAAGTGACATCCACCGCAGTATTGGTGTATTCTATATTCCAAAATTTAATTGAATGGAAAGCTCAAAAGTTGTTACTTTGAATGAGGATGCAAACACCTGGAAAAAATAAGGAAGAGATAATAACATGTCCATTATTTGATTGACAATGCACACATTGTTTTCAGGACACTGAGAAGCATTTCAGTAGCAAACTACTTTACACGCTGCATAAGGTCACTAAAATACTATTCCTAAATCATTCATTTTAATCATAGTAGGAAATATTTAATCACTTATTTTAATGAGCCTTTTAGCTTATGCTTCTCACATAAGTACCAACACATGTATTAGATGTCCAAGCTTCATATCCTTTGATAACATAGGCAGTGAAAAGAAGTGAAATGTTCTGAACCGCTAGCTATTTGGTTGACCAAAGCGTCTACTGAAGCATGAAAAAAAGTCTAATTTCTGTTAAATATTTGGTCTCTTCATGGAGACACAAGCACATTCCTCATATGTTGATAACTACAGGTAGACTCCCAGTTTAGAGGTGAATTTAGAGATTAATCCTAACAGAGTTATTTCAGCATTATTATTTATAAAAATATTTAAATTATTTAGATCTTTCAGGCACCAAAGCTTTTTTCCTGCATGCTGTTCCCTTCAGACCTCTTCCACATTCATCTCTATTCTTCAGTGTCCATTTTAAATAAAAAAACTCTGAACTTTCAAAGTCTAAATCTTTGTCTAAAAATAGTTTCCATTTTCATAGTTGTGATGAAATATACAGCAACAGTGTTTTGTACGTCCCCCAAGCAATTCTTGTATGTAATTTGCCACAACTTTAACATAACTTTCAACACTGACTTCCAAAATAACTGAGTTAGGGCATTATGGTCTAGGTAGATGTACAGCTAGATGGATAAAAACAGTTAAAGTTTTCATAGTGGTTAGTGGAGGACAGTATGCACTGTAGTGTCACAGGAGTCTGTAATGGGACCTCTCCTCTTCAGCATCTTAATCAACAACCGAGAGGAGGCAATCAAGTTCCTAGATGAACCAAATTGGGTGGGGACAAGTTAGAGTTAAGATCAGGTCTGTTACTCAGTGGGATCTGGACGTGATGAAGGATTGGACAGACGTGAACCTTACGATATTGTACAAGGACTACCTACATCTAGGAAGGAAGAAGCCCTTGCATTGATAGAGGCTGGGGATGGGCTGCCTGTGGAGCAGCTATGCTGGAAATGACCTGCACTGTGCCCAGGCAGCAAAGAAAGCCAACATCATCCTGGCACATATTAGCAGGAGCAGAAGCAGATAACTGAGGGAAATGATTATCCCTCTTTGCTCAGCACTCATGAGATCACAACTGTGTCTATTCCTGGGTTCTCCATTGGAAAAAATTCTAAAGATAAATTAGTATGAGTTAATTGGTGGACCATTGTCAGGGACCTGGAGCTCTTGCCCTGTTAGGGGAGACTGAACAAGCCTCACCTCTCAGGCCTGGAGAAAAGATGGCTTTGGAGGTACCACACAGCAGCCTTTCAGTATCTACAGGGAAGTTATTGAGGTGGAGTCAGGTTTTTAGCAATAGTACATGGTGAGAGGATGAAAGAAAACAGACATTACTTAGAACAAGGCAGCTTTAGAGTCAAGTATCTTCATGAGGAGAATCAAGCAGTGGAAGAGGTTGCATTAAGCTGAGGAAAGCCCTGCACAACTTGTTCTTACCTCATAGTTGAGCCTATTTTGAGCAATAGGTTAGACAGAGACTTTCTGAGGTCCCTTCCAAGTTGAATTTTCCTATAGTCCTATCATTCCATGATTCTACATTATTCATTTTTGTTAAAGATAGTCTTCTTGTGGTTGACAGATAGATATACTAAAGAGTTCATATTTGTCAGCACATACTGCAGCTCTTTTCTGTGCTTAAGGCAATAAACCGACCAAAGCAACACATGGTTTCCACTAGAAAGTTCTGATTTTTTTAATAGAGCAAAACAAGGATGACTTGTGAAGTACAGATTCCTGATACATTTACAAGGATTCCCTGTACAGGATGCTGCTTTCAAGTACAGGATGTTTGTCAGTGTAAAACAGTTACTTGAGTGTCTGTTTAAATTAAGCACATATGCTGAGATATCACCTCTCTGCCATCCAGAAGTATGGATTCCTACTGTCATTCCCAATACTGACAGACATTCCACGTGTAACATAATTAAATTTAGATGTCTAGCCTTAAATAAAGATGGGTCATGGACTGCAACCAAGTCAAAGATGTTACAACGTTAAGTAATCCAATCACTAAGTTCTGATATAAGGACCCCAAAATAGCTTACATTACCTGTCCTCTCTTGGTCCTCTCCAGAAACTACTCTTCTGAAAGTAGGTGATAGATACAATAAATATAACTTTGATTATACTAGAACCCACATCTACATGGTAAATTTTCCAGAGAACTGCTTTTCTGCTAGTTATACAAGGTCCTGACCTCATCTTATGAAAGGTTTTCCCCATAACAATGCTCTCTGTTCTGAAAACTCAGATTTTCAGAGAAGGAACACACTTGAAGAAAACAAAACAAAAAACTCAACAAAAACTACACAGTTAGTTTGTTCTTCCAGAGCTCCCTTAAATGTTTAACCAGAAAATATTTTGCTGTCAAATGAGTTTGTAGTTGTTTCTATTACTAGATAACCCAAACTGCAATGAGGAGTCTAGAACAAGTACCAAACCCTGTTTCAAATATAATCACAGGCAAAAAGTCCTCTGGTACAAGTGGCTGCATATGCCATTGGGTAGGAAGATTCATATGCTCAATAGAAGGAAGTAAGCCTGATAGCCTTTGTAACATGGTATAGCATTTAGAAAAAAAAGTACTTGTCTAGCAAGTTTCAATTACTTTTGAGGTTATGTTTATTTCAGGTGCATTATGGCTTTGCAATAAATTCTATGAAATTTTTTGTTGAGATGAGGGTACCCTATTACTATACTGCAGATGATGCACAACTACTATGATGCAGACTATTGACAAACTTCTTCTGACTTACATAAGATGCTCAAAGTTCTAGAGCATACGTGCTGCAGATCCAACATTTTCAAATTAGTCCTATGAAAAGCTAGCTATCAAGTGTAGCAGGCCTTTTTCTTCTTTACTTTTTCCCTCAAAAGAAATATCAATCTTTTCAATACCTGTCACTGCCATAAAAGGGAGTGCTCATTGAAAATTTTAAGAAAAACAATTGCTACATTTTATGTTGTTACATATATGTAGCCTACACAAAAGCAACATTTTTATCTTATCTCAACTAGCTAAAGCTTAAAATACAAAGATATGAAGAAGACAGTTAACTACTGGATAGTAGTGATTCATGTACTTACTTTTCTATATATTTTTACTGAACCAGCTAAAGAATAATAGGAAATTGAAAATGGAATCATTCAGGTTGTATCGAAGAGAGGGAAACAGCTGGAGAAGACATACTTGGAAGGATATTAATTGTTATGACAAAAGGAAGATCCGCCTACCCAACAGCAGACACCTACTCAACAGCACAACCTCAGACACTATTAACTGCTA
The DNA here is from genome assembly GCA_013399135.1 of Heliornis fulica. NCBI lineage: Eukaryota > Metazoa > Chordata > Aves > Gruiformes > Heliornithidae > Heliornis > Heliornis fulica. The sequence goes on from VXBZ01010657.1 coordinate 57,039, forward strand.
TTTGACTTAAGTTTGTACAGATTTTCTGACAGTTGTCTCCCGAGCACCATCTGGTGTCTGCCAACTTCTCACTGTTTGGTGAGAATGCACCAAACACAAAATTAATTCAGCTCATGGCCTCCTGGGACAGAAAAATTTACAACAGGCATCTCCACAAAGGCTCAGAAGAATATTAGACAGGCTGGAACAAGCATACATTATGCCTATGGTTTTCACCAGCCTATGCTGGTGAAACATTGAAAAAACATGTATTTGCCCATGTTCCATGTATATCCTCTGTTGGAATATACAGGATGATAGGAGCATGGATGTTCATGTTAGCTGGATTGTATGTATGAAATATTTCCTTCTCCAGTCCAAATTTTACTTTGAAGATATGCTAACTACATTTCAGCTAAATGTTACTTTAACCACCTTCAGCTTACATGGCATATGAAAAAAAAATCACATAATATACATTTTCCAATAAAAACATATTGAAAAGATATTCAGTATAGCCTTAAGAACTGGAATGCTAATTTTTTTTTTTTTTACAATGCATAGCTGTCGACAGCAATATCGGGGCACAGCTGTGCAGAAAATGATTCAACCTCCATATGCTGCCACTGTGTATACTATACCGTAATTCATAAATATGAAGACTGAAAGTATCATTATTCAATGTCCCTGAAGAAAATGAGAGCCTATGTTTTTTTAGCATTCATCCATTTTGCAGAATGGTTTAATTTAATTTTAATGTATGCATTATTTTGTCATAGAAAAAAAATCAAAACCAACCTTGAAATGGTAAAATAATCAAATAATGAATCAATATGCAATAAACTGTTCTGATATCACTTTCAATTTATTTTAGTACAATTAAAATAATGTATTTTCTAAATACTTTTAGAGACATGCACCTGTTATATCTTACCATTATTACAGAATATATCACTATTTGATAGTTTCATCAAAAAATCCTAGATGGTAGTCTGTCTGAATTATGTTAAATAAAATATGGCCACTGTCTTAATTAGTCTGCAAGATTAAAATCAAATGGATCTGGGATAAAACCTGAAGTCTAAACATGCCGTATATATCATGTGTACAACAGAGCACATAGAAGTCAAAAGGTCATTATTTTTTCTTAAAATTACATATTCT
>VXBZ01010657.1:63181-118851 GCA_013399135.1 Heliornis fulica
CAAAAAAAAATAAACCCAAAAACTAACCAAAATCCAAACCCAAGGCCTTTACAAAACACAGAAACTTATCAATGAGAATAAATTTAAAGGGATTATTAACTCTTAAAACACATCTAAGGATAGATAATTAAAATCTATATAAATTAAAATTATCCTTTTTTCTACAGAAGTACAACACAGAACTGAGAAAAATCAACTGTTATCTGCTGTATGACTTCCTAAGAGAAAACATAGCATGATGTAACAAGTCAATTTCCATTCTGTTCTGTTTCAACTTTTGACGAGGACACTGCAATTTGTTACAAAAAGGGAAATCAAATCTTTGTATATCCCAAATCCACGAGGAGTGTTTCCAGAGTCTTGGTATCAAGGGATTCCATCTGCCATTGAGGCAATTTTGCTGCTGTTCTGCCATTAAGTAAAAGAAGTACTAACTAAAAAAAAGTGAAAGCAAAACTTTAGAAATATAGGCTCCTTGTTCATCCCAGTTACTGAGCCAGACCTTCATCATTCCCTTCTTCCTTCTAAAGCAAACTGCCCAAAAAGAATAAATTGAAAAGTCCAGCGGCAGACATAGCACAAGAGGTATGGGCATTTCTGATATCATTCTTCACATTCATCCATTTTGTCTGCAATACATAATAGCCATGACATTTACGATCAAAGGTTTTAAATGGGTATAGGAGCAAGGATGGAAAAAGAGAGGAGAAAGACTATATAAAAGCTAGGAGTTATAGCTGAAATCTGCTTCTTGATGAGGAGATAGAAAAGCAAAAATATTTATATTCATATCTTGATTAACTGATAATGTCAGGTCCATCACGTGGAACAAGTGCAGTTGGTAACACGGTTTTCAGTCCTAAAGCCTTGAAATATGAAAATTATTTGCTTTGTTTTCTTCTCATTACCAGGCAATGGTATGCAATTTTGACCTGGTAAGGAGATGGGATGCTGATGAGAAATGCATATGGATGGAGACCTGTGACTACACTTGTACTAATACTATCATTTAGAGCTTGGCAATAACTTCTCAGTTCTATTGTAGAGATGTGTCCATATTCTCCCCACAAATATGTAGGGAATACAAGTCCTGTGTACAGATCCCTACAGCCACTCTCCCTTTGGTTTCTCATGTATAACAAGGGCATGTAAAAGGATTTTTTTGTAAAAGTAATAAATCAAAGTTTCCTTTTTTGAGACAAGAATGGAAAAATCTCATTTGACTATATCACAAGATACTAATTTCTTTACCAGCAAATGAATATTTTGTAGCCATATTATAAAGTTCAGCAATACCAGAGGAAAATCACGAATCAGTCTTTAAGATGGACAAAATACTAATTGACAAGTTTTGTGCTATTCAGATTGCAGTACACATAATAATGTATCTTGAATCATGATACATATAGAATATTACATGTACATTTCCTAGAGCAACTGAATGTACAAACTGTTGAAAGTTCTTGCGTCATATTTTGAAAGGATTCTATTCTAGCCTTAGCTACCACTACTCAGACCACACAAAAAAAAAAAAAAAAAAAAGGGGGGGAGACCATAGGAAAGAACACCATGTAGTAAAGTGGCAGGACACTGAGAGTAAGAACAACCCATGACATTAAACTCTCACTTATAAGTAAGTCAGACAATTGACATACCTGAATACCTGATCACAGTATTCTTTTGTCTTTTAGCCTGATCTGTCACAAGCTAAGAATGGGAAACAAAGGTTTTGGTTCCAGTCAAATATTTTCAGTGACTACAACATAAACCAAACTTTCCCGACAAAAGCGAAACGTGGGTGCTCCTCATATACCCAAGAGGTGTTTTCACTTCTTGTTAACTTAACAGCGTATAGGAGAAACTTAAATGAGTGCTATCAGTTGCAAATGAAAACATAAAACCAGGCATATTGTTGAAAGTGCTGCCATTCACAACCATGGTTTGCAGCATGATTCAGTCAAGTCATTCAATTTCTGTAAACGTGTATCAAGAGCCCCTCCAGAAGATAAGAAGAGTTTGCTCCAGATGCTTACTGTGAGTTGCTGAGGTTCTAATATTGCAACACTGTAGAAATGTTCCAAATACATTTACCAGATTAAAAAAAACGTAAGTTTTAAAGTGATTATTTATAAAAACTGAAAATTAAAGTTAATGAAATTATGCTTTTCACAGCTGTCATTCTTCACAGCAAGGGGAAATTCAGAGACATTAGGATGTAGGTTATACTGCATACACAGTGTATGTAGACAGAACCCAACTCGGGATGAGAAATTTCCCTGGAGATACATGTGCACTCAGGTAAGCTCCTTTCCCTCAGCAAAGCAGCTATGCAGAAGCTGATAACATGGGATGGTGCAACCTATGCATACTACATGTCCTGAGGACAACTTTTCATCAATTTAATAATACAAGTCTCTGTAAATTTTATTCATTAAAATTATATAATCCACAATTTACTAGTTTCTGTTGGTATTGTTAACTAATTAAAAAAACATTAGTCATTTTCAATAGTGTTTAAAACATTTATTCCATCTATCCAGTTGCCAGACAGCAACAAGTAGATGATTTAATTTTTACGAAATAAACCAAAATTACTACTTTGCAGTGAAGCCTCCATGCCTTAATCAAATGTACCATGTACAGAGCAGTGCATGCTATGGCTCATTATTTAGGCAACCTTCCACTACCTTAGCATGAAAGAGTGGAGATCTTTGGGGGTGAGACTGTCAAAGATTGAGAACAGCACTGTACACAATTCCAGTGACACATCACTAGTCCATTACTTACAGGAAAGGCATTAACAACTCAATTCACAGAGGGAAAGGAAACTACACCAACGCTATTCTTCTTGACAGTTTTTATTTTTATAAATATTTATTCTCATATAAATAAATACATCTAAACACTCTGTAATCCCTCTGTAAGTCTGGTCCTTAAAGTGCTAACTTTGTAGACCTATCTTTTAAAAAATATTTGAATTAGAATTGAATAGAGAGAAACAGGCCACACTCACATATTGCTACATTTTCTATGCTTCAAAACTAAATGAAGTATACTCCCCATGTCTATGAATTTTATTCAGCATAAACACAAGCTAGAGATCTTCCCTTAGAATAATTCTAGGTGTTAGGTCATAAAAGTCATATGATATATTTAGACTGAAATAATCAGGAAAAGAGCAGTGGTTTTTACTTAGAATTTTCTCCCCACCATGTGTAAATATACTTCAGAGTAATTAATGCATTTTCCAAGATAAAAATAAATAAAATCAAAATTTATTTAGCCTTCATACTCAGTATCATTTTCAAACTACTTTGCATATTGCCTTTGATAGTTTTGTTACAAGATCTTTTGTCACTCCTATTTTGTTGCTGAGCTGTATTAGAGCTTTTACATATCTCCTTTTCAAGTTCTGTGAAATCAGACTGAAGAGTGCAAAGGCAATACGCCAGTGAGCTTCTTCAGCTATAGCCAGATTCTGATTGTCCACTGAAGGGTGCCTGCACAGTTTAACAACTGTCTTTTGGTCTTCCAGCTGTGTATTTAAATCAACAGAAAAGGCGGAAATAAGAATGATTATAAGTAATGATCTAAATACTCTACAAAGAAGTTAACCTTTCTGTTATTCTATATTGCTGCTTACTTCCTAATGCATAGTTACTTCTACCAAGGCACCTCTTTGTTGCTTTAGCTTCTGCATTATATACACCAGAGAAATCTCTTTGTAGCAAGCTTTTTAATAAATCTTTAACATGCATTTCTTGATATATTACAAAAAATCTAAGTTAGTCGGACTTACTATGTCATCATTTCCTATACTCCTATCAATAGCACGTCAAAAAAGTGTTGCCAAAATATGTCTATCATCTACCATATTTTTGTTTTCCAACACTGAAAGAAAGAACCTCTAGAAAAAAAAAATTCTTATCAGCAAACATACTTGGATTTTCTTTGATAAAGTTTTTCATTTTTTAATTTCCAAATTGTATATTTTATTTAAAAAAAATGGATACATAAAAATGGCTTTATATTAATGCAAGCATTCTAAATGAATCTACTATGCAAAGTGTTTACAAATGAACTTTCTTCTTTTGTACTCAAATGCAAAATAGCATTTTGATGAAAGGAGATGACTCTTATGTTCAGCTATTTGAGACAATAAAACTTCTCATGGTTTCACTTGTGCTGCAGTGAATTTACTGTAAATTCTACCAGTCTGACAGATTCAATCAGTCCATTTGTTGAGACGACCCATCACATTTGCAGCACCAAATATTTCAAGAATCACCAAAGGTATTAAAAGTGACAAAGAATGCAAAGAGCAAAATGAAGTTCATTCTGATTGCAAAATGAAATTTCAAAGACAACCATCCCCCAGCCCATGGACATTGTATGCAAATGTGTTCAGATTACGTTATGATTAAACACCCAAAATGAAAAAAAAAATTAAAAAGATATCTTAAAGCTTATCTTTGCCATCAGCCTGATTAACCAAGCCTTTATTATTTGCTGATCTTTTATGAACTCGAGTAATTATTCCTTGATATACTGTTAATGAAAGAAAACAATCTTTTTGTTAATTTTTTCAATAATTTATGTTTGCTATTCGGAATGTTAATTTTGCTCTCACTTGCAGAGAATGAGTATTGTCTGTGGAGGGGCTCTATAAAGTTATCCAGGGCATAAGATACACTGAAGACTGGTTATAGCTACAATTACATTTGTATCAGAAATCTGTCATGGGATGATGCTGATGTCTTGAGTGATCTAGCATAATATCTAAATACTACTTAGCTACTATCTTCAAAAGGGTAATTTATCTCCAAAAATAACAGATGCACAATCTTAAGCACTAAGTACTTTTTCAAAATAATAATCAAGCTGTATGTAGTTCACATACACTTGAAAACCTAGTTTTGTACATCCAAGTTTAAGAAACATTGATGCTTTTCAAATTAAAATCTTCTGAAAATAACTTCCAGAAAAACATTGTATTTATAATTTACAAACACACTTTTGAAACTTAATCTTTAAATAATATTAAATTTTGTGGATTAAAAAGTACAATTCTTAACTCTGCTCACATTGTCTCAAATTAAATAAGAATGCAGTGCTTCAACATAATTTTCCCATGAAGAGAATTTATTCTCAATGGAGTTGGCTAATAAATGCTAAGTTTACAGTTTTCATTGTTTTTCTCTAAGACATTAAGCATGCTAAAATCACAACTGTGCAAAAAGGAGTTTGCAAATACCGTGACAATTTATAAAAAAAAGTATTAGAAGTCTGGTAAATGGCACATCAATTAGCAATATTTTGAAAAAACTTTACTTATAAAAAAAACTTATATTAACCTGTGCTTAACAGGCATTGAAAAACCTCTGTAAAATCTAAACCACAAATAGTGACTTCTGAAGTCAGTAAAATTTCAAAGATGGTAGCAAGATCTGTCTTGCTAAAAAGTTCCAAGGTATATATAGTTTTAAATATATCTGAAGCAGAAATAATGGTTTATCTTAATTTATAGTTGTGAAAGAAAGGAATTAATCTAAAACATCAGAATAATTACCTAATAAAAAGCTATTTATTGATGCCTGAGTATTGGCCCTGTTACCTAAACTCAAGATCTCAGAACACAATGAAAGCAAATGAAAGAAAAAATGCATTCAGCCCAAAGTTCTTTGGATCCTTATACAGCTCATGAAATACCAGTATAATACTTTGGATTATGCAGACACTATAATATCTTTCTGGTTTGGAAAAACAAACCCAAGAACACCCAAATAACCCAAAAGATTTGGAACACTCATAGGTACTAGTGGTTTCACAAGCAGAAAGAGTAACGACACCTAACTTTTGTTACCTACTTCATCTGTGGAGAAACAAGCTGCAGAGGTTCTGCACCGATGTGAGAAAGAACTTCTTCACAGTAAGGGTGACGGAGCACTGGAACAGGCTGCCCAGGGGGTTGTGGAGTCTCATTCTCTGGAGATATTCAAGACCTGTCTGGACACCTCCTGTGTGACCTGCTCTAGGGAACCTGCTTTGACAGGGGGACTGGACTCGATGATCTCTTGAAGTCCCTTCCAAGCCCTGCAATTCTGTGATTCTATGATCTCTTTGACGCCACTGAGTTAAAATACCACATCATGGTCCATTCTGTCATTAACCTGTGCTATGCCAGACTGGTGGTCTAAGAAGCCAGTTCAGTGTCCTCCATGAGGTCTCAAAGGGTTTTCTATCTTTCACACTGCTCTTCTGAGCCACACCAGTTCCCTTTGTTTAATTTGCTTAGTTTTTACTCAGACAAGCCAACACACACCTTTCTTTCAAAGGGAACTGTAGTTTGAGTTTCCACTACATACCTTCTGTTTTCACAAAACTTAAGAAATCATCTTTGAGATTTGTATTTCAGTTTTGAATTTGAAGCCACTAAGAGGAATTGGAAGTGTGATCACATATGCCTGATTTTCTTACAAAATGAGGAATTAAATTAATCCCTTCTACTCTCCCTTTAATACTCCACTTTCTTTCTTACCTGTCATTAACTAATTAATTTATTCCATTAGCAATAAATCGAGATTTCTTTCTATCTAGTAAAAAAATTCCTTTTTATCCCATATTGTTTACTTTTACTACCATCAGCCTTTGTCCTGCTCTTGGCAATTTCCACATCCTCTCTCATTTTCTCACAGTTTGTTACTTCGGTAGTACATACACAATACAAACTGGATTCTTCCAACTTTAATCTCACTGAACACAGTTCTTGAATTGCTACATGAAATCTACTTCCACACTAGATTTTTGTCAAACTTGAACCTTGAAAATACACTAGTCAGTGTCTTCTTGCCTCTTTAGGAACAGTATTTTATCCCATCATTCTTAATTCCTTTGCTGTTCCTGCAGTGCCTAGGAAACAGGTTCTGGTTTATTTCTTCCATTTTCCCCTAGTGAAAACAGATCATAGCTTGTTGCTACATAGTGCTGGTGATATCAAAGGTAAACTACCCTTGTCAAGCCTTTTATTCTCAAATTAGTAAATGCCTAAATACCTCTGTGGAAATATATTTCAAACCAGATTATTCAGGAAAAAACAATTCTGAAGTGAGGAGTGTCTTGCATACAGAAGATTTTTTTAATTGTTTGTGGGGCAAATGGTGATCTTGCTAACCAGAGTGCTCACAATAATTACAAAATTGTAGAATCCTAGAATCTCCTAAGTCGGAAGGGACCCATAAGGATCATCAAGTCCAACTCCTGGCTCCAGACATGACCAGCCAAGTCAGAGCATGGGACTGAGTGCATCATCCAGATGCTTCTGGAACTCAGTCAAGCTGGGTGCTGTGACCACTTCCCTGGGAGCCTGTGCCAGTGCCCGACCACCCTCTCAGTAAAGAACCTCTTCCTAATGTCCAGCCTAAACCTCCCCTGTCTCAGGTTCATACTGTTCCCTCAGGTTCTATCACTGGTCAACAGAGAGTGATTGTAAACTGCCCCTTCTCTCTCCCTCATCAGGAACCCATAGACCACAAAGAAGTTTCCTCTCAGCCTCCTCTTCTCCAGGTTGAACAAACCAAGTGACTTCAGCATGTCCTCATAAGACTTCCCCTCCAGATCCTTCACCATCCTTATTGTCCTCCTCTGGACACATATAGTTAATAAATACATTATTATTGAGATACTATAAATATAACTATTACTGAGATACCTTAATATCAGAGTGGATGTAAATATTCAGGAAAAAAAATCTTCAAGTATAAAGACACAGAAAAAGTGTGAAAAAGAAAGCTGTGTTATTGATCTTTTAAGTCTGAAAGAACTTTAAAAGAATTCAAAATCTCTCCACCAAGGCTTTAAAAGTCCTTGACAAACTCTACAAATTTTTCACACAGACCATCATATTTTTTTTACTGAAGTACCAAAGTGTTAATTTTTACTGTTCATAAATGAGTAGAGAACTCATTGAACTGTAGTTTAAAAAGAAACACTTGGAAGATGGCAGGTCAGCATGACAAACTGGAAAATAATAGTCTTTTTTTAGAGTAAAATAACTCCTCTGCAATGATACAAACATACAAATTTATACTACTTGCATATTTTACTGAAAACATCGCAAATTAAGGACATTTATAAAAATGCAAGCTGTTGTTCGTTACTCAGTTTAACTCATTAATTTTGATAGAAGCACTACCTGGAGTCATAGGGAAGTATAGGTGAGGAGGGACCTTGAACAATCATCTGTTCAAACTTCTGGCTGTAAACAGGTCCCTAGATTAAATTATTGAGAGCCTCATTATTAGGAATCTCAAATTAGAGCTGAAGAGACTGTTCCAAAGGGAGGTTAGGAAGATCATAAAGCCCTGGGTGTACTGACAGTACTTTGTTGCCATCAAACTCTGGGCTGCAGAATAGATATCCAAATTTACATATAAAGGTTTTCAGAAAGACACAAATATAGTGATTAAAGGGTAACACAGAGGGCAAAACATCCACCTGTGGGGAGAAAGCAGAATAAAAGGGTAGACATCTGAAGAAGAGAAAGGTAAAAGTCATAAATAGTATACTTTGTCACATTTTCCAGTGAACACTTTTTGTTTGTCATATTCCTTTATTTTCTTAGTTGACAGAAACATTCAGGGACACCCAATGTAATGAGCTGTAACCCACAAAGTTGAGTTTCTTCAGTGTGCTGCTTTGGGAAATCTACAAGTCCAAGAACTGAAACCTAGGATGCAGGGCGATACAGCTCAAAGGGTTGTCAGAATGGGGAATGATGTTTGTCACTCAGTAGGAATGCCAAACCTACCACTGTTTGTGATGCTGAAATATCATGCAAGGACAACTACAGAATTCTGATGACCTTACATGGCAAAACTCTGCTAGAAAAGGGGGTTTATCAGCAGTAGTCCATTTCTGACAGGCATGCAAATGTCTAGGCAGAAATAATTATGTATCATTCTATGAAAAACATATACTACATGTTGTGCTACTCATAGGAACTTGTTAATAATTTAAGATGACTTATAGTCAGACCTTTTCTCAGTTTATGAAAATAATACAACTTTAATTTCTTATTTTCTGAGTCTAAATTATTGCAATTATTAGCAGAACTATTTCTTTTTGTGTTGAAAGGCAGCCATGAAAAGTCAATCAGGATCAAGACAGACTACATCCATGCCAGTAAAGCAAGCGTGTCAGGAACTACTCTTTGTCACTGACACCAATGATAACAGATCCACTAGCATCCACGATTTTAAGCATGTAGATTCTCTACTGGAAATGTGCCTATGCCTATACCAACTCCTGAAGCATTCCCAAGAATTATTTGAGGGAGCACAGGTAGTACATGTATCCCTACAACCAGCAGACCCTACCACTGTAACATTTATAATTAGAAGTGAAGCCTCTTATGTTGGATGAATAAAAACATCACAAAAGTAGTCATGATTCCTGACCTAATTAATCAGTAATCCAATCTGAAGTTAATTGTAAGTGAATGTGATAAACAGGATGAAGAGAGAATTCAACACTGAGATTAAAATATGACAACATGAATATGCAAGCTGTAAAACTTGATAGTCACACACCAGGCAAAGTTCTGGATTCTTGTCAGGCAGACAAGGAGAGGAACGAGTCATTCAACAGCTTTCTTCCACTGATACAAAATTTAGCAATAACTGACTGGTAAATTTATTTAAAGATCATCATAAAGTGGACTAACAGGAACAAGTTTCAGAAAAATGTGAATCCAAGAGAATACAGCATACTTCAGGACTGTAATGGAAGAAAGACAGCCAATGCAGGAACAGAAAAATAAATTGCGTTTTCACTCTGACATCACTGGGTAAAAAAAGGAGGAATATGTGACACAGAAAGTGACATAACAAAGAACAAGAGGCAGAAATAAAAAAAAAAAACCAAAACAAAATAAAACATGAAGGTTAAGAAAAAAAAAATTAATAAGATATAAAATGAGAAAGAAAAAATGATCGAAATGATGGAACAGGAAAACAATCTTAGTATTTTAGTTGAAAATGTTTGCCCAGTGAGATTACAGTAGTAAAGCAGAAAAGAGGTGACAGTCATGAACTTTTGGAAAGATTTCACAGGTAACTGGGAAAAGTTAGAGAAGTAAACAATGTGGATAACTTAAACCTGTGAGTGTGTGGATAAGAGTTTGTGATGCCAGAGAAAAGAAATAAGATGGGTGAAGTGAATGAACTGCTGCAAGTTGATGAAAAGAGAAAAAGGAGAGAAAAGCAGCATACCAGAAAAGTGTCGTTTCTGACCATCCTGTATACGAAGAATCCACAGAGACCTCCAACAGAAACAGACCTACGTGATAGATATGAGGCTTAAAACATGAATCAGATTACTAGTTAGTAATGGCAATGAGAAATCAGAGAGAGAAAAATAAGCAAAGCCCTGGGAAAATGTTAGCAGGGAGGATAAAGGGAGGAAGATGGGGTAGGAGGGGAAGTTCTAATGTACAAATTAATATAAATTTACTGGATGGAGAATGCAGATAAGCTGCTGAGAGACAAACAGATGTTAGATGAGTAGTAGAACTTGTAAGTTTTAAACAACACCACATTAAATGAGTCAGTAAAATCATGAAAACAATTATGGAAATTATCATATAAGCGAATAACAAGTTGCATGCCCTAATGCATGTGTCATTATGGGGGATAAAACAGAGATTTGACTTGGCCAGTCATTGATAGTCCAAGCAGCTGGACAGCAGCTGAGCACCAGATGTGGGGGCTGCCACTATAGCCCCAACTGTAGTTAAGGACCTATATCAATTTATCACAATGTGGCTTGTGTTCCTTGTATGACCAGTACATACCAAAGGCTTATGGACCACATTTGAAAGAAAAGTAAGCACTGCATATGTAGACAATATAGTCATCTTCAATATTGACTGGTAAAACATCAGGAAATATTTTAATAAGGTGATCACTGAATCACAAAGTGTAGGTTTAACTATAAATTGTCAGATGGATGCTATGGCATAAAGTATTGAATAGAGGCATGTATTTGAGGAAAATTCAAATGAAAAAAATCATTACCATTTTAAAATATGAAAATAATTTTTTTAAAAAAGCGCTGCATATCATATGTACACACTATTTTTAAAATTTCTTAAAAGCTTAAAGTTAACTACATGACTAAGGACAGCAACCTAGTTCCAAGGAATGATAAAACTGTACATATCCTTCCATTTATTGTGCCATTTTTGAAAAAAATCAGATTTTACATTAACTTTGGTCACAAAAATGTATCTAGAACAATTGGAATCTGTAGACCATGTACAATACCCCGCAAAAATGATATTTAAAATGCACAAAACAACTCCTTTGATTAGGGACTCAAACATGCATTGTCAGGGACTTTGCTAAGCATACATGATGCTTTATTATCCCTGGTATATCAATAAACAATCTTATCTGTAGGCTGTTTAAATATTTTATGTTTGAAAAAATATATATTTTAAAATAGACTCATTACAGAGGATTCATCAGCCTGATGTAACAGCTCTAAAAAACATTAACATTTTTAAGCTCATCACTTTTCTCAAAAATTTGCAGTAGTATTACTAATTAGTAGTTATATTTTTTCTAACCATGTGATTTTTTCAAAGCATGCCCACAGCAGAATTCAATCTGTAACTAAATACTAACTGACTCCATAGTTCTGCATAATAGAAATCACTATGTTAGGCAAATTCACATTTTCTTTTGAATAAAGTCTGTAAATACGTTCTTAAGTTTTTTAATACACTTAGTACGCTGATACCCAGTAACATATGCAAGACTGTGAAAATTTCTTTTTCAAATGCAACTTAACTAAAATCACAGCAAACATAGAGTTTTTCAAAGGAAATAACTAAGGTTACAGTAAATTGAGTGCATTTGTTTAAAATGTTATTTTAAACAAATAATTTGATTGGATAATTTCTAAAACTTAATTTTTGAAATTACTAATATTTTGGAGATGATTAATGAATAATTATAATAAGCTATTACAGCAGTTTCAAGGAGAAATACTGCATAGATGTTAGTCAGGAGATAAAAATTATAGATTTAGATGAACAAACAATTTTCACTGCATCATTTTTCAAATAATTCAAGAGCATACAAAGAAAAACTTTTGAAATAAAAAGCTGCTACAAAACATAAAAGTAAACTCCTTTTCTATGTAGTCTCAGTCAATAGTAGAACTAATTGAAAACCTATAAATTTAGTACAGTGCAGCATGTAGTCTCTATCTTGCTCTGCCTATACATCAATAGGTCATTCTCAGTTAATTAAGTGAAAGCATAATCAGCTTAATTTATGTAGTTCATGGCAGTTAATGATATCTTAGTACAGTACCTGAACATTTGGCCTGCCCATATAACTAGCTAGATATACTCAGCTCATTCGGTTTCTCTTCAACTTCAGCTCTCCATTTTTTATCCCAGATTTCATTTTACACAGTTTAGTCTACAGCCAGTAAGTCTGAAATAAAACAAGAACAAATTAACAGGTTAACAAAGCAATGGGACTGGATGGTAGTCAGAATAAACATAAAAGGTGATAGTTCCCAATTAACTACTTGTATCATTTAAGTATGTCATATTTTTAAGTAGTGTAATAAGAACATGCAAAGGAATAATAGAAAAAGAGATAGGACTAAAAAGCCCATTATTTTTCCCATTAATTATTTGCTTTAAAATGGTCACAATCCCCCAGAATTTTGTAAAACACACAACATACAGTGTGGTACCTCAATAAGAAGATCATCCTTTTTCTGTCACAGAGAAACTGTTCCCTTGTGCTGTCTCTGTAGCTCATCTTCTCTTTTCTGAAGCTGCAAGTTTACACACAAAGACAAACCACAATGTCAACCAATTGGACCTCACTTAAGGAACCAAGGAGATCGATTTGTAAAGCAAAGGATGAACAGGACCCCATTTCTGAAGTACGTTGCTCAAACTGCTCTTTCATTAAAAGATGCTCTCTCTTATTGATTTTGGCTTAAGTAATGAGAAAGCTTATCCAAAAATCTTTAGCATTTGGGCTCAAGTTAAGGAAATCAATAGAGTCATTTCCCATTTGAACTGCATATGTGAGTTTTATGTACGAGAGACAAGACAAAGCCCAAATCAGATAGATCGATAAAATTGTCAATAGAACATGAAGCTGACAAATGGCATTTTTAAGCAATTAAAGAGAGCTGTAAACATACAGAAGCTAATCAATTACAGTGTTCTGCCATTAACAGGTTTTAATTTATATAAACATTATTAGGAATCCCAGGGAATGAAGATAACAAAACATGTTTCTTGCTACTGTTTAGGGATTATGACAGTAAGGCTTTTCTTGTCTTCATATGTAAATCATCTGATGCTCATGGGAAGAAAAGGAAATATTTAATTAATCATTGAATGCCTGTACTATCATGTCTACATGTATAATAAACAGTGGTCACAGTCCCTGACTGCATTTTTTCACCCACTCTGGAGTTAGAAGGACTACTTACGTATGCCAGGATCCAGTAGTACAAGACATAGAAATGCTGATTACAAGTAATGTCCAGTGATGTCTAAACTTGTTTAGACAAGTTTCAAAAAACTTTAAGGATGGAGATTCCAAGACATATCAAAAAACTCTTCCAGTGCTGCATGATCCCCCTGGTAATGGACCCTCCTCCACTTTTTCTAATGTTCCTGCTGAAGCTGATACTTTATTGCTTTTTAAGCCACCACTAAGAAGAGTTTGCTCCACCATCTTTGTAGTTTACCTTCAAATTTCACTGACTGCTGTTAAAGGTCTCTTTAGTTTTTCTTTTGCCAGACTAAGCCAAACCCCAGAGAAGATCATGTGCTCCATGCCTCTAACCATGTTATACTCTTTATTGCCCTCTTTGGATCCTTCACAGTTTTTTCAACATACTTCTTGAACTGTAACACACAAATATGAAAAAAATACTCCAGATACAGCCCCCCTCAGGAAGAATTATAAAAGAATAATAACTTCCTTGTATACACTCTACACAAACCTCCAAACACAACCTTGTTTGCCTTATTAGTGATAACGGCATTCTGTTCATACTCAACTTGCAATTCACTATAAAGTCTCCTTTCCACAGAGCTGCTACTAAGTCAATTAGTTCCAAGGCTGTAATGATGCACTGAGCTATTCTGATGGAAGTGCAGGATTTTGGACTTCTCATTTTAAACATTATTAGGCTTTTGTTTGCCCAGCCCCTAAGTTTCTCAATGTTTATCTGTCCAGCATGTCACTCAACCTTCCCTTCCCAATTCAATCTCATGTGCAAATTCACTGAGGGTCCATTCTATCTCATCCTTACAATCATTGATGAAAATGACTGAATAAGAAAGGCTGCAGTATTGACTGGTTGTCAACTGGAAGCTGAGCCATTAATTACTACCCTCTAAGCTCAAACTCCTGCTCATTTTTCAGTCCATCTACCAACCCATTCATCCAACACATTCATCCCATAAATAAAAACAGAGTTGAAAAGGATGTTAAAAGTCTTGATATAGTTAAGTTATAGTACATTACAGGCTCTCTCTGGCCCATGTGACCAATCACTCCAGCACAGAAGGCAACCATGATGCCAATGCTGACTGGGTGCAACAAGTGCATGTGAATAACTCAACATGTGCAACCTTTCCACATAACATAATTCTCAAAGTCCAAAGGCACATATTATATTTGAGGATAATTTTGCCAAAAAAAACAATTGTGTCTCATTAGCAATAAGTGCAGTAATTGAAGAAATAGGTTGTAAAAATGAACATATGTGTGCTAACTTAAAACTTGCGCTTATGAATTGTTACCTGAAGATAGCCCTCTTTTCCTACTCACATAGAACTCATCCATATTCTACAATTGCTTATGCCCAGCACATAAAATTATAAAGTAATTCAATAGCATTTCTATTCATGTTTATCCAAACAAATGTATATCTCTAAACATCAAAGAGCTCTGACAGATAAAAGCAGGCAGAAAACTTGTACTTCTTGACCCAGAATCTCAAAGACTATCCTTCACGGGTATGCAACTTGTCTTTCCCCTATTGATAGTCCAAATGTACACTCACACTTTAGATGACTAAAAGAACTGCTTTATCAATTGCCCAGTGAAGCAGTGTTAGAGCACTTAGAGCAATCAACAAATGTAGAATCATATTAGACCTCAGAAACAAAAAATAATAATGCATTTGGTGATGGTATGACAGGAAAATGAAGAAAAATTTTCTCAACAATGCCAATAATATTGCCTGATCTCTGGTGGATTATGCCCCAGATTTATTAGGGGAATCCATTTCAGCAGTTTCAAAGCGAAACTCATTTCAGGCCACCATCCATTTGGTGGACAACCATTGAGTAGAACTGACTAAATTTGGAAAATGAATGCCACAGGAAATTTCCTGATGTTTGCGAACCCATGAATATCAATAATGTTCTTTACTTATACAAAACATACAAAAGGTAAATGCTTATTTCAGGTTTCAAGTTCTGAAAGGAAAACTGTCAGCTTAATGTAACTCTAACATGCAAAAGGGGAGATTTTTTTAATACATTAGAAAAAAAGATTCTCCCTCTGAAAAAGAGATGCAAGAAGGGTCTTCCCTTGTGGAGTTGAATTTATCCTCTTCTTAGCAGCAGTACTGGCAAGAAAAAAACAGCTTTTACAGTTAGAGAAAAAATAAACAGATACTTAGCACTTCAAAGGAGATTCATATATATATATATATATATATATAAAATTTTAAATACAGCTGGACCATAGGGTCTCTAAAGGTAGATAATTTTAAAATACTCCTCAAGAAATGTCTGAACTTTAAGATGATAGAAAAGCAGAAAGGTGATCAATTAAAGAGTGGCAGGTTAAAACAAGCCTTGACTGGACCCTGAAAGAATTGAGAATGAACTCTTTATCATTTTGGACAGATTACACAAAATTGTGGGAACCTAAAGGGAAACAGACTGTGAACAGATTTGCAAGAAACTGGTTTACATAATTATTGCTGTAGAGGACTATGTTCTCATGTATTCTGTGTAGGGTACACACTTTTTAATTGCAGTTGTTGGCCAAGAGGTCAAATGAGCAACTGCATCTGGCAGAATGCACATCTTTGTCAGCAACATGGACAGTGGGATCAAGTGCACACTCAGCAAGTTTGCCAATGACACCAAGCTGTGTGATGCAGGTGACACAATAGAAGGAAGTGATGCCATCCAGAGGGACCCTGATATGTGGGCCTGTGCAATCTGCATTAAGTCCAACAAGGCCTAGTACAAGGTCCTACACATGGGTTGGGGAAACCCCAAGCACAACTAGAGACTGAGTGGAGAATGGATTAAGAGCAGCCCTGAGGAGAAGGACTTGGGGCTTTTGACTGATGAAAATCTCAACATCAGCCAGCAATGCCTGCAGCCCAGAAGGCCAAATATACCCTGCACTCAGGGTATCAAAAGAAGCATGGCCAGCAGGTTGAGGGAGGTATTTCTGTACTTCTCCACCCTCCTAAGACACCACCTTCAGTTTCAGGCAGAATTCACTTCTGTCACAGATCCTGGCTTTCTCGGACATTTAATTGATCCTTTTATGCCTTCTTTCTTATCTATACATTTTGATATTTCCCTAGGTGAGAGAGCTCCTGTATATGAGTATTCATGAATACAAGTCAAGAATTCAAATAAATTTACAGTATGCTCTTTTGAAAATATAGTGCACTGTATATCAGTTCTGAGTCCTCACGTTAAGATTTCTGTAGAATTTCACAGAAGTTAGCACCAATATGGAATTTTCTATTCCTTCTTTTGTGCAATCTACAGAATTTGAAAAACTAAGTGCGATAAAGCTTGTTAGAAAAAATTCCTGAAGTCAGATGAAGACAGGAATTTCTGCTGCATCTAAACTCACCAAAAGTCTCAGAGAACCCAAAATTTAATTGATCTATATCTCAGCAGCTGAAAAAAAAACCCACTTTTTTTTTNAAAACCCAGAAAAAAGAACAGAACCATATTCTATTGTATATTTCACAATGTAAGTTACACTGGCTCAGAAAATCTGCATTCTCCAAAATACCATGCCAGTTTAAGTCTGACACCATAATTGTTAGCAAAGAAGAACTTCAGGGATTGGGAGCTGAATACTTACATGCTTCTGTCAAATGAAGCAGTTGTGCTTAAGAAGCCTCTGCCTGAATGAAATTCATATTGCATCAACTGGGGACAGTCTAAGATGTAAACTGAAAAGGCATCTTCTGGCGGTGCAGAAATACCCCTCAGCTGACCTGAAGAAAGACATTAAGCTGAAAACTGGACCAGTGTACAACAGTTGATCACTGCTTTCGGTAGGAGTAGCCTTACAAATATTTCTTAGGCTGAAAGTCAGTCTATGCGTGGGAATAGAATAAGCGTGTCACTAAGGGTTAATCATATCTGAACTGCTTAAGGATGATGCCAGAAATGTAACTGAAATAAACCTTTTCTAAGAAAGGAACATGCACTCAAAAGACCAGCTATAAATCAAGGTGTGCTTCCCAAAACCTAAACATTCTTGAATGTACAGATGTGCATGTTGAAACAAATATCAGGGGAAAACAAAACAGCTCAGGTAAATGAGACAGGCATCCTAGATCAGCCTCCACTGCTCACTAATACATTTTTGTTTTACGGCGAATATAGGTGTGAATCCCATAATACAAACCAGCTCAACTAACATAAGATGAAACAGGACTTAGTTTATATATTTCTTTCAATATTTCTAACTGGATTTGTCTACAAAGTGGATCCTGTTTCATTAATGATTAGGGCTAACCTTCAAAAAACCTGTTTATAAGCCAGAGAAACAAAATGAATTAAGAACAATAAGTTACAAATATCAACAGCATAAACCTTAAGGATAAATGAGCATAAGGAAAGAGTAAGACATAAACATGAGGAGTTTTGTAGTTTTTAATAAAAGTAAAAATTTATTGGTTTTGTAGTGGACAAGGGAATTCCACAAACATTGAAAAAGCGCACAAAGAAACCAACTAAATAAATAAATATGCCAGTAAGTAAAATCTTTACAAGTTCATTTCTACAACATCATCAGTTTTTGATCTTTGCTTTTGATGAACTTTTCATGGACTGATTTTCTTCATTTTTATGAATGAATACCAGGGGATTTGTGAATGTGAATATAAAGGTGAATACTAAGGACACCCAAAGCATTTGGTGTAGAAAAATATGATGAAAAGCAAGGTCACCTCGGGTGCAAAGTAAGTACTAATAAAACAAGAGGTGGAAGACAAGGCTAGAAAAAGAACCAGCAACTCACAGATTCAAAGACAGATATGTAAACGCAGATATTTGGGGGAAGTTAGAAGTTAAAAGATACACCTAAAGTAAACTGACACTGGGTGAGAGGGTGTGGAAAAGTTGGACAAAGAAAGGATAAAAAGTAGATAGAAAGTGACAGCAGAGAAGGTACTTGACATAATACATAGCAGCCATTCAAGGGTCTGTGTAAAGCTCCGTTTTCTTTAGGCTACAGTTTGCTTCCTTTCCCCTACTCTGAATTCACCTCTTCTTTACATCCATGCTTAACAGACAAGCCCCTTCCCTTTTGCAATTCTCTTTCTAAATTTATGGCTTCAAACTGCTTCCACCTGTAGTTTGATTTTCTCTAAATTTTATAATCCAAATTACACTTTTACCTCAAAGAGAGAAACTACCTTAGCAAAGTCAATATCACAGAAGAATTAGGTACTTGCATGTAGCTTATTCATTACTTGATTCAGCTCCTGTAACCCAGAACTTAGGCAGACTGACCCTCCGCATCACTTTACTGTTATTATGTCATATGACCAGTTTGTGCTAATGGAGGAGAGTTGTAAGGATACAGGCTCCTTCAACTATCTACTAAATCTGTGCCAGCAAAACAATACATGAATATACTATTAATTCATTAAAGTCTAAAATAAGTTTTTGTTTATACAATAAAAACCCCGACCTGAATCAGTGCTGCTACATTACTTTCTTCATAGCCTTAGGAATTACAAAGCACGCGACTTATAAAATTACTTTTTGCAGATTTCAATGTGCTTGTGTTTTTGTATTTTTAAATAAATTTCTTTCAAAAACTTGGTTAGCTACACCACTTAAACATGAGTTTGGCAGCAGTGTTGGTGTCACAGAGATTATATGCTTGGATGTCAAGAAGGTCAATGAGATGACTGCAGAGCTCACTGTACAATAGCCTTCGCTAGCTAATCCATAATGCAGCACTGTCAGATTATGAACATGCACCTGCAGTTTTCCAAGGAAGAGAATTCAAAATGTGAAACTCCATCTGGACCATTCTTTTTTCTTTTTTTTTTTTTTAAGCCATTTCTTCAAAATGAAATTAGCAATGATACTCACAGTTAAAAGTCCTTTCTGTTAAGTATTAGATGCTGTTACAGAATGCAACATCTATGTACTAAATATACCTTATAAAGTACACACACATTTATCTGAAAATACTGAATCAGGAGTCTAAAAAAATCTTTAGAAACATTATGAAGTATTACTCTTACATCAACCAGCAGTGCCAATCCAGCAGATTTGTAATAAAAACTGCAATCAGAGAAAAAAACTCAAAAACCACAAAAAGAGAGAAGGATTATGAGAAAATGCCTCTAGAAAATTTAACACTTCCCAAAAATTTTGCTTAACAGTTGATGAAAACATGAATGTTTGAGACTTACTATGTTCAAGTTTCATCTTCCCCTAGATGATACTGAACTACTAAGGGAGGATACTTACATATTACCAATTAAATGGCTGCAACCACCTTCTTCCCATGTTCAACTTTGTATATAAAACTCCAGGATTAGAGGTTCAGTAGACCTGCATAGCTGTAGCAGTTGTAATAGGCTACACATGGTCCTTAGTGTACAAGGATTTTCCTTTCTCTTCCCTTTCTCTTTCCACATGGGTATGAATTCTAGCTATATAGCTGCAGAGAGAAGTTTGGATTTATTTCCAGTTTAAAATGCTGGGTTTCTTCCCATATGTTTTTACATCTGTTGCTTGCTTTGATTTGTGCTTATACTCTCTCCTGCTGAACAAATGTTACTGCCTGTTGCTGTGGTTTCTTTTCCATCAGCACACAGAGTTTGTTTGCACTTAAGTATCAAATGTAATTACATTATCAAAAAGGGTCTCGATGAGACAAATTCCTCCTCATTTAGGATAGAAACTTATATGGTGCATATAGTCCTACTACCTAGATGATATTTAGAGTTTCAAATTATTAATTGGACAAATGCAATCCACAAAAAGATATTTTTGTCACAACTTCCATGAGGAAAACACTGACAGTCAAACTGTGAAGTAAACAATTAGAAATCCTAAAAACTGAACTAAAGCCATACTCTTTTCATACTCTTTCGAGGGAAGCCAAGTCTTTGGAATGGCAGAAAAGACAAGTTCCAAAAACCAGCAGTCCTTTCAAAGAAATATGGCCTGAATTCTCTTATGGAACAGGAGACTATATTTTAATAGCCCACAAATGTTTTAACGGTTGATATTCTCATTTATAAAAGAGAGATATAGTTCTAAATATTATCAGTGGCAGTCTGGATTGCTTCCAAATGCAAAGAGAATCTGTAGATAATAATCTGTAATGCATCACATTGCTGCCAATCATTTTTGGTGCTAGGTGAACATACCCTTCCAATACATGAGGGTTCACCTTCATATATTCTAAATGATTTGGTAGGGCGTGGGGAGGTGGCGGGGGGGTAGGAAATCACTTCAATCTTATCTACTTAGTATCACCACCTTTTCAGTTTAATACAGATACCTAAACTGCTTACTTAGCTGCTGTTTAAAGAGGAAAACAAGACTGTTCAGTGACTTAACCTCACTAACAAAGTATGCTAAAATTTAATTTTTAATTTAATGCCTATCAATATGTTTTGCTATACTTGGTTCTTCAGTTGTACGACTGACATTTGAATCAAATTCAGAACAAATTTTTTAAAAATGCTTTACTATGATGATAAAGAAACCCATTTTTTTTCTTAATCTTGTGTCAATCACATGGACTATTTAAGTATCTTGGGAAGACGCAGTTGAAAAAGACAGGAGAAAAGTTCTGTTATATGCTGAATGAATAAATTATAATAACTCCAGAAGATTTCCAGGACCTGACTAGGTGCCAGAAGTAGCCACTGTAAATGTGTAATATCTTCAGCAAGCAAAGGAGCCTGAAAACTGGGAAAAATACTTTAAAATTTCAACAAGCTAGAATATTAAAACACGGGCTAACTTTCTGAAGGTTCAGTACATCTGGTTTTCTGTGCTCATTTTCTCTGGTAAATGTTTCATTTTTGGCACTTCTTAATTTGTGCATTTTTGGTTTCTGATTTTGAGTTCCTATGCACCATTCCAAACCTAATACGGCTTGTCAATTATTTGGTACTCTGACAGCAGTCCCAATAATATCATGATCTGGCCAGCATATAATTGGCAGTCCCTTATAAAGTACAGGAACTGTGATATGTCCTTCAAGCAAATGGAAGAGTTCTCACCAGTGAGTACATGCCCCACCATAACATTGGAGGGGAGCTGGAAAATGCACTTCAGGATCATTTTCCATTTCTCTGTGCACAGCAGCAAGGCCTGCTTTGATTTCTGCCACTTTACAGAGCTAAGTGGTGGCTCTAGCAGCCTGCCACTAACAATCAACTGAATAGAAGTGCTCTGACATGATGCTCAGTTGGGACCACCATTCACAGCAGCATACTCAACTTCAGCTAAGCGTGGTACCTTAAAGTATTTAGCTACTTTTAATAAAGAACAGAAGATAAGAAGTCTTTTATTTCCTGCCAAGAGGCTTGCTGGGTCTAGCGATGAAGGGCAGAAGCAGGTTAGGTTCAAGAATTTCACCTTCCCTTGTGTGCTGTGTCTTATAAGATGTCCACAGGATCTCCATGATTTGGCTCACTAACTCTATTAGTAGCCCTTAGACAAACATCTTCAACTCTAATTTCCTTAGCATGAGGAATCTTGCCTTCCATCTTTTCCTATACAGATATTCACTTGTCTTTTGAATTTCAGGCAAGATCAACAAACTAGTATCTTAATTAGTACTATTAAAAAGAGGGGGGAAATGAAAGGGAGAAAGAAAAGAGGATGCACTGAACCCTGATATTCTGGAATTAAGTGCAGAAAATAAGCTTTCCTTTTCCTTCCTTCCTTTCTTTTCCTTTCCTTTCTTCTCCTTCCTTTCTTCCTTTCTACTTTTCTCACTTTATCTTTCTCCTTCCTTCCTTCCTTCCTTCCTTCCTTCCTTCCTTCCTTCCCTTCTTTTCTTTCTACCTTTTTGTAGACACGAGGTCAGGTAATATATTTTATCCTCTCTTAGAGATCCCTTGCAATCATACACAGTTTATAAATTTATTAAAAATATAGCTCTAAACTTTTGCTCGGGTTGATATATTTTTCAAGTATAAATTAAGAAGATCAAACACCATATTTGAATTTTTGCACATTCCTACCCAATATGCTTGAATGTATTGAAAAAAAAACACTCAATTGCAACACAGTGTTAATAGACAGTTGTGTTTATTACATCAAAAGCTGCAGTTAAAAGTATCTTTCTCTTTTATTCTCCATATTATGAAAGGTACTTTTTCTGCAGATTCAACAATAGCAGCCTGTATCAAATTAATATTGTTTATATGCTGTATGTGAGAGTTCAAGCGCTGCTTTAAATGCATAGAGTTCTCCACAAAGACGAGATTAGCAGTTCCAGCACTGCAATGTAACGGTATTATGAAATTATTATAGAAATCAATAACGCTTTCATTTCCAGAGCTACTCTGATAGTAAGATCTTGTTTATAAAGATATTAAACAAATGCATTATTCACATTCTGTAACAATTTTTAAGAAAAAAGACATTTTTTTAATTATCACATGGAAGTGGTGTAATAAATGAGTGTAATTTTTATTAACAGGAGTTAATTTACATAAAACAAATGCTCATTGAATTATTGAGTATGATAATATCTACATGCCTAGTCCTGTTTGTCATATTTTGTGCCTTTTGGCGACATCAGAATTATAACAACCTGATTTATGCACTAAATTTAATGCATAATATGACAACATACCGATAGGTATGCCTTATAATGTATAATTTAAACATGATTGCTATATATTTCACCCATATTTTCTTGGCTTTACAAAGATTTCTCATGCATCTAAAAATCTCGATTGCAATGCAGGTTGCCAGATATGAATGTCTGTTTGAATTAATGAACATTTTTATAAAAATACTCTGACTATGAATGTTTTAAAAACCTTGTCATAACATTCACCAAACTTACACATGACAGCTAGCATGTGTTACTGCATTTTCATCTTAAATATTTGATGACTGCCTCTTTAAATCCAAGATTCATAACCCAAAGGGTTTCATTTTCTTAGAGCATATGTAATTCAAGAGACATTTATTAGTATAGTTCTCATTTTATGCATCAACAAAATATTTTTCAGAGAACCATTAGATGAACTCCCTGCTTTTCAGGCTTTTTCTTGAACATTTTAATTATAATTGTATGTTTTCTCTGACAATATTTGTACACAGACTATTTGCAATGCTCCCTGCCTCCTTATCTCCAGTCCCATTGGAACTGAAAGAAGAATTCTGTGATATACAATAATGCAGAGTCAGAAAATAGGAAAAGCATCAACCGGAATCTCATACACAGTAGATTAAATATCTGAAAACCCCTGATAAACCTTTTTTAACCTCTGAACATACCCTAAGAAACATTACTGTATACAATTATAATTCATACAGATTTGCTAAACACAGATGTTTCTCTAATACTGTTAATCTACTATTATTGAAGCATAAAATGAAGATTTCTGTATTCATTGTTGCCCACATGTAAAAAATTCAGCAGTGAAGAAATATGAAATATATTAAAATGTTTATAATTATTTAAGAAGCGGATCAACAAAACATTGTTGGTGCAATATTTTACTATGTTGGCACTGAAGGTTGTCCACTGACAGGTCACTCTCACTTGACCTTCTACACACAGAAAGGTAGTTCACCATGGTAACCTTGGTCTTGTGGCTTTCCATACAGTAAATCATTTCAGCCCTCTTCATGTAATTCTTTTATTGGCTGTGCAATTGAAATGTCATGCTTCCCGAACAGAGAAGCTAGTAATTTCTTATGGGTGATTAAACTACCTCTGTAATGTATGAGCATGGATGGAACTGTATGCAACAGACTTAAGCATACACTTCATTTTTAAAAAATTCTTGATATCTTTAAGATGCTTATAAGTAAGTTTTCTGGGAGAATAAAACCTGATTATTTCATAAATGCATAAACACCAAATGGCAGCCCTTGTAGATTACCTTTGGGAGCAAAAAGAAAACAGGAGCTTATTAAAAATATCTTACATTGTTTTTAAAATAGATAATTTTTAATCATAATGAAAAATTCCAAAAGTTAAGCTAGTTTATAAAGGCCAAGTTAGGCCCAAAGCAGAAGCTGACATTCTTATTTTAATTACATTAATATATAAAGGTGAGATATAGCAGAAAAAAATCAGGAAAAAAATTAAAACACAAAAAAAAAAGAGTTGAGCAAACTCCTTTAGCTATAATTTCATTTTAGTACTTACATTCATCATAATCTTGATATAAAATTGAAGAAATAAGTCTGATGCTTTCTTTGGAGAATTACTCATTTGTATTCAAACTATAGCAATGGAAAACAAATGGGCTTTTTAAATAATAAAGATGCGCCCAAAGGAACTTCATATCTTCTAAGTCTTCTTATATAAAATGTCACACTTCCTCATATAACTGTAATAAAAAAACACTTGCTGTAACTCTATTTGTGTGAAGCTCATACTGTGTATTTCTGTCTTTCGCATCTGTCGGGTTGATATGAGCCTGAATGACAGACATAACACAAGTATGTGTGTATGTAGTACATAAACTTATACATCTTTCAAAAATATTAGCCAAAAGATTTTGATAACACCATTTCATATTCTTTTCAAAAACAAACGCAACGCTATGCCTTTTATACAGCAAAAATAATATCTTACGGTTTTCAGAACTTTAATTAACAATAAATTATGATAATTCTGACTTTAGTTTTAGTTTCCCAGATGTACCCCACACAATGAAAAAAACCCATTAATTATTTTTTAATTAAAAATTTAAGTAAATAATTGACATCGGAAAATGCAGTGATAAACTGAAAAACTATTTGATTGACGAGGTCTGGAACAAATCTAAAAATTTAACCACCTCTAATCACTATGTTAAAAAAATAATGTGGAATAAGCTTATCTAGGAGAGGATGGAGGCATCTAATAGATACTAGAAAATTATTCTTTAGTGTTTTTACAAGGTCACAGAAACCTGTTTCTGTTGAGCTTAAGAAACCAGATCTGCTATAAAGAGTTCTATTTGTAAAGATATAATGTGGTAATAATATAGTAGGCTGATACCTGATTCAGATGGATTAATGACCTCATGATGAGAGTGGCAGCTGCTAGTCACAAACCTGAAAACAGTCATGCCTGTTCAAATTGTGAATTTCCTATCTTGATGACTTTATACAGGAAATACAAAGTCTTATTTATGACAAAGGCATCATAGCAAAAAGCTAGTTGCATGCAGACTTAAGCATTTCACTTCCAAGCAAGACAATGCTGTGATTATTATTAAACAGTGGGGCACCTAAAAAATATAAAAGAGCACAGAGAAAACATATGAAATGCTTCTAATGACTCTTCACACTTCATTTACTAGTAGTACAGGACAAAGTCTTTGAGTGCCTTTGTAAAGTACAGCAATGGAAGAAATCCGATCTCCTGTCTTTTCTACAGGGCTGGTATCTCATACAACGTATGAGCATTGGCCCAAGTTCCATTTCATTTCAGAAAAGATCTCAAACAAACTTATTTTTGAGGTGGGGAGAGAGAACAAACACCTTCTCCAATTAAGACATGAAAAGAGCTACCTCCTGTTTGACTAAGCCAACAAAAAAAAAAAAGCAAATGGTTTTCATTTGGAGTGAGTTTATCTTACTTCTGCTGTATTGTGGAACATTGCTGGAATTCCCTTATGTCTGAGAAAAGTGTTAACTACAAATCTTTAGCATGAAATTGCGAGCTACATCAAGATAAGCACAATAAAAAAAACCAAAAAAAAAAAAACACAGAGAGGGAGATGCAATCCGTCATTCTTCTCCTGGTCACTTACTGTGTTTCCTTTGACTGTCCAGTAAGTCAGACTACATTTTTCATAGTAAACAGAAAAAGGATTTCTATTAGACCATATTCTTCTCAGTACCTTTTGAAAAAATCTATATATTCTCATTTGTCCCAAAGATTTCCTCTGAATTTAAAAATAACAGCTGAAACAATGATAATTTAGCAATAAATCCATGAAATAGCATGGTGTCATTTAAACAGAAAAAGAGAACAAGTTCCTTTACAGTCATAATTATCAGAGAGAAAACCCAAAGGAAGTATTTGTAGCATCACAACTAATATGGTTTTACAAAGGGAAAAAGAGGAGAGGTGTTTGCCTTCCTGGTGGGAAATAAGAAATCAAATATTTTCAATAGAAATTGTTAAAAAAAAGAGAAAATAGTTAAGGATTCTACACTGACTAAAAGTAAAGGAATCAAGTCTACAAGTGCTTTCTAGATTGAAGAATCCTTTCTTTCAAAACAAAAACCTCTCTGCTATGGTTAAAAACAGGGCTAGATTTGAAATTTTTCCACATTTGTATAGGTGGGTCTATATTACATCTATGATCTACTGACCATACAACTTAGGCTTATCACTCACAAAGAGCTGTGCATGATCTTAGCATGAAGTAGGAATCTCTTGTCAGCTTTACTGCCATATTGACTCCGAATTCTAGTTTATGATCTTTTTATTTTCTTTTAATGAACCCCTTCACTACAGTCACTGTCACTGTGACACACTCTCAAGATATCCACACAGTCCAAAACTCTGACTTACAGTCAGATGCAAAGTGCCATCAGGAACTGCATTTTGCTTCTTAAGAGAATTATTATTTCTTTCATGTCATAGCGAGGAAACAGAAGCAGCCAGGAAATTTTCAAGATTATACTTCTAGGGCCCACTTCTCTTCGGTTATCGTCTCTTGATCTTTTAAGAAAATGCCTTTTTTTTTTTCCCTTGTGAAAATGTTCTCTAAACCACTCCTGCTTCCAAATGTTATCCCACTAGAAGAAATTAAACTACAACAGTTTTCTGCACTGTCTAGCAATTTAATCATTCCAGCTACACAAATTCTGTCTTCCTATTGAAAACTATCCCTGAATTTGCTTAGCAAAAGATTTTAAACCGTTTTCCTCTGCTTCTTGGTCTATGTATTTTGATCCTTCCTTCTCAACCAAGACTTTTCCATTCCCAATAACTGCTCTGTCTATTTGTCTGTTTCCACTTATAGGACTTAGGGGAGAGCTAAAGGGAATAGCCATGTTTCAGTGAACTGCTCCATTTTTCTTGGATTACTTTCCTATACTTAATCCTTTACACATTATTTAATCTTCCCCCAAACATTCATATCAAATAATTTTCTAATACTTTTCTGGTATTCCCTTTACCAACTGCTCTGAGATAATCTGCTGTTTATTTGAACATGAATATGTTGACATCTGAGAGACAAAATACATAGCATGTGGCTGAGAAAAAATTTGTGATAATGCCAAAATGTCATATGTGCTAATACTGTGCCATATATGTATAGCTGTCAGTGAACATTATTGGAGGAGGAAACCGTATTGTTTTACCTAACAGTGCCAGGCACTTGGAAGCTATGAAAACACACAGAGAAAGTCTGAGCCTTAAATCACATCTATATACTTCTGCTATTCCCGAGATTTCTTATCCTCATCTACTTTACATGAATTCAAAGTTTCTGGTACTTCCTCACTTCAGAGTGCTTAACATTAGCTAAAGTATCAGGTTATGTATTTTTTTTTCAAAAACTTAAATTTTCCTTAAAAACACATTCAATTCATTTTTATGTTTCTTCTCTTTTCTGCAGTCTCTCCTAGACATACCAATTTGTGAGGCACTTTTTAGATACAGACTCCATCATAGGGCTTTGAGTTTCTTGAAAAAAATTGAGAGATCCCTTGACTTTGAATTCATCCCACATCAGAAAACATAAGTACTGTTATAGTCAGCAGAGCCTCATTAGTCCCAGAAATCACAATAGCTGAGGTTTCAGTCAACTGAGAGTCTTCAGTTTGAGAAAGATCTATTATATGCCGTAAGTAACTGCCAAAGATACAGGCTGCTCTCATTGTGAATTGAAGGGTTAAAGAATGCAACATTTGGACTGCAGGCTGTTGTACCTTCAAGAGATGTCTTCCTGCAATTACTTGTTTTATAGAACACTTGATAATTGGAGAATTAGCTGGCACTGCAAAGAATAAAGGTCTGAGGGAAAAAAAAAAGTTAGCACTGAGAGATTGGATGATATGGTAATGAGCCTGCACCCTGGAGTTCTCCTTTAAGAGACACCGCTGGGACCTATGGGAACCTTGCTCTGTAAGGGTTTATTGAGAATTGTTGCCTCTTCTTCATAGCCAGAGCTGTGAAAGATGATTGCAGAGAGCCAATCATGCCTGCTAGTCAAGCCATTGTATACACCTGATGCTTCCTGGAAAAGAAGTTGGACAGGTGTCTAGTAATAGACTCAGAACTTACAGGGCCTTCAGGTGTCATATCATATGGAGACCTCCCGCTGTTTGAAACCGTAAGTAACACAAAAGTATTTTCCTTCTCAAAACATTTTCTTCACTGTGAAAGAGAGATTCCTGGAGTGCTCATAAGGATAGGGGAAATGTAAAGATAGCAGACATACAATGTATTCTACTTTTTCTATCAATATCGTATAGTAGGGAAGAATATGTGTTTCCCGATCTCTTTGCTTTCTGCTCTTAAAAGTAAGGCATGCAGCTCTGCAAACATGGAAAATGCAAATTATTTTGGGATTATATTGTCTACTATCAATTCTGAGAAAAGGAAAGGATATATTCAACCAAAGGCTATTTGACTTTTACTCCCCCCCCCCAGTACTAAATAAATAAATAATTATTTCAAAGAACAGCAAAATAACTACATCAGAAAGCTAAGACACACAATTCCTGGAATAATTGTCTTTCTTTAATTACGCTTCCATAAATAGCACACTACACAAGGTGAAGTTAACTATGTCATGTGTAAAATGATAATAAAAACACTGGAAAGTTGTTATTGTAATTCTTAAAATAGTATCTTTCAAAAATGTTTCATCTTCGAACACTGACCACAACACCTAACCCGAAGTGTTAAATAGCACTAGCTACTTCTCTATCAGGGGGAATAATTTCTCTCCATGATCTACCTAAAAAGAAAATTAAGTCCTATCTAGAGAGTGTCGTTGACTCTCAAGTGAAGAAGAACTACTGCACATCCTCATCAAAAGATCAATGTTAATTCAGATTATGTTCCTTTAATCTAAACATATCTCGAGATCAATTTCAATTGCAAAGGCAAAAGACTTATCTGCAATTTAAGGTTAATTTTATCATTTGATTATTTGCATATTTAAACTTGATTATTATTAAGTGTGAGCTCTGTTTATTCAATTTGCTTCAATTTATGCTTGGTCTACTGCAGAGAAAACCACTGATGCAAAAAAGAGACATATAAAGAAAAACAAACCCAGCACTGGATCATAAAATTTGCCAAATCACATGCCATCAAGTGCCTCTTCTATCTAAAAAAACCCTAATACTCTTTAATCTTCATTATCATTATTCTTCTTTACAAGTACAGTACTAGATGTAAGAGGCATATACGAAGTACTTTGACCATTCTACTCTATGCATTAATGGAGTATTTAAATTTAATGTGTCCCTCTGAATGACAACTTGCTTCTCCTTAGTACTCAGTTACTTTCTCTGAAATTAAACAATTAATAAGCCAGGAGCTATATGAGTTATAAATTATTCATCCAAATGAACATTAATCAATTATAAAAAGATATAGGAATAAAGAAAAAAAAAGACGACAGCTATATCCTTTTAATATTAAATCTACTCTAGCCAAAATGTCTTTAAACAGATGTAATTTGCATAATAGCAATGCAAGCAAAGCTATATTATGGCTATTTATGTTAAAATATATATATTTGTCAAACAAAATAACAAATCCATGACCAGTTACCAATAATCAGATGACAAGAAAAATATTACAATTCTGTACGTGAACAGAAATGTGCATTAAAATTCCCCATAAGTATTAGTTTTACCAATATTTAAGAACCTTATCTCCTGTATCCATACAGAAGTTAAAATACAGTCTTAAACTTTCCCAAGTTCTTTGGAAAATATTCAGTGTTCACACAAATACGTTCAATAATTTCACTGACACTTATTAAAAGCAAGCAAAACAATGGGCACAGTCAAATTTTGGCTTAGCTATGACATGCAAAGAGATATGTGAGAAGCCCACAACGATTCCCAATTCTTGATTTATGTTAGATTTATTCCAGATGTGGGCATTTGTAGCCAGAAGGATGCCAGAGCCTTCCTTCAGCAAAAATTGTTCTTTGCGAATAATATCTGCAGTCATTTATACGATCTTTGGAAAAGCCGCATATCTAACATTTTCTAGAATTCTGTAAAGTACCAGATATATACCAGGATATAGCAAATGTAACAATAAGGTCAAAACATGCAAGAAGGGATACTCTCTATCTAACAACGAAAAAATACACGACCTCTGTTATGGGTACAATATGTCACAGATGAGCCATCACTCTTTAATTGTCATTTCATTTTCCATACCTTATCTGTGTTATTTATATAAATTTTAACCTCTCATATATAAAACTGTCACTTAATACTGATGCAGCACAAAACTTTCGGTCTTTTGGGACTCACAAAAAAAGGAAAGCAAAATATTATTTGCAGTTCTCTAACAAAAAGAATTTTTAATAGGATCAAATCTTATCTGGAGGTATGGAGTGCACCCTCAGCAAGTTCGCCGACGACACCAAACTGTGTGGTGCTGTCGACACACTGGAGGGGAGGGATGCCATCCAGAGGGACCTTGACAGGCTGGAGAGGTGGGCCCATGCCAACCTCATGAAGTTCAATCAGGCCAAGTGCAAAGTCCTGCATCTGGGTCGTGGCAATCCCAGGCACAACTACAGACTGGACGGAGAGTGGCTCCAGAGCAGCCCTGAGGAGAAGGACTTGGGAGTACTGGTGGATGAGAGACTCAACATGAGCCAACAATGTGCTCTTGCGGCTCAGAAGGCCAACCGCATCCTGGGCTGCATCAAGAGATGCGTGGCCAGCAGGTCAAGGGAGGTGATTCTCCCCCTCTACTCTGCCCTCGTGAGACCTCACCTGGAGTACTGTGTCCAGCTCTGGAACCCCCAACATAAGAAGGACATGGGGCAGTTGGAGAGGGTCCAGAGGAGGGCCACAAAGATGATAAAGGGGCTGGAGCACCTTTCCTACGAGGACAGGCTGAGAGAGTTGGGGCTGTTCAGCCTGGAGAAGAGGAGGCTCCGGGGAGACTTTATAGCCGTCTGCCAGTACCTCAAGGGAGCCTACAAGAAAGATGGGAAGAGGCTGTTCAGTACGGCCTGTTGTGACAGGTAAATGGTTTTAAAATAGAGGGAGGGAGATTTAGATTAGATATTAGGAAAATGTTCTTTACTGTAAGAGTTGTGGAGCACTGGAACAGGTTGCCCAGAGAGGTGGTGGATGCCCCTGGATCCCTGGAGACGTTCAAGCCCAGGTTGGATGAGGCCCTGAGCAAGCTGATCTAGTTGGGGGTGTCCCTGCTTCTTGCAGGGGGGTTGGACTAAATGACCTCTGGGAGTCCCTTCCAACTCTAGCTATTCTATGATTCCATGATTATCTCAGGAATGTGTAGATTTGTTCCATGTTAAAAAAATCACTTAAATATAGATTACAGTTTTCTGCATAGAGGACCACTTCTTTTAACATCATCCCAGCATTAACCTATGACAAAGGCAACAATTTATTTCAAAATTTTTCACAATCTCTCAAGGAAGTCTAAAGGAAAGTCCTGCTTTTTATTGGTAAACTCAACTTTTCTTTATTTTCTACTACCCAACATCAGGTTACCCAATCCTACTCCACATAAAAAAAGGAAAACTTATCACTGCATGTTCATATGCACGCAGAATAGCTCTGCTAAAGCTACAATCTAAATAAAAGGCAAGCAAACCAACTGCTGAGAGTTCTTTCATTAATAATTCATCTTCAGGTCTAAAATTTCCTATTTTGCCTATGTTTCTTTATGGATTAATCTAACTAATCTTGTGACAAAACACCTGGAAGTTCTCAAGCAAAGATTAAATTCCATTCTGTGAGAATTTGGATAAAACTGTAAGCGTTCCAGGAACTGTTTCAGCTAATGTAGGGATTGATGTAGGAGAGACGTAGACACACTAGAGTGAGTCTCGCAATGAGACACAGGGAGGGACTGAAACATCTTCCCTATGAAGAGAGGTTGAGGGCACTGACTACTCAGAAACTACCAGGTCCCCAACATCACCAGGGAGAAGGCTCAAGGGTATCCTATCAGTATGCATAAATATCTAATGGAGGGGAGTAAGAAAATTAAGCTCATTCTCAGTGGTAGCTTTTGACAGGCCAGCTCAAATACTCTGTAATTCCATGATATTACAATTTGAAAACCCATGCAAGTTAGCAACGGGATTTAAATTCACAGTTTAGTATCATGGTCCTTGCAATATGAACACTTACTATGAATATTAGCAAAAAATATATAGTTGGCATCAAGCTAATAAGAAATACTCTTCTAAATTGTAGTAAAAACCGCAGTTCTCTAGTATGGGAAATATTGACGACACACCTTCCAAAAAAAATATAATACAACCATTGATATTAAAGAACAAAAATCACGCTCAGATCAACTAAATATACAGAAATAGCCAAAATCAATATACCTCTGTTTAAATAAGCTTCAGCCAAACCAAATTTTTACAATTTCTCAAGGCTTGTTTTTACTCTTCCTTGTTTAAAAAAAAAAAATCTGAAACAATTTGAGATGGTAATTAAAGATGAATATGCCAAGTATTCACACCTGTCAAAATTGTATCAACTGCACCCACAAAGTATTTTTCCACACTGCAGTATTGTTGATGTGGCAGTATAAAAAGATTTAGCTGTACTTACATATGAGGAATATTTCAGATAAAAAAATTAAGTAATTTTATTTGTTGTGCTCCCCCTACATCATAATACGCAAATGAATCTCATAGAAAGTTGGTTTTTTACATCCGTTACTAACGAGAACAGCAAAAATTCTTCTAAACCAAGAGGTGTTGCCAGTCAAGACAGGTATATGGAAAACATGTTCACTTCTTCAGTAGTCCAAAAGTTTTCAAAGTAAATTAGTATCTAGAAATATGAAGTATTTAGAAATCAACAAAGCAAAAAACATATTTTTAAAAGAGAAAGAATAAGAAAAAATACATGAAATATAAAGATACATAAATGAAAACTATACACAAATGTTTCCCTGAACAATATTTCTTCTGTCTGCTACACCAGAATTCTTTACATATGAATGAACTACATGAGAAGGAATGTATAAGAGCATGCACTCCAAAGTAAGGTGGAAGAAATTTCTGAAGGAAGCCACATAGAAACCAAGATACAGGTAGTAATAGCTACTAACCTGAAATACTGGCTACACAGATTTCACAGTCCTCTTGATGTAAGATTCCACTGAATGTACTCTTCTTCCCACCTTTCAGACAGACTTAGAACAATCTGCGTAAACTGACAAGAACATCTTAAATCTACAAGGCCTTAAATTTATTTTCTATAACTGCAAAGTGATAACACAAATAAATTACACGTTTTATTAAAAGGTTTCTATAGCTCCTATAAAAAAAAAAAGTGAAGTGACTTACATTCTGACATGGACTTTATGAGAGAAAATAGTATATGATAGAAACCTGATTAAATGATTAAAAGATAATTAACTTCTATATTGTGAAAAGTAATTGAACCTACTGAAGGGAATTTTGAAAA
Organism: Heliornis fulica; assembly: GCA_013399135.1. Lineage (NCBI taxonomy): Eukaryota > Metazoa > Chordata > Aves > Gruiformes > Heliornithidae > Heliornis > Heliornis fulica. The sequence goes on from VXBZ01010657.1 coordinate 97,362, forward strand.
TAAAATATCAAGAACCTACATAGAAAGGATGGAGCATATGGATTACCTATGAATTTAAAGCTGCAGTATATTATGAGATGCTGAGAAAAATAAGTAATACTGGAGAGCTGGGCAGTGAGGAACCAGGTGAGGTTCAATAAAAGCAAGTGTAGGGTCTTGCACATGGGAAGGAACAACTGCAGGTATCAGTACAGTCTGGGGGATGACCTGCTGGAGAGGAGCTCTGCAGAGAAGGACCTGGTGTTCCTGGTGGGTGAAAGGTTGGCCATGAGCCAGCAGTATGCCCTAGTGGCCATGAAGGCCAATGGGATCCTGGGGTACATTAAGAGGAGCGTAGCCAGCAGGTTGAAGTAGGTGATCCTCCCCCTGTACTCTACCCTGGTCAGGCCTCACCTGGAGTCCTGTGTCTAGTTCTGGGCTCCCCGGTACAAAAAGGACAGCGATCTCCTGGAGTCCAGCAGAGGCCACAAAGATGATTAAGGGCCTGGAGCATCTCTCCCATGAGGAAAGTCTGAGTGAGCTGGGGATGTTCAGCCTGGAGAAGACTGAGAGGGGATCTCATCAATGTTTATAAATATCTGAAGTGCGGGAGACAAAAGGAGATGGCCAACCTCTTCTCAGTGGCCTGTGGGGACAGGACAAAGGGCAATGGTCACAAGTTTGACCACAGGAGGTTCCACACCGATGTGAGGAAGAACTTCATGGTGAGGGTGATGGAGCATTGGAACAGGCTGCCAGGGGTGGGGTGTGGAGTCTCCTTCTCTGGAGACATTCAAGACCTGTCTGGACACCTAACTGTGTGACCTGCTGTAGGGAACCTGCTTGGGCAGGGGAGTTGTACTCGATAATCTCTGGAGGTCCCTTCCAACCCCTACAATTCTGTGATTCTGTGTGAATCTGTGAATACTAATACTATTGGCTAGACTTATTTGCTTTGTAGGAAAAGTGAAGACAAAAAAATGGCATGAGATTTGGAATATGATACAGGAAACATGTAACAGAGCCAGAATCAGAGAATCACAGAATGTTTGGATTCTCTCCTAATACATTAATAATAATTAGTAATAATAATGTTTGGATTCTTTTCTAATAAGTAATCTCTTCTAATACACTCCAGGATGCCACTGGCCTTCTTTGCTACAAGGGCACATTGCTAGCTTATGGTCATCCTACTGTCCACCAGGACCCCCAGGTGCCTCTCACCTACACTACTCTCCAACAGACCAGTCCTCAACCTATACTGGTACCTGGGGGTATACTAGGCCCAGATGCAAGGCCTTACACTTGTCCTTGTTAAATCTCATTAAACTTCTCCACATCCAACTATCTAGCCTGTCCAAGTCTCGCTGGATGGAAGCTGAGCCTTCTGGTTTGTCAGCTACTCCTCACAGTTTTGTGTCATCAGAAAACTTGCAGAGAGTGTATTCCATTCCCTCATCCTGGTGGTTGATGAATACATTGAATAGTACTGGTAGACAGACCTTGACTACCTGCAGAAAGGAATAGGTGGAGTCAAATATACCTAGAGTACAAATCAATAATACCTTCAGTGTAGAAGAAACACCTCTGAGAAATCTTGAAATAAGAACCTTAACCATAATCTTAATTGCATTTTGTTAATTTATCTTTTCAGTCTTGTGAAGTCTTGACAGATTTTCTGCTTTGTCTTCCACCAGCAAGGCACCAAATTACATACATATAGTGAAAGTACAAATGGCAAAGAATAGAAGCTTAGCTGTTACAGTTTAAAGAAAGAAAAAAAAGAAACTCACAAAAATTAGTGGACAAGACCTCAAAATGGTTTTGACTGACATGTCTTTTTGCAACATGGTAAGTGGATTTTTTACTGCTTTTCTTCCATGAGGAATTTTTGAAGGACAGAGGAATAGTGGATTTTCACTTACAACAATAATTAAATTAAATCTAATCAAACCATTTTATTATTTTCTGCTGAAGGCCAATATGTTTAGCATCTTCTTCCATGCATAATAAATCACATTAGCTCTAGGCATTTTCAGAATGTTGATTTGTTAAAGATGTTCATATATATTCAGTGGCATTCTTTGTAAAATCCAGGTAAATATAACCGGTTAAGTTTTTCTCGTTTTGAAAGGAAACAGAAGATTAAGATTCATTTGGAATATTTAAAATGCAAAAATTTAAAATCTATTCAGTGAGACATTTTTTTCAGTTAAGATCACTCCTACTGTAGCAATCACATTGCTCTTTCTGCATTTCTGAGATTAACCAATACACTAATGCACTAAGGGCACTTCCCTCTGAGAAAAGTTTACCTTCAGTTTATCTCAATTTAGGCCTGCCACAGTTTCAAATGATTCAGATTTCAAAATCACTTAGATACTGTTGAAAATGCAATGTCTGGCCTTCCATCACGAGTTTTATATTATGTTTGTCATCACTATCAAGTTTTTCAGTATGTTTAAAAATTAAGGTAGCTAATTTCAAGATTTTTAGAGACCACTAAGATTTTCATGTATGTGATCTATGATAATGTTTTCTAGAGTATCAGCCATGTCTATGGAATAGTATGAAAGAAGGGAATAACAAAATGACATTCTATAAATTTGGAAAAGTAAATCATGAATAATTTACAGTGAATCTGAAACTGAGGTGCAATTCTCCTGGAGGGGCAGGTCTCTTTTTGTATTGTTGCATAAATATATATGACAAAAATGCATTCTATATGATATTTTGAGATATCTGCACATATGAGCTGGCTTGTAATTCAGCTTAAATTGAATATATTACTATTTTTGGGTTTAGAAGATACAAGCCTTGTATGGTATTGCGTAACAACTTTTTAAACTAATATGCAACCCCAACATTCTATAAAAAGGGGTCTTAGTGGGAATAAAAAAAAATTAGCTAAATCAGTATGTAGCAACATGATTGTAATAGAGATTTCTCATCAACTTCTCGTTTATGTTATATTAACATCTGAAAAAGCTATTTAAACTTTAAAATTAATACATCATAAAACAATAGAAATACTTCATACAAAATAGTTTTATTTGAAACATAACTACTCACAATATCTATGAATATCCCCATTCAAACAGCTACCATGAATACTGTATAAAATGAGAATAAACTAAAAGTAAAATTAGAATACTCCTTTATAAATTACTATATGTCAAGCTAACAAATGGTAGACTTGTCATATTGAACAACTAAATGTCTAAATGATCATTCAGCACTCATAGTGTAGGGAAAAAACACTAGCTTTGTTGGCTATAAAGCAGTTGCTCGATTTTTCATACTGTCATTCTGCTCTATTAGCAAAGCCTAACACAATTAGGTATGAATATGCAGTAATAACATGCAAATTGTTCTCTCTCAATTGCCCCAAGGCAGCAGTCTCAGCCTTTCAAAGCTTGATTTCTTCTACATCATTACAGGCTTGGCATAATTCATCAGAATAAAAAAATACCTCAGCCTTATTGCATGTGGCCAGCTAGTAAAATCATCAGTAGTTGTTAACCATTCTCCCTCAATAGGTTTGTTAGCAACGCTGTCCCCAGCTCCCTGCCACTCCTGCACTTGTACATGTTTCCCTTGGGTAATGTTAGACACTACATTTGAGCCTGCCAGAACAATTAACCCTACTGTTAATTAGAATGAAATGTCAGGCGCACAGATGGTACAAGCTGGCACCCTGCCATCCCGCCAACTGCTGCTGAAAGCAGCTACCCCACTGCTGACAGCTGTTCAGCTATGTCCCAAACCAGCAGATGTCAAAACTTTCCAGCTGAGGAAAGCTAAAAAAAAGCAATGATGGGGGTTTCTAGTCCCAGCAGTAATGATGACTGTTTTACTGTTATTGTATCTATTACCTGTTGTCATACTGTACCCATCAAGTGGAGTCATCAAGCAGCAAGATGCAAATTAAAAACGATGCCAAAAGTCAATAAACATAAATCTGCTTTCCAAGCTAATTCTGTACAACTGTAAAAAAAAAAAAAAAAAAAAAAACTGTTTTCCAACAAATTTCTTTAAAAATGAAAAAAAAAAAAAAAAAAAAAAAAGGAAGACAGACAAAAGCACTTCAAATATATATTCTTTAGAACTTTTTTTTCAATGCAGACTTTGTTTTAAATAATGTTTTATGTTGATATATGATGATCTACCAGAAAGTCTTACTGTGGATATTTGTGCTCTGAAGTACAAAACTCTTCCAGAACATTCTAAAATGCGAACCCAGTTCTTCAAATCTTAGTAGCATGAGAATTTTCTCCCCTTATTTTTCCTATGTCAATTTTATTGATTTATTTTACCAATGTGAGATGCTAAGCAACAAACATAAAGTCTCAGACACCAGAATGCTTCTGAATTTTCACAATACTTTGAATGACCAGTTCAACACTAACTATGTGAATTAAAGATACCAGCACATTCTCCAGTGTGAACTGGAATTCCAATTCTGGTAACTATACACTGGTTACCTAATCTGCCTTTGGTTTGGCTTCCAATTTAAAAACAAAAATTCAAAATATTTAGCAGGAAGGTAAGGACATTGCTATGCTGTAACAAACGTTCTTCACAGCTGGGAATAAGTGGGAATAAGTGCCTACTTCAGGCTTCTTATGAAAGAGTCTGTCACGTAACATTCAGCAATCAAAATTCAAAACCAATGTTATTTCATAAATATAAAATGTGGGTTTTTTCTCACACTTTCTTATTCAAACTAACTTCAGCAAGAAGATGAGAATATGTTCTTACATTAAAAAGGTCATTTTGGACTAAATACAAAGAAATATCACATACTATTACAAATGAAATTAGAATATATCTGGCTTACAACTTTATTAATAAGATTATGGTAATATTTGTAAAGAAGGGCCCACAAATTACAAAGCTTACACAAATAACTTTGCTTTCCCTAGAAGTTTTAGGGAATGAAGTTCCTGCAAAGAAGATACGCAAGGTTGGATTTAATTAACAATAGACATAAAATTTATAAATAACAAAGATATCAATTAAATCTAATGAGATGTATCCATTTAGATGATTTTTTTTTCTCTGAATATATATTTCATATATTCCCATATACATTCACTCTCAAAAGTATTGTTTCTGATTCTAGCTCATCTACCCATAAGACAGGTATATGGTAACATTTGTGAATTTATATTTAGCATATGCCTTTAGTGTTAAATATCTTTTTTGGATTCATATATAGTCTTAGTTTATGTGGTGTTAGTAAGAAAATAATTGCTTGCATATTTTAATATTAGTTTGGTTCTGGTTTTGATTAAGAGGGGTTTTTTTTTCTGCATGTAAGTAGTTAAAATACTAACTTTAGTAGGGAGTTATGTGAGAAAATCAATTTTCCTAATACATCATCAAACTGCTAATGGTTCATTGCACTACTTTTGGAGACAGAAGTTTCATATAAACTCTACGTGCATTAAAAAAAAAAAAAAAAGGAAATATTCAGTGGAAAAGCATACTGTAGTATTTAGTTGTGGTAGGCAGCCTTTGATATGAATACATACACTAGAATCTTGCCAGATACAAGAGCTCCAGCCTTATAAACAATTACTAACTGTCAGAGATAAACTAGACCAAAGTAATTTACAAGACACAACAGGCACAGTTACCATACTAAGATTTAAATCTGAGGACAGGAGGTATCAGCCTAATGCACCTCAGTCTTGCTAAAGGATGTAACTGGATAAAAGACTTCTGATTCACTTCTATTTTTCAGGTCAAGGAGCTTTACAAAGTTATTGTCTGTGCTTGATACAGTGAGGAAAGGTTTTTTGCAAGCCTCAAAAATTATTTTGGAGTGTATATTGCAGCTTTTGAGGATATAAGAAAAGAGCTTATGATAGATGTTCTTTCTCCTGCTTTGCCTGGATGTGAGAATTTAGCAGGAGACTTGATTCATGTGGTATATGTACTACTTACATGTAGCTGCCACGCTGGCCACCAAGGTCCATGTGTCATTTTCTGAGCTCAGATTAAACTGGCCGGGCAGGTCACACTGTACAGTCATATATATGTTACGTTAACATGTTACGTCTGGTACAGACAATGGTCTGCCAGACACAAGAGTGAGTAGTCATACTGCAAAAAATGCAGAAGAGTTTGGCAGCTTCCCAACACAGATTTTGTTTAAGTGGCAATGAGTCCCACCTGACCAGTGGCCTGGCTCCTTTTAGGGCCACCATCCCACCACAGTCCTGCAGGACCAAGTCTAAAGTCTGTGAGCTCCTTTGCTGTGCTGCCTGGGTAAGTGTTGCTCAGCACCATTGCTTGCAGCCTGTATGTTCTGGTTCAGCCCCAGACAAAGGCTGAGCACAGTGACCTACTCACTCCTCTAACAGGGAGTAAAACAGACCAAGTCCCTGTGGGCTAGGACAAAGGCAGTTTACTAATAAGCACTTCAAGAAGGGAACAATGACACACAGAGTGAGAACAGAGAGTACTCTACTAACCCTCTAGAAGGTAATACAGACCACTGTACCAACACAAGGGCCACCTCCACCAACCACACATCTCTGCCCCACCAGCCCCTTCTATAGGGGCTTGATTGATATCCAGGTAGTGTGGAAACAGCCCGGCTAACTCAGCTCACCTATGCTGACTGCTGGGTAAGTCAGCTCTGTCCTGGCCAGAACGATGACACTGCATCAACAGCCACATTGATTGCTGACAAACACATAATGGTCAACTGCTACAAATGATGCAACCGCAAGATTACAACAGGCATCCTAGAGAGGAATGAATGCTGTCTCTGGCCCGCTGTGCTTTCAAGGATGACTTTGAGGATGTAGCCAGCACTGAGAGCTGAAGCAAAGGAACAGAAACAGGGTCTAGGGGAGAAGTAGCTCCTTAAAGGCACAACTTCTTCAAATTACATTCATCTGGATAAGATCTTCCCTTAGTGTCTCTGACATCATTTTTAAGGAACAGAATGTGTACAGGGCCTATAGGTGTGCAGGGGTTATAGCTCCCTTTTAGATTACCATGCATAGAGCAGGCAAGTGTGGGGACTAGGCCTGCCTACTGCACAAGAGCAGTGCATGGCTGAGCCCCATTCTTGTTTGTTCCTTGTAACATGCATTGTGGGTACCCTGTGCCTCTGAAAGCACAGGACAATCTGCACCAATGGGACCTAAGCTGTTCCCTGGCAAAGCATAAGTTGGCTGTGGACATAAAGTGTCTCTCTTTGTTTATTTGGGATCTTCATTTCTTCAGCATTGCAAATGATATTTTATATGCTACAGAGGAGTTGACAGTTTTGTCAGAACTGTACTGAATGACCAATACAAGCACTAACCCCAGACGAGATGAGTACTACTGTCCTCATTTCAGCTGGGATAGAATTAATTCTTTTACTAGCTGCTGGTATAGCACAGTCTTTTGGATTCAGGATGACAATAATGTCAATAACACACCAAGTAATATTTTAGTTTTTGCTATGCAGCCAAGGACTTCTCAGTTTCTCATAGTGGCCTGCCAATGAGAAGGTGGAGGGCACCCATGAAGCTGGGAGGTGACAAAGCCAGGAGAGCTGACCCAAACTGGCCAAAAGGATTTTCCATACCATGTGATGTCAAGCCTCGTACGTAACTGGAGGAGTTGACTGAGAGGCAACACAGCTGAGCATCAGCTCCAAGTGATGAGCAGCTGCGCTGTGTACTATTTTATATATTGCCATTGTCATTATTGTTATTATCCTCCTTTTTCGACAATCCACAAGTTCTACATTTTTCCTTTCAGTTCCCTTCCCCATCCCAATGTGTGGTGAGGGGAGTAAGCAAATGGCTGTGTGATTCTTCTACTTGCCTGATGGGTTAAACCACCACAGCTACCAAAAATACTCTGAGGAATTTCAGAAGGTATATACAAGGGTGACATAACAGTATACCAGATTAAAAATTAAGCTACAAATTAAGTGTTATCGAATTAAAGAAATGTTTTGAAGTCCTTCTAGGACCTTCCTGGATATCAAATTAATCCTTGAGAAGTACAATTCAGTAAAACATAATAGACAACCGGTGAGGACTTCTCACTGCTTCATATACACAAGAATGACACGATGCTGTTTAAAGTGTCAGGCTACAGCTTTCTTTTTAATCGAAATATGTTCCCAAATGCAATGCTTTCTACAACCCATGGCCAGGAAAGACAAGAATCCCTTGTCAATTTATGAGGTAAGATGATCAAAGACATAGTCACTGGATCAAAAGGCCCTTCCTAAAATTCAGGGCCTCTCACAGATATCAGGCCCACAGTCATGGTTTGTCTGGCATGAGCTCTTAGGTACAGTTGACAGGTATTTGGCAGCACACAAACTCACTTCCTAAGACACTCCACGGTTAACACTTTCTCTGAGTTGAGACAAAGCATAATAATCCTTTGTACCTCATAGCTTTGGTTTCCCTAATTCTATGAAACTGGACAATTGACTGGACAAAAACCCTGCAGCTGTTCCTTCAGACATGCGGCTTTCCTTTCTCCTTATTAATGTCTCCTGGTATGTCCTAACTGAGGGCAGCTAATTCTGCCCCTGATAATCTGTATGGCTTCAAGAGCCAAATGAGATAGTTCCTAGATGAGCCTAGACCAGTAAGCTCCCCCGGTTTTCCACTTTGATAAATAATATCCCACCTCTCCCCCCCAACCAAGGAGGGAACAGCACTGACTCATTTTGATACAACTGATATCCCCTTCGCTTCCCCTCCAACACCCCACCACCACCACCTTTACCATACAAATCCCTCATTTCTCCAACAAGGAGAAATTGTGCAAGGGAAAAACATATCATGCATATAAAATAAAAAAAAAAAAAAAGAATGCTTTAATTTTTATAAATAGAGATCCTTACAGAAGGTTCAAGATTTAGGTCAGCAAACTATTATTTCGCAGGTAAGGATAAATTCTGCTAAAAGAAAGAGAAATTAAAGACTTTTTTTAAAAAAATATGATGAAATAACATCAAAGATAGTAACCTGTTTTCTACAGAATTACTTCAAGGAAAATTCAAAGTTCAAAACCCTATATTAAACTTTGCAACAGCAAGAGTAAAAGTGCAGCAGCATACATACATTTTGACTAGCAACCAGTCTAGTAAAACTGAAGCCAAGGGTTAAATTTCTGTTGCCTTCTACTGGGCCAAGATTCAACTAAACCGTACACAAGATTTCTTTTTATTCTCTGTCTCTGTCCTGCAAGAGGAAAGACATGGTGGAGCACTTACCGTACTAATAGAGAGACACGCCATTTTAAGCAACTTGCTTTCTCAACTTTGGTAATGAAGGACAAAAAATTGATTTGAAAACCCTAGCAGAAGTGTCTCTCCCCCTTGCTTCTAAGAAAGGTACTTGAACTCATGACACCTCACAAACAACTGTCAGATGTTTCAAACCCACACAGCTCCTCAGGGCATTCAATACATTTATACGAATCAAGGACATTGGTTATGTGCTTTGGATCAGAGGGCTGATAATATGCATACTGAATGCATCTCAGACATAAAGGATCTCATTTATGTTCTCAGGGTATACTGCTTCAAGCACAAAACAAAGTATTTTCTCTGGGACTCAAGCTGCATATACTCCCCTAAGTATAGTCTCTTGTTGCAATGTATGTTCGCTGTATCTGAGAACTATACATAGTCCTTATCATAATGAAGCTTCCAATCAATACATCCTCTCCCACATTTAGATTACTATACATAATTTTCAAGCTTCTGTTCAGATTTTATCCAAAGACTAAAATTTTAAATACCACAGGTAATGATGATCAGTTAAGCATCTCCTATTAATAATTACTGATTTTACTGAATCTGACAATTAGTAATTATCTAGTGAAAACCACTCAAAGTATTATTCCCAAGCTTTAAGTTTCTCGAAGAAACCACTAAAAGCAATCACTAAAAAAATAAACAATTCTAACAGATTTTATTCTCACTGTACAGTACAGGAGCATATATTTGAAACACTAGTTCTGTCTGTGAGCTCAAGAAAAAGAATGAAATTTCAATGGCTACTATCAATTTAAGTCTATATTAATGCTGTAGATTTTCTTCAAGTACTTGTTTAAATTAGAGTTGACACCTATTTCAAATCATGCCTTTCTGAAATCCTTATTAATAAGTCACCACTATTTTAAAATATTCATCATCAAAATTAGGTCAGATGATTAAGGGATTATTCCTACAAAGTCTGAAACTTAGAGTGTCTGAACACCCACGTTTTCCAGTGACTTAAGTGGAAGAGGTAGTTCCTCAAAAGCCTAAAGATGTCATGGATTAACTTTAGACCTGGGAACCATAAAATTATGAGCTTGGTTTCCTTTTATTTACTTATTTGCATTTAAAAAAAATAATGTAAAAAATCTACTTATCATTAGTACTATTTAGACAGAAACTAGGTTTAGAGCATTCATTCTACTTTACTGATTGGGACACTGACAACTGTGTGATGTTAAATGATATCCATAAACTGTGAGAAACAATTTACCAAATTCTCCTCTGACATTCCACATTCTCTTCAACACCACACTGCATGTAAGTGCATTCAATTCCAAAACATCACACACTCCACAAAGAACCTATGAGGTTTTCAGGCAGACCTTTTAAAACTATAGACATTTTAAAAATATATTATTTTCTATTTAAAATTTTAGAACACTTTTTTTTTTTTAAAGAAGTATCTTAGTTAAAAATAGGAATGTGGCATAATTCTCTCCATTACCTCAAATTTTTCTAATCTTTTCTTGGAGCCAAATGATTTCAAATAATCTTTTGCTACTTTTACTAACAAGATCTTACATTCTGCAATATTGTTCCCACTTCCTCGCTAGCAGACAGCTCCTTCTTCTCCAAAAAGAGAATTACAGTATTACAGGATGTGTTCCTGTCTCCCTTATGTTTTATAAACAAAGCTCCTCATAAACATGAAAGTGAATGGATACCATGGTCGAAAAACATATTGTAGTAACAGTACATTACTAAATTTGAAAAGTTAAGCTATTTGGTAATTCGCAGATTACTACAGAAATAAAAGTGCTAGAAAATATGCTAACACACATGAACATATAAAAGCAATGAACTGCATGTACATCCAGCCACATACATAGAATATTGTATTTACAAATATCAATTATCTGTTTTACAATATTTAAACTGAATAATTTCTGAAGAATGATTTAATCAACCAGGAAGGTTTAAAGGTGCCACATAACTACACATGTAAGTATGCCCTGAGTGCTGACCTTACAATGCACTTAGTATCATGTACTTCACTAATGCTGTTTCTACCACTACAAGCAATTTATTCTACTTCACGTTCATCAAGTGCTCATAAATCAGCACTAGGACACTTTTTTACCGAGTTGCTGACTTTTAGCCAGCAGACACAGCAGCATTTGGATTCAAAGTCTAATATTGGCACACATATTGATTTTAATTAGTCTAATTAGTTCATTACACTAAAAATCAAACAGGCCATTTATTACATTCCCAACTAATGACATATGATCAAGGATTTAATATGATAATGAGCAAGATCAATTATCACTCATAAAGGAAGTCATTAACAAGTGTAAACATTGCCAAACTGAATACCATTACAAATTATGAAGTCATAGCTAGGTCATTTGCATAAGCATACTAATTTTATTTCATTATATTCCTTCCATTTAATACTCCAAATACCTTTCATAAAGCCTCTTTTCTTATGAGACTTGATTCACAGCTGTAAACTCAATTCTTACTGTTAGCAATGCAGTTGTTCACTACATAGTCCTTAAACTCTAGGCTATTAAATCAAGGTTCAAGCAAGCCAGACTATGTCTATGGACTCTCTCAGAAAATATTACAGAATATTTCAAGAAGGAAATTAGGTTTGCTGTTGTACCAAAGTGGATCCAGGAGTTCTCCTATACCAGGGAAAGTTCAAGAGCTACTTTCGTTGTGGTCTGGGATATTTCACACACAAATTCAAGGCAGCTATGGAATTCAACCCTGCCACTGTTGTTTAGCAGTATAAAGACAAGGAAGCAATACCCACCAGAGTATTTTCACTTCACTGTAGAAACTGCAGTTTTCAAACTTTAAAATAGAACTTACAACTCAGGCAATAAGTAGTATAATATACTTCATTCTATTTGATTTTTTGCAGGGTTCCTGTCACCATCATTAGCTATTGTGTATCTGAAAATAGCATCCAAGGTGTCAATTAAAATCATGTGGTGGACAACAATCAAGAACATAAAAGATTAGCCCACAATCTGTAAAAATTATTCTCCTGTTCTAGTCTACGATGGTTGCTTTGTAACACTTTTCGTATGTGCTTCTCTTTATCAGATTACTTTCAATGAATACATGATTAGAGACCTATCACATATATGTATTACATGCAGCACAGTATTTATGAAATGCATGAAGAAATTTTTGGTTTTGTTGCTTTTTTTTTTTTTGTAAGAAATGGAAAGATGACTTCATTTTCATGAACCTCTAAAGATTTCTAAGTGTAAAAGCTGTAACTAACACACACAACCCAGGGAAAGATTTTTGATTTCAATGGATACAGGAAAAATTGAATTCACTACTACTTAGATTAGAGCTTCACTCAAGAAGCAAAAGCTTTTCAGTACAAAAGTCTATTTTTATTTCATAAAAATATCTGTCTGATTCTGAGGTCTGCTTCTTCTAAAAGAAGCACACTTAAACAGCATCCAATTTCTAACAGTGATAAAAGACTTCTACAGATATTGTGTTCACCAATAACTGAAAGCTGTATTTTCATATTTAGTTTCTTACAAGGCTTCAATCTTTGATGGCATCATCAAAATTATTCAGCACTTCACAGAAATAAACTCAAGAGCATCAGGCATATTTCCCCTACAATATGGTAATAATATAGAAAATATAGGTGCATGTTTCTTCTACTACATTTCAAAGTAAATAAAAATTCAATAATAATTCTTACATTTGTCCATCCCTGAACCTAATAATTTGGGAAATGTGCAAAGCACAACGAAGTCAAAGCCACGCAGCTTTAGGGGTGATAAAAATCAGAACAACTCTTCAAGACACTGGAAGGGCATAGCTATACTTCCCACTATCCAGCTACATCAAGTTTGAGACTGGTGGAAGAGAAATGATTTATGGCTGAGTCATTAAATGTTTCCTGGCTTCAGATTTTATGTGTTTATATGGATTAGCACTTGAAATTTTGTATACTTATGTGCTTAATATTTAACTAGCTGGATTCTGGATTCTACAATTTAAATAATTATGTAATTGATCTTGTTCAATACATAGGTAATTTGTTTCACCATAGCTCTTCTGTCTTTTTAGTCCCTTTTTTTTCCCCTTTCTTCTTACTTCCACCTATATGATCTTCCTTTCATCTTCTTTACTCTGAATGCAAACTTTTCCTCTCTCATTTCTTAACTTTCTTACATATATCTCCATGTCTTAGCTACCTCTCCTCCTCCCACATCACAGTTTTTGCTGGCATCAAATACAAATAGAAGATTACTTCAGATAACCAGACAACCTCTGGAAATACATCACAATAGGAGGAAACAGCCTAGGAGGTTCCTGTAATGTGTGGAGCACAATTTCCTTGCACATCTGGTGAGTGAGCCAAGCTAGGGAAGGCACCCCCCTGGACCTGTTGTTTGTGAACAGAGAAGGACTTGTGGGTGATGCAATGGTTGAATGCCATCTTGAACACAGTGATCATGAAATGAGTTTTCAGCCTGAGTTTGCAGCTGTATGCAGTTTTCAATACAGTATCCTGACCTGTATCAGAAATAGTATGGCCAGCAGGACTAGGCAAGTGATTGTGCCCCTTGTGGAATAATTGCTAGATGTGACTTAGAAATTAAATTTACATTCACACTTTAAGAAAAGGTTCAGCACTGAAGAAACTTCCAGGGTGATGAAAAGCTGATGTGCCAAGAATCCATTTCACAGAAAGTTCTCTAGGCAATCTTAGAAGCTGGCAACAGGCAGAAAAGATTCTAATCAGTTACTAGGACTAGAACAATATTCACCCACATACTCTAATACAACTCAAGAATGAACAATTACTACTGGTAGTATCTAATTTTTTTTTTTTTGTTACACGAATAGCGAATAACAAAATCAATTACTGTGGTGGTTTTGCAGGTTGGCTTCTTTAAGAAGCAGCTAGAAGTTTCCTTGATGTCCAACAGAGTAAATCCCAGCTGGGCTCCCAAAGAGAAAAGTATTAAGAGCAGCATAGTTTTTCTAACATTGAAAAAGCAGTGTATCCACCAGAATTAGAGTCTGGAATACACTTTCAGTGTATTTTTTCCTCATAATTCAGTTTGGGAGGAATATTTTCATGTTATCTGCTCAGCTCTACCCTTAAAACGGGGGTGACTCCACAAAGTTATATGAGGTTGCTGTATTTCTCAGACATACCTATAGAAAGCTGAAATCTTACTCTCAAACTCTTAACATGACAAATCCTAGCATAAACAACAGGAGAAAGTGTTCTGAGTATTTTTTCTCTTTTTTTGTTTTAACTCACTAACTCGTATCACTGGAATGAGATGACTGAACTGAAGAAAAGAAAACCCAAAAAATCTGAACCAGAAACTGGCAATAAATAGCACCCAGAGCTTTTTAGCGTTTGGCAAGGCAGCTGGGCCTGGGAATTGTAGGCAGATGATTTTAAGGTTTGCCATTGATCTACAGCATTCTTGCACCTTTTATTGATGCTGATGACACTCCACTGCAAAGCTGGCATGTTCTTTGCTTTAACTGTTATATGGTCCCTGGACAGTTAAGACCGTAAACCAGAAGTGCCCAGAAGGTTGGAGTGCAAGGGTCAATGTACTTAAGTTAGTACATTCAACATTGGTCTTAGGCACTTGGGTAATTGGCATACAAGCCACGTATTCCAGGATAAAACCATCAAACTCTGCACTTTGGTAGAATGTTCTTTAGAGGGCATACTTCGTGGTAGCATCCAAATATTACTTCAGAGTACACACAGTACGGATATTAAAATTTATATAGTACTTGATGACCACTTGTACCAAATTGTTCCATCAAGTTGTTATTAAACTCAAGAAATCCTTATTGTTACCTTATTTTACTTTTTTTTCCTGTTAAGGGAAATAACTGTAGAGGGAATAACTTATTAGTGAATTGCATTTCCAGAAAAAGATTGAAATTACAAATATCGTTTAGTGACTGATACTTCAAATGCTAACATTCTTTCTTTAAAGTTAAAGAAATACACAATCCTGATGCACGTTACCCTGACATTGCCTGTCTTAAAAACAGCTTTTCTTCAGAGTTGCCAAAATAGGCAGCGAAGGTCAGTCAGATTGCTTGCCGTTTCAGCAAATTGCTTAGAAGCTCCAAATTCTTGGGAGATTTTACTCCACTGATTATGAGGGAAACAAAGTAAGCATTGCAACTTTGAAAGGAATACCTCTTAGATAGTTTGATGGTTGCTTTCAACAAAAGAGAACAGGTCTATGACTCATAATGGATGGCCAAAGGCAATGTTTTTTGATTCCACTGACCTTTCAACACTATGGACAGGAAGTATAAATCTAATGATTAAGTCACAGGCTGCTAGGCTAGACACTAGAAGACTGCTTTTTTATAAGAAATAAAATGAAGGAGAGCAAATCAGTAATATAATATGGAATTTCATACACTAGTAATAATTTTAATAAGCTCTTATGTGAAGTTTAAATATTTGAAACAGCAGATGAAGATTGTTTTTAATCTTCTTACAGGCCAACTGCTCTCACAGGAACTCAAATGACAAAATCACAAGTTATAGATTAAATGGTAAAAAAAAATTCTGTTCTAATACATTTGCCATACATTTCACTAAATACATGATTGATTACATCTAAACACTTCATTGTACTTACATTCTGCAAGTCAATCAGCAGTATCATTACTCACTAACGTACTTTGTTCAATGCCTAACTCAAAACATGTACAAAACTACCCTGAGTTAACATTTTTAATACTGCACATTTTTAATGAAACAAAAATGTGAATTAAGTTTCTTATAATGAATTTTATTTTCCCAGTTAATTGTTATACTTTTACTACTTCACCCAACAGAACTTCAGTTCTATTCTGATTATTGACACAGATGTTTCAAACCCTTGAAGAGCTTGTCCTGATACTGTGGACAAAGTATAGGTCCATTGAGGATAGGTCTGAGAATGCTGTTACAAGTACATTAATATATAAACAATCATATTTATTTCCTAGTTAATTTCTGTGGTTACATTCACTGGTATGCTTTGAACACAAACATAACATATTTTACAGGAGCAGAGCAGTTCCAAATAACTAAATCCTAAATAGCTACACAACTTAGCCAATAACAAGTTGTTAAAGACCATTCTTAATTAAGCTCTTCACTCTTACTTTAACGTGTTTTCACTTAAATTTAAAACTTGTAATGTCAAAGGTCTTCTCATCTGTCTTTATCAGTACTTCCTCACTACCCTGGCCGTCAAGAGTTGTAAGGCAGCAGAATGCAAAAGTGCTAAGAAGACTGAGAATGACCACAGGAAGAAAACAAACCCAAGAGAAAAGAAAACCACAAACTTGTATGGTTGGATTTAAGACCAGACTTCTTAAAGGTTTTTGCTAATGCATCCAGCCTTGAAAGATACCGGGACACAGGACAGGTCATCACAGAAGCCACGCTCAGGGGTTCACAGACTCTAGCACATATCAGCAATGCTGAGAGATTTACAAAGACAGTATCTGTTTAAAAAAAAACAGGCCAGTGTTTTCAACAAGTACAAATAAAAGAATAACGCTCTCTTCTACCAAAACAACACTAAGGTAACATGTTGAAAGCTACTCAAAAATAAACATATATATATATATGTACAAGTTTTAACAAATATGAGATAAGAAGTATAAATATGCCAAAAAGAAACTTTTTTGAACCGTTTCAGTGTACTATAGATTTAGTTACTTTTATGTTAGTCACCCTCTCTGAAAAGCTCCACAATAGCCAAGTTTCGTCGAAACCAAGCTGAGCTATGGATAATAACTCTTTTCCAACTCACTCAGATGATCTGAAGAACCAGCTACTTTGTCTGTTTCATCTGAAAGCAAGTAAAAACAACTGTGAGACTCAAAATTCTAATACCTTCTCAATATCTTCTTTAGTAGTATAAACCTTGCATGGACTATAGGACTACATATAGGAGTGCAACATTATAAACGCTGAAAAAAATCTAATTATAGAATTGTAGAATGATAGAGTGACTTGTGTTGGAAAGGACCTCAAAGATCATCTAGTTAAAACACTACCATGATCAGGGACATCCTCCAGTAGGCCAGGTTGTCCAAAGCACAATCCATCCTGGCCTTGAACACTTCCAGGGAAGGGGAATCCACCACTTCACTGGGAAACCTGTTCCAGTGTCTCACCACCTTCTCAGTACAGAATTTCTTCATAAAAACCATTACTCCTCATCCTATCACTACACTCCCTGATAAAGAGTCCCTCCCCATCTTTCCTGTAGGTGCCCTTTAAGTACTGAAAGGCTGCTATAAGGTCTTCCTGGAGTCTTCTCTAGTCTAAACAACCCAAACTCTCTAAGCCTGTGAAGGTGCCCCAGGGAAGGTCCTCCAACACTCTGATCATTTTTGTGGCCTTCTTCCCGAAGCAGTCAAGCAAGTCCCTACTTATTTATGCAGCAGGTCCCAGACCTGAACACAGTACTCCAGGTGGGGGTCTCTTGGAATGTCATGGTATCTGTCTGTATTACAGTAATGGGACACAATTTCTGAATTTCAGAAAGTCTTGGAAGTTTATATAGCTTATGTATATAAAAGAACAACACTTAGAGCAGTACCAACCATCATCTTGTTCCTTTTTCAGCCACAATTCAGATGGGAAAATGCTGAGCTCTGACCAAAAAAAAGGGCAGGCTGTTGAAAATACCTGTATGGAGCAACTAAAACCAATCTGACTTAGAGAAAGGTAAACATCCCTACTGGCTTGCTTATTTGTTTATTTTAAGTATCTTTACAAGACTTGAAAATAGACCTACATAAACATGATATAAAGAGTTCTCCTACAAGGCTGAGTTTTGCCACATGGAAAGAAATAAGGCTTTGGTAAAAACACACAGTTGCCTGCTGATCAAAATGGAATCTTAAGGCCATTTTGGCATAAAGAGAAGATGTGAATTCTTTTTTAGTATATCCCAAAGGAGTGCCGTGAACAACAGGTCCAAATGATGCATTTATTTTAATGGAGGTTCTGACATATCAAAAGGAAAAGAGTTTAAGTTTCATCAAGACAGGCTTCTCAGACAAGTGAAGAAATATAAGCCAGGCCTTCAAAAAATCTGGTAAGTAAAACAGATAAATATGCAAGAAATAAAATGCCTTGATATGGTGAAAAGCAAGTCAAGAGTATCACTCCTGTTTTAGAAGTAATAACAGATGACTAAACAACAGCAACAAAAGAATGCCTATGTTTACAAATTTTTCAGGTTCATTTTAAGAAAAACTCTTCCTCGCTCTTGCATGCATTTTCATGTCAGAAAGATTCCTATTCTGCTGTGGAATGTTCCAAATGTGTACATGTGACTATCAGATGATAGATTTTAAACACATTTTGGATCAACTCGAAAGTTATATACTTGAATATATCCTAAGTCTATGACCTTTATCATGAGATAATTATCACATTTTTTCAAGCAGAGATGCATCAGTCCCAATGAACTCATCTGCAAGTTACAAACAATTTGGTTTCAGATATTTTTTTTTTATAAAAATGGCTATTATTTTGCCTATCAGTGTATGGAATATCTTCCAGATAGAAAAAATGGAAAAGTCATAATAGCATTAGCATTTTTCTTCATTCCAGGACATTCAAACTGTGTCTGGGATCCATTACTGACCAGCAAGCTTTAAATGCTATCTCCCATAATGTTCTTGTGTCCAACAGAAGATGTTTGACTGGATGCTTAGACAACTAGGCAAATTAAAAAACTGATTGAACAGTAAAGCACAGAGAGTAGTTTAATGTGTGAACTCTACCTGGATTCCAGCAACAAGTGGAATACCACAAGGGTCTGTACCAGGAGGACCTTTCCTCTTCAACATCCCACTCAGTGACCAAGAGGAGCCAACAGACTACATTCTCATGAAGCCTGAAGATGACACCAAACTGCAGAGGATTGGTAGATATGCTTGGGGCTATTAGCTAGAGTGCCCTGGCCAGATAAGAGCAACTGCCAAATGCAAACTGTAAAATACTAAAAAAGGACAAAGACCAAGTCCTGCAGATGGGAAAAAGGAACCCCTTGCACCACTACAGGCTCGGGATGGAGTTTAGTGGGGGGGCAGCCCTGTTGGAAGGGACCCATCTTGGCAGTGAGCTGAAACAAGCAAGCAGTGTATCCTGGTAACATGACAGCCAGCACCATCCTAGGCCATATGGAGGACAGACAGTAGATCAGGGAAGTGATTACTTCTCTTTAGCACTTTATCCCAGTACTTGCTAGGTCACAACTAGAATAGTGCATCCTAAGTGTAACAAACACTTAAGTTGAAACAAGCAATGTTCCAAATGCATATAGGGAAATTTCACCCTAAGGGCCAGTCATACAAGTTGCCCAGACAGGTTATGTAGACTCCATCCTTGGGGATTTTCATGTCCTGGTTGGACTTTTCAAATCTGACTTACAGCCTATCCTGCTTTGAGCAAGGAGCTGGCCTCTTGAAGTTCCATCTAACCTGAACAGTTATATGATTCTATGATAATATTCTCCAAGTTGGAAACTGGTTTATTCAATCCACTTCAAGATCTAAAGATCAAATCATAGCAGGCATCAGAAAAGCATTTCTATGTAAATATTATTGCCATTCTTTCACTTAAGTGGGAAGAAACCTTTTCACTACAATTTTTACTAAAAACTACTTTCCACTATGGTTTTCGATTGTCTACTGACTTGAACAATGCTTGAAATGGCCTAATGTATAATACGTCAAATAACATCACAAATGTGCAAGCCATCATAGGCCCCCAGGGGCTAGCTAGACTTTAGTAAGCATTCAGCTGTGTACCTTAGACATTTGATTAAGACACTAAAAAGATAGAAAAAGAAATATGCTCTGAGTCGTTCAATCACAAGGACGTTAAAAATATCTGTCAGTGTTGGAGACTTGTCTTTGATGACAATATTTCATCATCGTCTTGTGTATTAGTACTTCTCAGAACAGAAATACTCAGAACAGAAATGCTTATTCACTGCATCTGTCTTTTGTAAAAGACAGACATTTCCTCAAAAGATTGGGTTTTTTCATGTGAATTTTTTAACAGCAAAAAGAAAACGCTGCCTCTTTGAAAATACCCAGCCTAATGAGCTTAGCAGACATTTTTTGTTCTTCTCTGGGGGTTTGGTTTTATTTGGGGTTTTTTGTTAGTGCCTTTTTTTAAGACATCTTTTCAATAANGCCTGTACTTCAATCTTCTATCTTCATAGCAATTACTAGAATTAATTTACCTTAATATCTCAAAGTACCCTTTAGTGCCTTGACACATTCTTTTGTCTTCAACCAGTTAGAAAGAAAAGTTTGATCAGAACCTGTCAAAACATTACTTAATAAAATAGTGGAGCAAGGTATGATTTACAAAATGGCATCTATTATAAATTAGCTCTGCATCTGTATGTTATAAATGAATTTGTGGACCTAGGTTGACATCAAAGTACATGAAATTAGACATCTTTATACCTGAGATATAATTACATAGAACATAAACTTGTGTCGAGACAAAACAAAACTCTCAAGAACAAAAAGAAGACTGGGGGGCACGGGGGAGAAGGCAGGGGGAAAGTATTCTTTTGCAGAACAGAAGTTCAAACCCATAAAGGGATCTAGCAGAAGAGCAAGTCAGGCTGCTGAGGCAGTGGAATAAGAGAGGCCTCAAAACATATTTAATCTGACCCCATATATCACTTACATCCAGACAGCCTTTTGTCCTCATTAACCCACTCATACAGTGCTCTCTGAAAAGTAGTCAGACACTTTTGGCAGTAAGCCAAAAGCACTACCACATGCATATATGTATGCACTCATACAAGGCTTCTGTATCTTCATTTTTCGGATGTGAAATCAGAACATCTTCCTGAATTCCAGATTTCTTAAGCAGTTAAGATTGTTTTCTTGGGTTATCAGAATCACTTTAACTGAAAAACAGTAAAGAACATGTTATTCGTGTTTTACCATGCTAGATGGCTTCTCTTAGAATGATTTGCTCTATTTTTGATCAGTTCCTGTGGGTTATTGGGTTTTTTGGTTTTGTGGGTTGTTTGTGGGTTTGGGGGGGGGGGGGGGGTAGTTTTTTGTACTTTTCCAGCTATATGCCTGGTCTTCAGTTAAATTCAGTCCACCAGTTGAAATCCATACTAAACGGGCATTTGGGGAAATGTAAATCCTGACAGAAACAAAAAGTATATA
>VXBZ01010657.1:119500-207000 GCA_013399135.1 Heliornis fulica
GGGAGTTCCTAATGAATGCTCTGTTACCTATTTCAGTTTTAGACTTTTGCTCCATAGCTGAAATCAATTCAGTGAAAAATAGCTGTCGGAAATTAACACATTACAGAGAAGCTACATTAAAATACATGTTTTTAAAATAAAAAGAAACCCCCTGATTATTACCAAATTTAGCCTTGACTTGCACTGAGACCCATGAAGTCTAACATATATTTCTCCATCTTAAATAAGCAACATACTTCTTTGTTTTGTATTCCTTGTCAGACAATTGTTGCTTCATTTTATATTTTTCTCTCTTGCACAAAACATGTGCTGGAAGAATCCTGCAAGTTCCTGAAATCCTAGTCCCATTCTTCTTTTCTCTCTCTCCCTCTCTCTCTCTCAGGCACACAGACTGCCATTGCAGTGCAAACTACCTGTTTTATCATATGCCGTGAAAAAAATTAGCGAATTCGATCTCCCTCTATTTGATGGACTTAAGAATTTGACAGTCATATTGGTGATACATAGAAAAAGGGCCTTAAACAATTACTCTATTTCTCTCAGTGATCAGTACAATACATGTCAATGTATAATGGAAAAGAGCATGAAGTAAATACTTGGGGAAAATCATGCCTGTGGAAAAAGACTTCTCTAACTAAAAGACGGCACCTGACACCTGCAACACATCACAACTGAATACAGAAACTTCAAAGGACAAATGAACCACCTCAATATATAAATCTTGTATTCTTATAATTTATTTTCAAGGGAAAAATAAATGTTAATAAAACATATTTTTAAGACACAGATTTTTCTATAAAGTCATTCTTCAGAAATATTCAAGTTAGAGCTTTTGAATAGCTTTATTTGAAAGAAAACATTTAAATATGAAAATTCTGCACACACTTATGATACATGCTACCCAAGGAATTCAAAGTACTTTAAAATACCGCTTTGAAGTTGGAATCTGAATGTAAAGTTTAAAAGTCAGAATTTACTTCTGAAATATTTACACTGATATTTTCAGTGAAATTATTTAAATAACTCCCCAATATGTGCTTATTTTAAATTCATTTATTCTTCTTAAAATCATTACAAGTGAGCAATACTACAGACAACACTACTGTAACGTTCAGTACTTTAAGAATATCCACCAAAGCAAACTAGATTTTCCTAATTTCTTTAAACATTTATTATTTTTATGTGCTGGTCAGGTATTTTGAAACTACATAAAGTATTTTTTATGAAAAATAAAAAATAAAGCTATTGATAAAAACAAGTGAAATTAATGTTATACTTGGAAATTAATCCTCCCCCACCCTGAAACAGAGTTGATTCTATTAAAAGTGATAAATGAAATGGAAATTAAAATTTTAATGAGGTGCTTGTTAATCCATTTGTTCACATCTAATTTGAACTTGGTTAAATTGCTACTTATTATGAATACTATAGATATGATTCCTTCTAAATCTCAAGGGCAAACAAAATGTTAGAGGACTACTTGTCCCAAGATAGGTCCACACTATATTATCCAAGCTTCTGAAATTAAGCACTGGAGCTATTTCCTGTGATACATTTCATTTAAGGAAATTAATGACATTTTAAAGCAGTCGGTTAAGTCCTTTGACATGGTAATTGTCCATACCAGAACAATAGAAGAAATATAACCAAAAGGAGACTGCCTACCTGTCATTGATCATTTCCAAGACTGGAGGGTTTATTTGTACCTATTGCAATTCCCAAGGACTTTATCAAGTACTATCATTTCTCTTAGTAGGATTGGGGTTATTTTATCTTATTTATTTCTACTTGATGTGTGTACAAGGATTTGGTACAGACACATATCAATGATTTTTGTCTGCTTTACTTTAACAAGCAGTAAAAAAACCATAACTTTACCTGGAAGACAGCACTGAAATACAGAATAGATAGCATAGCTCTGGTTGTGATTTTTACACAAAACTAAAATGCAGAGCAATTGTAATAATGAATAATGCACTATTTTGTAATAATTCCACAAAAATATGTATATTAAAATGAAAATGCATAGGATTATAAACAAAGAAATGCCTGTATCAAGTTCCAAAATGGGTCCCTTGAATTTGTATTATAATGTATTATAAGAACTCTTTTATTTAAATGATTACATATGTTTTTTTCAAATAATTCAATATGTTTCTTTCTAATGCACAACCTTAAAATCATACAGACACTTCTCATAAAGGAGAATTCCCTCAAACAGAATTAGGATCATATTAAATTCTATTTTTTCCAGTCTTCTTGCAACCAAATACTGAAAGGAGAAGGGATTCAAAGGAAGAACAAAGTGGACTGTCCTATCCCTTGAGCCTCTGTATCTGTGATACGAAAAAACATTTCAGGCAACATTTATGTGTAGAATAGGCTTGGTCTAATTTTCTTTGCCTGTTTTCATACAAAGCATTTATACAGTTAATATCCTGTATTAGATAAAGATGTTACATGGATTGACAGCTTCCTCGTGAAACCTATTGACACAAAATAGGAGAATGCGGGGAGATTTCATTAATGTTTATAAATATGTTAAGCGTGTCAGGAGGATGGATCCAGGCTCTTCTGGATCTGGTGTTGGCCAGTGACAGGACAAGGGGCAATGGGTCCAAGCTGGAACACGGGAAGCTCCATGTGAATATAAGGAAAAACTTTTTCAGTGTGAGGGTGACAGAGCATTGGAACAGGCTGCCCAGAGAGGTTGTGGAGTCTCCTTCTCTGGAGACATTCAAGGCCAATATGGACACATTCCCGCGTGGTTTAATCTAGGTGATCCCGCTCTGGCAGGGGAGGTGGACTGGATGATCTTCTGAAGTCCCTTCCAACTCCTAACATTCTGTGATTCCGTGAAAATCTTTATTGTATTGCCCTGAATATAGGGAAATTTATTTTCTTTTTTGAAAGCATTTTTTAAAAATCCATCTGAAATCCAATTCACAGAATATTCATCCACAATCAGGATGAATTAAGTCAAAGGTTAAGCAGGTAGTACCCATGAGCCAAATGCTGACCTCTATGAAGAGTACTTTGAACCAAACAACTAAACATCCGCACACACAAAATGGCATACCTGGGAACTAGATCATCACATGAGATGAAAAGGAAGTGTACAATGGAGCACACAGGGTTGAGAATTTTACCTAACAAAAGGAATTTTTTGTGGTTGTTGAGGGTTTTATTTGTTGGGTTTTTTTTAACTTTTCTTGTAGGAGTGCAATATATTTAAAGACAGATCCAATCAATAAAATATGTATGATCTAACATTGTGTTAACAACTATGGCATACCAAGCATAAGCAAGAGTTTTAAAGCCAAGTTGTGCTGTCAAGTATCGGGGTTGAGAAGCTGGACATACTTTGCATATTTTTAGAGCCAAAGAGGAGAAGCTCAAGATTCTCATTAAATTATGGATGGACTGCTAGAAACAGCCAAATACCTGCAGTGGAGTAAATCAATGGGATTGAGGAGAAGGACCCTTGCAGAGCAGTCAGTCATGGGCAGAAAAAAAATCTGTCTAATTTTGTAGTTGAGTATATTGAAGAGTAATATTCTCCTAGAACAAGATTTAAGTGGCAAGTTTGAGTTCAGTTGACATCCTACCTTCCCCCAGGTTTGAGTCCCACTGCCTACATTTCTACACAAATATGCACACAGCAGTCAATCTGCAAATGCACAGTAAATTCACTGAGTCTTGACAACATTTGATTTATAAAGTTCAACTGTACTGTGTGTGCACAGTAAATATCTAATCCATTCCCATAACTGAGTAGTAAACAACAAAAAAAAAAATAGGTAAGAGCAGAGAGCCTTCCTCAAAGTAATTCATTCATCCCACAGCTAGTTTTCAGCTGACATCTTTCTTGACAACATATCAAACTTCAGCAACTGATGCAAGGTAGATGAATAACACTGGTGGCAGCAGCCAAACCTTTCCATCACTCCTCCAAGTAGCCGTTTTCATTGTGCTTCACAGAAGATAATAACCAATGGCAAACTACAGAGCAATCTGACTGTGTGAGCAGGTTGGATGCAAATGAATGGAAATGAAAGGATCACAAACAGATGGAGCATTTCCCTCGGTTTTGACTTTTTTAGCACTTCTGACTAAAAATCATCTTTTGGGTTTATATCCGTGCATTAACTGTAGAGCAGAAACCTGATCCATGACCACAAATTATCCAGTAACAACCCACACCAATAATTGCTATTTTTTATTGCTAATAAACATCACCCTTGATGCTGATCTGGCACCAAGGGTTGGGGAACATTAGTACTGTAATTTCTCAGTCCTATAACATAATGTTTAGGAGTAGGAAGGGACTTCAAAAGATCATCTGTCCAACCCACCTGCCTGAGCAGGATATACTATCTACGACTTCCTAACACTCTAATCAAGCTCTCCTGAAAGGATTCCATCTTACACAGACAGTAGAGAAGTGTTGGTACACTTCAATCTGTCTGCATTTAAATTGGAAATCCCTACAAACAATGTGGAAGGGATTTAACTAAGAACAATTCCAGTTTGCCATAGGTCAAAAGGCCACCATACATTATAGGTGTTCAGTATTACTATTCACTTAATCCTTTTCAAATTCAGTAAACATCATTGAAGAAAGTTATAAATATTTATGCTTTCAACAGTGAAAGGTCAAATTATTTTTTCTGCTTTTCATCTCTCAATATTAATGAATGCTCAAAAGGAATATATTTTATATATATTGAAAAAAAAACCAAACAGTAAAACTCAAGAGAAATCAAAACTTGCAGAGAAACTAGATTTCTCCACCAAACCATATTAAAATAACTATTTTAACCTTTACAGCGACAACCAGCCATCAACAACTTCAGTAACAGTAAACAAAATCTGTCTAAACATTGTATATGAATCTGTTTCTAAGCCACAAAGCTTATGTATCCTAAGTCACCATTACTGAAGATCCTAGCAGTCTCTGTAAACACAAGAAATTCTAGTTTCATTTTCATATTCATCCACTGTAAATAAGACCTATCAAATTCCATCTTTGGAAAAATGCACCAAGATTTACAAAAATCATCTCTGAATGAAGAGCACTACATAGTTATGAAAAAGATACGTTGGGAAAATTCCCTCAAGTTAAAAAAAAACCTCAACAGTTCAACTGCTGCAGAAGATGATAACTCAATCAGAATATCTACAAAATCTCTCTTATTAGCCCACCTTCTGTTTTAAGGCACAAATATAACTAATAGCAGATCAAAACCTAAATTATGTAAATGATACCACCACATATTTGATAATTTTGCCAGATAAAAGTTATGAGGATGGAGCAGGGGGATGAGGCTCATATACACTTCAGTTTCCATAGTGGGGAATCAGTGGTAAAACCAAATGATTTGTGAATACCAAACTGTTTCACATACATTCATGTGGAACTTTAACACTTTCCCATTTAATTGAAAAGGTTAAAAAAAGGAAAAAGATTGATCAAAGATGGGAAGGAAGGGGACAAGTATTTGGGGCAGTATTTTGGTATGAGTAACAATATCTTCTTTCTATGGATATTAATCGCCAGATATTATAAATGGAGATGTTGTTTTTCATAGGAAAGGTTATTTTATTTAGTCAAGTGCAGGAATCCCTCTAATACCCACAACCACAGTATCTAAAAGCACTGTATTTGCTCATGTGCATAGTCAGGGACATTAACTCCACTACTCCAAGATTTCAGATTATATTATGAAAACAAACACATACAAGCTTCTCAAATTTTAAAATATTTGAGAGGTAGCAGAAATACACATAACACTGCTTTATTTGCCATGCAATTATATGTAAATTCTAATTAACACTTTCATCTCATGTCTAAACAGGGCAGAGAGAAGTTTCAAGGACATATGTCCTGCTGCAAAATATTTAGCTACATGAATAATGTTGCTGGAGGCACCTATTGCAAGTACTAGCCAGTTGGGTAATTTTCCCAAAATCAAAAACTGTAGGAGAGGACACACTGAGAACATACACGTGGTAGATAAAATTGATCACAGATGTGCTACCTTAAATAACTACAATCCTCATGTTCTAGGTGTTCCAGAAACTCCTTGTGCTGCAGCAACCAAGATGTGTCCACATAAAGAATACTGATTTTAATTTTCCTGGAATTTTACAGTTAAGCAAGCTACTCTGTGTTATTGTGTAGAAAGGAAAGACAGCAAACAATGCTTTAAGTTAGCTATGAAATTACAGCCTTAAATTGTTTTCCTTATTGTTACAGAAAGTGTTTCCTGCAGATGAAGGAAAAAAGTCCATGTATGTGACACAAATACTTTGCACTGGGTATCTGTGTTCTATACTCACATGACTGTGTTAAATGGGAAAAGATGGAAATAGTCCAGTCCTTAAATAAAGCACAAGAAAACAATTATGAAAAATTCGTGAAGGTTCACACAGAATCACAAATCAGGTCCACTCTGAAGTGGAACTCTGAGACAGAATTGCACCTGAGTGTAATTAAGGATTGTAAGTAAAATTAGGGTTAATAATTGTGCCCCATTAAATAAGAACTGACAGACAGACAGGCTTTTCTAGCAAGAAAATTGCCTAGCACTTGAAGCTGGCAGTTTGCAGCTTAGAAGGAACGCAGTGGATGTGAGAAGTCAATGACTCAGAACAGGAAAAGGTAAATTTGCAAAGAAAAACTGCAATGGTTCAAACCAGGATTGACAGCCATGGTTGTTGCCTCTTAGAAGTCTTTATTAAATCTTCTGGTATAAGAAAGTGATGTATCATACTTGTTTACAGGAATTGGTGGCAAGTTAATCCACTTTTTCTTGGTACAACTCTGCAATTTCCACTTAAGAATTTTATGGGGGATTGTTTGTTTGGGATTTTTTTAATCTTTCAAACAAGATTCACATGACATGAGCTTTTCATTTCTTTCTCCATACCCAGATGCACATTTCTGGCACATGATGGATCAGGACATCAGTCTACCTCAGATAATATATTAGTCCTATGACTTCCAGCTTGTAGGTAGGTTTGAGATCAGACAGCCAGGTAAAATGAGGAGCAGCTGACGGAAAGAGTAGGCTGGGGAGAGACCTTATCACTGCCTACAATTAACAGAAAGGAGGATGTAGAGAGGTAGATAACGGTCTCTTCTGACAAGTGACGGGTAATAGGACAAGGGGAAAGGGTCTGGCTACCTTCTACATTTGTGTATAGTAAACTCTCCAGTGAGGAGCTGGCCTGGATATGCTACTTGACATGAATGCCAAATGGGTTTTTTTGATCTTTTTTTTCCTTTTCTTTTTTTTTAATAAAGGTTGCACAAAGAAAAAAAAAAAGGTTGATGTAGAGTTATGGCTACTGCTCATGGAATAATACAAATCATGCTAGTAGGGCAGTGAACATATTATCAGATTCCTTTATTGGATTTAGAGTACAATCTTTGAGCAATTTTATTTATCTAGTGCCATGTAAACCCTGAACCACATGTATTGGAAAATGCACCCATGCTTCATGCTACATCTGCAGGCATGATCAAATGCATCTAGTTCTGATTTTCAAGAAAAGCTTGTTCCATTTCAGCTGCACTGAAAAGACTTCCACTTGGCTGAAAATCAGACTAAAGAGCCAGTGTTCCCAGTAGAGATAAATTAAGCTCTACATATTTGTACTAGAGACATAAAAAGTTAATGCCTGCCATTCAAACTATGTATCTCACTATCTGTCATAATTTGTGCCTAAATCAGAAAATTTAAGACAGCTAACTCAATAGTACAAAATTCACAAAGATCAATTACATCAAATTAGCAGCATTAGGTTAATTAAGACTATCTCTTGTGATATGGGTATGGTTGGTGGAATCCTTCTAAAACAACCTGTTGATTTCTGCATAGTTGTCTATTTTGTGCTAAAAGAATATGAAAACAAGTTTGGTATTAGGATCTTAATCACATGAAACTTAAACCTGACTAGAGGACAATGTAAAAAACAGGAAAAAAAAAAAGTAAATACTTTATATGACTTCTATGAAAAGGCTCAGTAGGTCTCAAATTGGTCAGACGACCACTCCCTAATGATACTTCACAACAAAACTTCTATATAGTTCTTAATTTCACATAACCATCAACAGTGTTTCAAGAGCTACGTAGCAACTAGTCATACTGCTGATTTAGCATTATGAATTAATCACCTATTCAAATAATAAATGCATGCAGGAATTGGTTCCTATATTAAGTTTAAAGACAAAACATAGTTATTCTTATTGTTTGTTAATATACATGTTAACAGCACCACCAAAAAAAAAAAGTGGGAAAAGAGGTAATTATCAGGAAACACTGACTCCCAAATTTATGTGATGACAGCAGTTTATAAGCTACCAAAACCTTGCCATGCAAGCCCAAAACAGTCCAGCAGGAACAGGTAAAAGGTTCACTATGAAGAGATGTTCATGTGCACTGATAAGCTTAAGGAAGTATACTAGAAAATTAAAATGCACGATTTCACTACAAAGGATTAAGATTATTAATGTATAATTAAATACATATTAATTACATGTGATATTTATACGACTAATTTTTATCATTATTAATTACTTTTGAAAAGGAAAATAAATTACATGGAATGTACCAAACAAGTAAAGAAAAAACTGTAGCTGAGAATTATTAAAAACTACTTGGCAATGAGATCTGCAAAGCAGTACAAAAGCATCCCAAGGGAAGTAGTAGAATCTCCATCACTTGGGATATTTAAAACCAAACTGGACAAAATGTTGGAATATGTTCTGTAGGGAATAATCCTGAATTTGTAAGGAGACAGACTGGATGACCTAAAAGGTCTTTTTCCATCTGTAATGTCTATTACTCTGTAATTGTCTCATGTCCTCAATCCACACATTAAGCAATCCTCACAGAGCTTCAGTGCCAAACGGTTTGGTTCCAAAGCTCCCACTCTTTCTTTACTCATCATTTAAGACTAGCAGAGCAAATCCTACTTAGGAATGAAAATGTTCATGGCACAACTAACAACAAGGAAAAGAAATAATTCTGAGGCCCAACCATGTAATTTCTCTTACACCGGCAGTTTTCAAGCTGTGCTAGTCTGTAGCATTCATAAAAGGGTGCCATTAGGAGAACAGAAACAGCTTCAAAATGGTATGCAGCTCACCCCAATGCTTTTTAGTCTGACTTGTATTTGTGATGAAATAACTATTTATTAAATCCTGTTGCAAACTATGCGCATCTCAGAAAGTGATGAAAATTAGTTGTGTAAAATATCAACCCAGTTTTCTCAAGCTGTGCAATGATGACAGTTTCTTTCACCCACAATAATAATTTAAGCAGTACCTACCTCTGTCTTATCCTCACCACTCAATCCAATTCTAGGATGTTTACAAGTCTTATTTACATACTATAGGAAGTAGCAAGGAAGAGGGAGTGCATTCATTATTACAAAATTTTCCCCTAAAGCTCTTTTCTATATCTTCATAATCCACAGAATTACTTAAATTTGTGAAAAAGAAATCAGGAAAAAAATTCCTTGATAAGGGACAGCTATTGTGTTTTCATAACAGAAACAGCATCAGGTGCCACGTTTACAAGTGAATGTGGTTTTG
Organism: Heliornis fulica; assembly: GCA_013399135.1. Taxonomy (NCBI): domain Eukaryota; kingdom Metazoa; phylum Chordata; class Aves; order Gruiformes; family Heliornithidae; genus Heliornis; species Heliornis fulica. The sequence continues at coordinate 129,105 of VXBZ01010657.1, forward strand.
AGCATGAGTTCGATAAAGTGGGAGAAAAACTTTCAGACATTTCTATCTTTAGAGCTTTACAGCTTTGAGAAAATGAGCAGAGTTATCAGACCAGAGTCACACTTTGTTGAGCAACTGCAAGATTCTTGGGTTTGTCTTTTTGTTTAACCAGAGGTGGTACTTAAATGTTCACGTTTAAGGGCCCTGTTATTGCCACAATTTCTCTATTTTGTTCTTCATCAAAGGAAAATGACATATTAAGAGCATCTAAAAGTAAGAAATTTACTTCTTTCAAAGCATTTAATAACAGTTCAAATGTATGGGGGTTTAATTGATTGGTTTCAATTTCCTAAATACAAAGGCTTTAATTTGAAAAGTTTTCAAAATATTGAAGTACTATAAAAGCAAGTAATGATTGTCTTTTTGTAGAGAAGGTGAAATTTAAAAAAATAATTGATGCTTTTTTATTTTCATAGTAATGTTAAAATATTTTTTACACTGTTTTCCACTTCCTCTTCTATTCACAGAGGACAAAATAAGGTGTTAGTACAGGCCAAGTTAGATCCTTTCCTGGCATAGTGCACTGCACTTTTCCCATGGCACACAATATTTTCAACTTGTTTACATAATGTCATTCACCGATGGGTTTATATCCCTGTAAGTTTGTTTATGGCAATGTATATTCCAGAATAAAAATACCCATAAACAGACTTATAAAGATAAAAAGTAATTGTAAATTTAGAATATACCTTTTCCCACTATAGCCAAAGTCTTCACTGTATTTCATCTAAATTCCACATTTTTAAACCAGGAGGAGTATTTCCATACATCTCAAGACACTTTGTTTTAACTTTAGAAGCAAATTAATGTTACACAGACTTCTTAAACAGTGCAAAGCACATATACATACAAAAAATTCTAAAAGGTGTTGCAAATTTGAGTATACCCAAAATATTCAACTTACCTATATCTGTTTTATCCAAGAGAAATTGGTAAGAACTATTTCATACTCCTATTTGAAAATTGTTACTTTAATAGTATCAAAAAGATATGAGATGTGACTAATGACAAACTCCAGAACAAAATCTCAATATTATAAGTTTGACAAGAGATACACAATAAGGTTATGTCTACTATCATGTCTGAAAATGACAGAGAAACATTATCTCTCCTAAAATAAAACTTGTGATTGTCCTAAAAGAAAACCAATACTGACAGAAAAGCTTTTACTATGTGCACAAAACCGAAAAGTTTATTAAACCAAACTACTATCAAATACCTAATAAAACTGAGTAAAAATTAAAATCCAAAATTAATTGACTTAAAGTGAAGGGTAAAAGACAGCGAAATAACTGGGATGTCATATTTAACAGTACTTATTCCCAATTATTGTATACTGTTAATTATGTAGTCCAGGAATCATTCTGACAGAAGTACCATGTAAGACAGCAATGATGGCTTACAAAAAAGAAGTAAAACAAACAACAAAAAATTTAAATACAACATACACAACATGTTGCAGAAAGTGTAAGACTTTGCAGGCATAAGATGAAGTATGTATTAAATATCATATATCTTATTTTCGCATATTTGGAAAAACAAACGTTGCTTTTTGAAACTCAGAAATTATAAATAGACTACCCACACCTAGTTTTGACACTAAATAATAAAAATATTTTGCTGCACTCAATTTTGCTTCACAGAGAGAAACAATCTCTGATGGCATCTCTTTGATACCTCCTGAAATCAAGGTATAAATCCCAGAAATAACAGATAAAATGCATATATGTATGTTAGTTACATATCTAACTGGAAAATTAAAAAAAAATAAATCAAGTTTAAAATACAATTTTAACCTTAATTATTCAAGCTATTTGTCCTTTAAATGGCGGAACTTATGAGACGGTTTTAGTTTGGGGTATATTTTCAACATTTTTTGTATTTTAAATTAAAGCAGAAAAACTGTTTATGTGTTAACTGTTTATTCCTAAATCCATCACCAACACACCACTTCCCTTACCCAACCCCCAACACTGCTACATAGTGGTGGCAAAACCCTCAAAATACCAGTTGATATAAGAAGTGTATCTTGTCACTGTGTGGATAAAGCATTAAGCAGCACCAAAGGCAAGCACTGGATATCACTAAGTAAACAGTAAACTGTAAAGAAGAGAAAAAAGAAATCTAATTTTAAACTTACTCAGATCAACACATGCAAGAATACTGGCTTTAATCGAGTTTCAGCTGTCCTCACCAGCTGGCAGTTATCTTCTACAGCTCTAGAAAATGGTCTCAGGGGTAGAAACATAGGACACACCCAACAGTGATATGCTACTTCTTAGCTCAACCAGACTTTATACAACACAAGAGCTAAAGAAAACTGAAGCACATGATATGGGCCTTGGACAAGATGTATTATTATTTTGAGAAGACTGTTTTAAAACAACACCCATTATCTAATATTCGAGTTTTGCTTTATGCAAAGGTATTCATGGTTAAGAAGCTGTAACACCTGGATGACAACTCTTGCTGTCTCCAAGATGAGGTAGTGGTTGTTTGAAAAGATGCTGCTGCTTGCAGCTGACAGCTGCCTCCTCTTCACAGGCTTGGATGGCTGATTCTCTAACGCCACTGATTTCCAGTTCAGGAGAATGAAGCACCTCCTACAAAGGATAGGACCACTTATCTTTCTCAGCCTAGAAGAATGACACTGGATGAAGCTGCAACATTGTTCAATGACACAAGTACTTAGCACCAGCCTCTTTTCCCTAACTTCACACTCTTGTCCTTCATATCTACTGCACTGTGAGAGTACAGCAGGTCTATCAAGGTTATAGTTCCACTCTACTCTGCTCTGTTGCGGCCATATCTGGAATACCGTGTGCAGTTCCGGGCTCCCAAATTCAAGAAAGACAAGGAAATACTGGACAGAGTTAAGCAGAGGGATACAAGGATGATGAGAGGACTGGAGCATGTCTTGTATGAGGAAATGCTGAGTAAGATGGATCTGTTTAGCCTGGAAAAGACTGATAAGGGATCTGATTAATAATAATATATATCCAAATAGTGGATGTCTAGAGGAAGGGACTGTCTTCTTAATGGTGCTCAGTGACAAGACAAGGGGCAATGGAACTAAGTGGAACACAGGAAGTTCTACCTCAATATGAGAAAAAACCTATTTACTGTGAGAGTGACAGAGGACTGGAACAGGCTGCCCAGAGGTTGTGGAGTCTCCTTCACTGAAGATATTCAAGACCTGCATGAACACAATCCTATGCAACCTGTTCCAGGTGTCCTACTTTAGCAGGGGGTTGGACTAGATGATATTTTGAGGTCCTTCACAAAATGGCCCTACCATTTTGTAAATCTGTAATGAACATCTCTGTCAGAGACAACATAGTCACTACTGTATGAAGTAGATGAATGAAAAATAAAAAACTAAACTACTGAACTCTAATTAAAAGCAAGAATTCCCTAGCAAAATATTAATGCAGTTGCTACAAAAGAAATAAAAGCGCATACATTTCCTCCTTGCACAATCAGGAGAAATTCCTCAAAAATAAATTTCTTCACAGAAAGCCAACATCAACTCCAAGGTCTCACTGAGGCCAGTGTTAAAGCTAGAGATGACTGAACAAGCACAAAATCAGCCCGTGTATTTACATGGCTTACTGAAATACTATGGAGAAATGCTAGCTTCAATCCTAATAACAGATGAACTTTATTAGCAGCACACTGCACAAAGGCTAGTTACTTTTGCATTGCGCTATGCAGATAGCCTTGTGAAATCCCTCCCACCTCCTATTTTCAGTAGGCCCATCTTCCTTCCATTAGCTTACTGAGTGCCATACCTATGGAGTATCTCTGAGCAGATATGTAATAAATGAATGACACAGTATCATTGATATGTGGGTCTACTGTGTTCTTCCCTTACCTTCTTTGCTAATCCAGTATTTTGCTCTTTCTCACGAGTAAGAGCTTAAACAGATTTATAGAAGCTAGGGCTATGAAAAAAAATATGATCATCTATGCTGACCTCCTGAATAATGCAGACAACAGAACTATATGATTCCAAATTAAATCTATAAACTCATGCTAAAGCAACAGTTTATTGCATTAAATGACCTCCAATTCCAATTTAAAAGACTTCAGGCTCTAAAGAGCCCATCATATTCCTATGCCATTTGTTCCACTGGTTAAGTACCCTGACTATAAAATTAAATCTTATCTAAATCTGCCTAACTTCACCTACCATACATTGATTTGCTTAGTCTTCTACCACATGCAAGAGCCTCAATCAGAATTCTCAAGGTTTGTGTAAGTTTCAATTAACTTTTTTCTTAAACTTCTTTAGTTAAATCAGCTTTATCATTTCTTTCGGTCATAGCGGGCTGAGGGAGATAATAATAATCCAATTTAGCAAATATTTTCCAGAATCAGTAAACCAAAGCTTATGGAGAAACATATGGATAAAAAATATGCATTGAACACAGCAGTAGACAGTATAGCAAGCAACCATAAAGTTGTAAAATAAAAAAAGTTACAAAGAAATTTATGCTTATAGCAAGCCAGCAGTAATAGTATATTATTAATTATCTAGTCTGCTTTCAAAATCATAGCATTCAATCTCACAACTTTGCCACTGGCTTCTCAAAATCTTCAGCTATTTGAAGCAAAACTCTATTTTGATCACTTAGTTAATATAGTCAAAACAAACAGTCTTAATTGCACATGGATTGAAAATAAAAGACAAACCCCTAACTTTAAAAAGGGATCACCTTGTTCAAAATGTTGGCATTTACCATCAATTAAAAAAATAATTTGTTACTCATCTTTCAACATTATTTCATCACTTTTTTTCCTTATTGTCATAATAAGCAAGCTCATGTAATGTAATATGTACTGAAATAAAACCAACTAAACAGAATCAAAAAGTTTAAAAACTAGTCCCAAGGAAAAGCTGAGAAAAAGGGCAAGCTTTCTTACTTTTATTAGAAGTTTAGACTTGACTACAGGTTAAAGGTTCTGTAACATACTAACAACATGGTTTCCTTTAGGATATAGCTTTTGGAAGCTTACCAAGACAAATTTTAACTCCTTGTACAATTCCAACCCTGTTTGCTATACAAACTTCTTTGCCTCATTCAACTCCTTCCATAAACTCATGACTTCCACAAAGACTGGAAGAAGTAAAATTATTTTTTCTAATTTACAGTGAAAATATTATATTTATAATTTTATACAGCTCCATCTTTTCCCCCACATGAACAGGATTTTGAAGCATTTGCAGAATACCAACACGGTTTAAAGTAAATAATGATTTTTATATAAATATTTTAGAAATCGAGGTTCTGTACAACATTGGATTCTATGCATTTCCTTCAAGTGAGGCTACTCACTTGTACTACTATCATGCTTGACCAAACCAGATTTCACATGAAACTGATAGAACTTGAAGATTAAATCATTTATGTGTGTGATGATCAACAGAAAGAAATACTTTCAACAAAGTATGTAACCAGGAAATTATTTTCCAGAACAAGAAGAAAAATGCTATTGGGATAAAAACATAAAAGCAAAGTATAACCAATGTAAAAATGAGACATTCTGTTCAGAGAGAGTGAGGATATTTTCTGAAGTGTTACATTAGTCAGAATAAAGTAGGCCATTTGAGAGAAGTCTGAATGAACAGAAAGCAGGAATTTTAACATGAAAATTCACATGTTGACCAGATTTTCATATTCCTAGGGATTATGAACTAAATGTAAGTCTCAAAACTATTTCTTACTCTTTTTTTTTCCAGAGTACAGTTATTAGCTTAATTATGAATTATTACAGCTGTACCATAAGAAAGAAGAACCACTAATTAAAAATATAAAAGACACAGGACCTCAAATGTAATTTCTCTGTTGGTCTTTCCAATCTAATACCACTCTAAAAGGAGGACTTTTATTAGATGCCTTTGTAAGACTGAAATTCACTGGAAAATATTCCTCATAGCAAGAATCTCATTCATACCATTAAGGATAATGCATTTACCTTACTATCTATGAAAAAAAAAACCAGCAAGGGGAAGTTGGTGCCCTTTTTTCTCCATAGTATTGTATGGAAACAACAGGAACATGTTATCTGTCTACTCATGCATCTTGTTTTACTTAGCTGTAAATGTAAATCAGCATACTAAGACTTTAAGTAGCAGGAGCTGCAGTGGTAGCCTATATCAGAGGAAGTCATGAACTGCCATGTGCCGGGCCTACATGAGATTAAAAATATGGAAAAAACTTCAGTCTACCAACAAAATGTTTGGCACCTCTGCTCACAAAGTTACAAAAGACAGAGGCAGGTGTGAGGTGCTGGAGACACACTTGGTGGGGATGTGGAACATCTAGCCAAAAGGCAGTAGGGACACACTTGAGGGACTGGTAGCCATTTATGACCCACAGCAGAGTATGGACACCCCTAAGGGACTGTAGCTTACAGGTGATCCACACAGAAACTACTGACAAAGACTAGCAGACAGAAACATTCACATAAACCACCTCAACCTTCTGGTTGCCCACTGTAATACCAGATGTGTTTGCATGGAGTGAGAACAACTCATGGCAAAATAATTACATATGCGCCATGTGGAGGGCACAGATGTTTATGAAAGTGTGAGTGTAATTGTTTGTCATCCTCTCACCACTCAATACACTGACTAGAGATTCATGCTGGTTTGCAATAAATTAAAATTTCCCAATCCTATATTGTCTCACTCAACTACATTACCTTAAATTTTAATCTAGTGACTAAATTTGAGAGCAACTGCCTTCACAAAGAAGTTACAGCTGTTGTGGTAATCAGTAAATGGAGAGGTCCGGGAGACAGAAAGGTGGGAATAATCTCTTATGAATCCTGTGACTGATGGCAGAACAGGGAGACTGTAGCTATTTACTTTGACAACAGCCAGAAGGCCATTCAGAACATGCATTCTTTGGAATAAGCACAAGCTTTGTTTGTAATAAGCTAGAGCACATGATGGTTTTTTTGCCAAGCTAACAGAAGCAAAAAGAAGCTGAAGGTACTACAAGCATGTTTTCCAAAGGACATGAGAAAGAAATGTGAAAAACCGCAGTGAAATTCAAATGATATCAGAGGACTGAATGCCTAAGGATATAAGGGGTACTGTGTTAGAAAGCTCCGGTGAGATCTAAGGGTACTACTAAACAATGCCAAAAAAGAGGGAAACAGCAAAAAGTTAGATTTTATAGTTATGGGACATAGGGGACAAACAATACAAAAAACACAAAACCAAACCAAAACAAACAAACAACAACAACAAAAAAAAAACACAAAACCACACCATATTCTGTTACTTCTCACTGAATAAAGTATCACACTACTAACAATACAGCATTAACATAGAAACTGAGTGATACAGATTATCTTCTCAATATGAAGATGCATGCTTTAATTCCATGGTGCTCTAGCCAACAGGGATGAGCAAAGAACAGGGTACCACTCACCCTTTCTACCACTGCAGGCAGTCAAGAAAGCAAGACACCTGAGACCAAGTATGCCGCCATGACGAAGTCCGCCTTCACATCTTTGTTTCCCAGAATGCTTACTTTTTTCTGCAAGAAGCACTCCTACATTCTTTGAGATTCCATTGTAAAATGACAAGAAGTTATTTTTTATGACAATTATGGCAGCTTACTTTCCATTCTGCCCTTACTATTGACAACATGGTCCCTATAAGACTGTTCTACATTTTTAACTGGGGGGGGAATATTTTGCCAATAGAATATTTTAACAAAGTAATTAGTATGAACTTCAAAGCTATTAACTCATTGAAAAAGCTATTAACGTATTTTCATTACACTATCTTGCAAATTAAATATTATCTATGAGACTTTAGAATCAGGTCTTTATTCTGAGAGGAAACGTCTCTGCTAAGAGATTAATTTATTTTTTTCAAATTAGAAAAATAAGGTGACTCGACAAATGTGTATAATTTCCCCTCTCACTTATTTATAACCCGTTCATTGTTCAGAAAATCTTTACAAACATTGCTCTAGTATTTCAACTCCCCAAGTGACAAACCCTTACTTTTTGGCTGGCATATTTTTTATGCTTGTCTCAGACTATATTTTTCATTTTTTGTTAAACCACAGTAAGAATTAGACATACAGATGTGAAGAAGAATGTTGCATCTACTTCAAAAATTAAGTATATAGGAAATGCTTTGTCCTTACTCAGAGTAAATGTTTTGCTGAAAAGACTAAAGCTCATCTCAATTTGAAGAATTGAAGTAAAGTACATGGGATGAACTATCTCAATATTCAATATTGTGCTTTCATGAACCCTGCAGAAATTCTCCCACCTTTGGCCAAGCTGTGAATCTCCACAAATTGTGTTTTGCATATGCTCAGCAGAAAGTTCATTCCAAAAGCAAAAGTCTCTTAAAAAATATCCCTACTGAGTATACTCCAAGCTGGAGATGAAGGAGCTAATCCAGCCCTTTGTAGTTGCCTCTGTTCCAGGCTGTTACAATGCCAAAGACAAGAGCAGACAGCAAGAGAACATTTCCTTCTGTGCCTTTTGTTCCTTCGCTAATTGAGAACTGAGAGTTCACAGATGAGAGAAGAATGAAAGAGGGAAGAAAGACCAAAGACAATTAGGTAGATTAGACAGAAAACTGCTACTGGAACAATGATACAAAAGGTCAGAGAGGAAAAAAATATTTTAAAAGACCCACAAAAAAACCTGCAACCAAACAAAAAAAAAATAAGAAACACCCCACCCCCACAAAAACAAAACAAAACAAACTACAAAGCCAACAGCAGAAGGGAGAGAAACTAAGGTGAGATAGTTTTAGATCTGTATTTGCCCATGAAGGACAAAGTCAGAACAGAAAGTAAGGTGAGGGTATGGGTTAAGCAAGATGAGGAAAGACAACAGGGAAAGAAAAACTGTGTTAAACTTGAGAGACAAAGACAGATGCGGTCAGCTGAGAGTATAATTCCTTACCAGTGTTAATTCCTTACTCAGAACTAGAACTGAGTCTCAGTCTACAATCTCAACAGTCTTCGGTAGTCAACAAAGCTTGTGCTTTAACAACCTCTGGAAGTTGGCCCCTATACAGATGTTTAGCATTAGCACCCTCTCAAATTAAATAGCAGATGTTTGTATTACCACAATGAACTATGTGAAGATCAATGTAATTCAACATCAGAGTGTCTTTCTTTTAGTTGCCTTCACCTTAAAACTTAGCAGTTTATATCAATAAAACTACAATTTCTCTGAGCGATCATTTTCTAACTGAATAATATTATTTCCCAAATTACTTTTATCCTTCCTGCACGTCATAAATCACTGCTGGAGAAGCACTGGTATTATATCTAAAACTGACAAAGAGTTGAGTTGGCATCAACAGTAACAGGGTAAATATTTTTTAAAGATCTTTATAGCGCTTTGCAGGAAATATCACCATCACTGCTCCCAGGCAATAAATAATCCTGTCGCTGGATAAAACATACACAGAATTTGTCCTTCCACAGAAAAGTAAAATCTTACTGAATAAACCAAGATACCAAGGTAACTCTGATAGCACATAATGAGGTTAAAAAAAATGATCTATTTAATTCCCTTACCAAATACAAAGTCATTTAAGAAAAATATAGAATCATAAAATGGTTTGTGTTGGAAGGAACCTCAAAGATCATCTAGCTACACCCCCTGCCATGGGCAGGGACATCCTCCACTAGACCAGGTTTCCCAAAGCCCCATCCAACTGGCCTTGAACACTGCCAGGGAGGGGGCAGACACAGCTTCTCTGGGCAACCTGTGCCACAATGCCTCACCACTGGCATAGTGAAGAATGTTCTCCTTATATCTCATCCAAAGCTACACTCTTTTCAGCTTAAGGCCATCAGCCCTTGTCCTATCACTACATGCCCTTATAAACAGACCCTCTCCATCCTTCCTGTAGATTCCCCATCTCCCTGCTTTAAGTACTGCATAGCTGCTATAAGGTCGCCCTTGAGCCTTCTCCAGGCTGAAGAACCCCAACTCTCTCAGCCTGTTTTCACAGACAAGTGGTGGCATGCCCATGTCACATACCTCTACACCACTGCATACAGCATGGGCAACGAAGAAGAGGAGCTGGAAGACACTGTACAGCAGGGTAGTTATGACTTGGTCACCACCATGGAAAGATGATGGGATGGCTCATAACTGGAGTGATGTAAAGGATGGCTATAAGCTTTCAGAAGGAGCAAGGAAGGAGAAGAACCTGCATGTGCACAAGTCCATGGGACCTGATGAGATGCATCCCAGAGCCCTGAAGGAAATGGATGATGTAGTTGCCAAGCCATTCTACATGATATTTGAAAAATCACGGTGGTCAGGTGAAGTCCCTGGTGACTAGAAGAAAGGAAACATTACGGCCATTTTTAAAAATGGTAGGAAGGAGGACACTGGGAACTACAGACCTGTCCTCCTCTGTGCCTGGGAAAATCATCGAACAGATTCTCCTAGAAGCTATGCTGGGGCACATGGAGGACAGGGAGATGATTCAAGACAACCAGCATGGCTTTACTAGGAGCATGTCCTGCATGACCAGTCTGGTGGCTTTCGACAGTGGAGTGACTGCATCAGCAGACAAAGGAAGAGCTACAGATGTCATCTACCTGGATTTCTGATAGGCCTTTTACACGGTCCCCCACAGCATCCCTCCCTCTAGGTTGGAGAGATAAGGATTTGATGGGGGAACTGTTCAGTGCATAAGGAATTGGTTGGATGGTTGTATCCAGAGGGTGGTGGTCAATATCTTGAAGTCCATATGGAAGACTGTGACAAGCAGTGTTCCTCAGGGCTATGTGCTGGGACCAGTGCTGTTCAGTATCTTTATTAACGATACCAACAGTAGGATTGAGTGCACCCTCAGTAAGTCTGCAGATGACACAAAGCTGAGTGGTGAGGTTAATGTGCCAGAGGGACAGGATGCCATCCAGAGGAACCTGGACAGGCTGGAGAAGTGGGTCCAAGTGAACCTCATGAGGTTCAACAAAGCCAAGTGCAGGGTCCTGAACCTGGACTGGGACAAGCCCCATTATCCATACAGGTTAGGAGATGATGTGCTAGAAAGCAGCCCTGAAGAAAAGGACTTGGGAGTAATCATGGATGAAAAGCTGGACATGAGCCACCAATGTGCATCTGCAGCCCTTAAGGCCAACCTGGACTGCACAAAAAGAAGTGTGGCCACCAAATCAAGAGGTGATTCCACCCCTCTATTCTGCTCTGGTGAGACCTCACCGTATCCAGCTCTGGAGCCCTCAGCACAAGAACATGGATCTGCCTGGAGCACATCCAGAGGAGAGGCATGGAAATGATCCAAGGGCTGAAGCACCTCTCCTATGACAATAGGCTGAAAGAGTTGGGCTTGTTCAGATTGGAGAAGACTCCGTGGAGACCTTGTAGCGGCCTTCCAGTTCCTGAAAGGTGCCTATATGAAAGCTGGGGAAAGAATGTTCATGAAGGTGTGTAGCAATAGGGATGAGGAGTAATGGTTTTAAACTAGAAAAGGGTAGGTTTAAGTTAGATATTAGGAAAAAAATCTTCAATATGAAGGTGGTAGATAACTGGAAAAGGTTGCCCAGTGAGATAGTGGAGGCCCCATCCCTAGAGATATTTAAGGTCAGGCTTGATGAGGCTCTGAGCAACCTCATCTAGTGAAGATGCTTACTGCATGAGGGTTGGAATAGATGATCTTTAAAAGTGGCTTTGTATGTTAGGGAGCATTTAGACTGTACAAAGCTCGACAGTTGTGATAAGGTCAAGTGCATCTGGGTAAGGATGTGGGGCAAGCCCAGTAAGGCAGATATCCTGCTGGGAGTCTGTTACAGACCACCCAACAGCTTTCTACAAGCAGCTGAGAGAAGTCTCACAATCACTAGCCCTTGTTCTTGTGCAGGACTTCAACTTAACAGACATCAGCCAGGGATACAACACAGCAGACAGGAAACAGTATGGAAAGTTCCTGGAAGGGTGTGGAAGATAACTTCCTGGCACAGCCGGTAGTGAGCCTACAAGAGGAGATGCCTCGCTTGACCTGCTGTTTACAGAGAAGGACTGATGGGAGATGTGGTGGTCGGAGGCCATCTTTAGCTTAGTGACCATGAAATATTAGTTCTTGATTCTTGTCTGAATAAGGTGGGGTTGAGCAAAACCACTAACATGGACTTCTGGGGAGTAGACTAGACTGTTCAGGACACTGGTTCATAGACAAAGGGGTTCGGGAAGTCTTGCACCTTTAACAAAGTCTTAAATGTGCAAGTTTTAAAGGAAGGCTGCCCCATGTGACATAAGACAATGTGGCAGGGAATAAGATGAGCCTGGTTGAACAGGGAGCTTTGCTGTGTCAGAAAAAAAAAATTGAGAGTCTACCACTTTTGAAAGAAGGGGCAGACAACTCAAGAAAATACAGGGATTGTTAGTCCATGCAGAAAGAAAATTGGAAAGACAAAAGCCCAGCCAGAACTCAATCTAACATTACTTAATGTTAGATAACACCCCACTCCCAAAAAAAAATTCCTGGAGGAAGCAGCTAACAACCTGCTATGTCACCTGGTCATTCACAAGTCTACGCAGCTGGATGAGATCCACCTGAGTACTGAGAAAACTCATGAGGGAGCTAGCCAAGATACTCCATCACTTACTCCCTGGTTAACAGGCAAGTGGATACTTGCCAGTGTGATGCCCATCTACATAAAGGGCCAGAAGAAGTATCCAAGGAACTACAGGCCTGCCAGTCTGACCCTGGTACCAGGGAAGACTATGGAGTAATTCATCTTGAGTGCATTCACCCTGCATGTACAGGACAACCAGGTAATCATGTCCAGCCAACATGGGTTCATGAAAGGCATGTCCTGCTTGACCAACCTGATCTCCTTCTATGACCAGATTACCCATTTAGTAGATGAGGGAAAGGCTGTTGATGTTATGTACCTGAACTTTGGTGAAGCCTTTGACACTGTCTCTCCTACAGCATTCTCCGGGAGAAGCTGGCAGCTCAATGGTTTAGACAGGCACACTCTTTCCTGGGTAAAAAAATGGCTGGGACAGCCAAACACACAGTTCTGGTGAATGGAGTTAAATCCAGTTGGCAGCTAGTTACAAGGGGTGTTACCCAGGGCTGTTTTGTTCCCAGCTTTCTTTAATATCTTTATCAATGATAAGAACGAGGGGATTGAATGCGCACTCAGTAAGTCTGAAGATAACGCTACACAGGGTGGGAGTGTTGATTGGCTTGAGAGTAGGAAGGCTCTGCAGAGAGACCTGGATAGGCTGGATCTATGGGCCAAGATCAGTCATGTGATGTTCAACAAGCACAATGTCCTATACTGCACATGCAATGTCCACAGCACTGTGAAGAAATAAATGGCCAGAGAATGCCTGGAATTTCAAATGGAAATATTAAAATGAGGAGGAAACTTACTAAAAGATGGTCTCTCCACAAGAAAATGCGGGAGACCCAACTAAGTAAAACTGTGTACCTTCCTCATCTCAAGCTACTGTTCTATAGAAGAATCTTAGGTCTCGGAGCAATGTTGACTGCAGAGCATGGGAAGCAAATTTCTTGCATTAATAGGTGCCATTTTAAATAGCTACTTTTCAGATGAAAACTGCATTTTACAGTGATGCAAAGAACTGCAAAGCTGAAAAGAGGGATTATAAAACAGAAAGGATACTCTTCAGTTTAAGAAATATTTCTATTGCTCTCCAAGGAGATTTATTTCATCCACCACATAGCACGTGTCAAGAGCTATGCTGATCCTTCACTGGGAGCTAAGTACCCAATAGTTTTTACATTACCATGCACCACAATAGCAATCCTTGACATTGGCTATGTGTCAGACAGAACCTTCACTAATTGTCATCGTCTTTAAGACATAAAAGAAACTCTCTCTTCTTGAATGTTATAACACAAGAAGTGTACATGTTATCTACATACAGCAAATGCAAAAATGCTTTGTACTGTAATAATAATCATTTAGAATATATGGGATAGAAAGTGTACTATTGTTAAACTGTCAGTCAAAATCCTTGTTATACAAGGATAGAACATCACATTCATCTATAACGGCCTTTTCTGTCAGTCAAATCTGTTGTTCTATACAAATCTAGCATCAATTTGATTTTTAAATTGGCAGAGGCTGTAAAACATTATTCTGATGCGATACCAATGTGATGTAAGTTGCTGTTGATATCAGAATACAACACAGGTTCTCTCTCAAATCCAGTTCTCTTTCTGCTTTTAAGCATCTGCATAAGGTAGATGATTTTGCATATATAAGTGCATGAGCAGTCAAATGAAATTTTTCTTTTGTTATATGCCAAATAAATGCTTGGTGATAATCTCTAATTTGATATACACCATAATTTGAAAAGTCTGTATCAGGGCAAGGAAATCATTATTAATATGTAGCCTACAAAACCAAACAAATACTCTTGTTTATACATCACATACCTTCATTCAGAATTGGATTAGTCCCTTTATCCCAGCTATGAGTAATTGTGGTTTATGGAAATTGATGTAAAGAGCACTAATTTCAGGCTGCAGAATGAACTCACAAACCATTCACTCATAAAAGCATGCTGAGTTGGACTCAGCTTCTTGTCCCACTGAATAACTTAAGAAAATCAAAAGGACAGATGAAATTTAAATCTGAGTAGTGAAAAAAAAAATAAAATGAAGTTGACAAAAGATCTGGCCCATTATAGCCTATTCCTTGCACACCTTGATATCTGCAAATTTTGTGATAAGGTTCTTAGTTTTGTACCCGAGTTCAACAAAAGCTAGAGAAAGCATATCAAATCAGTCTCTCTACAGACCACTAGCAAATTTAACCATCCACTGTCTTCCATCTATGAAGTATGCAAACAGAAGTAATAAGATTACCAAAATCATTTTCACATCATACATTTCTTCACTAATTTCATATAGAAATCATTATTATTTTATTATAATTGGTGATTTATTAGCATCCTCATAATTATTTGAGCATCTGCAATGTAGCAGACCTTTTTCACAGGTATAATCAGTGACTTAACATATTTGGCATACACAGCAACTTTATGGAGTACTACCTAATGACTGACAAGATTCTAAAATCCTCAAGAGCTCTGGGGGCATGTTCAAACAAATTGCTACTGAGATTATATCATCACGCTCTTTTCCACTTGGGGCAAGTTCAAACGAATTGCTACTGAGATGGTATCACCAATCTGTTTTCCACTTGCACTCTTTCAGTAACACCTACAAAGTCAAGGCTGCCAATGCCTAAATCATCCCAGTTTTCAGAATGCTAGAACTTACAACTGTTAGTAAAGGCACAGGACTATGAAATAACGACTAAAGTGCAAGCTTGTGCTTTAATTTACCAACCTAGCTGCTGTTTCACAGACCTGAGGTGAACAGCTAGCTACAGTAAACCTCAATATATCAGTTAGAACTAATGTACAGAACTGCTCATCAGTATTTTTCAAAATCAGGCTATAACTCAAACAAATCTCAATGCCTTGCTTTTCTTTTCAGCTTAAACACCTTAACATCCCAGTAAACCATCTAATATTTCTATGACTCAGTTAAATTTGTTATATCTCAAAAAAAAATCTCTTATAAGGTCTATTTCAGTCATGTTAAAACTACAAATACTTAATATGAAAGCAATTTGTAAAGCAATTTCGAGTTTACACATAAAAATTAAAGCTAATTAATGCAATTATTTATCGCAATATTTACTTCGTCAGTATGTCAAAGGAGGGTAAGAAACAGGCAGCTTGCATATTGGTACTGTGTACAGTCTCCCTTATGAGAAAACTGTAATTTACTCAGCACAGTGCACAAAATACATTCAATGGTTCAGCATTATAATATGCCATGTGGGCAATCATATTATGTTAACTGCTTCTGTTTATATGCTTTTTAATTTGAGTAGTTTTTGACCCTATCTCAATTATCATTTTAAGTAATTGAACTGGTATTTGAAATCTGGTCTACAATGAAAATTCACAAATTACAGAATTGTGGAATGGTTGAGGTTGGAATGGAACTCAGGAGATCATCTTATCCAATTCCCCACTCAAAGCAGGTGGTTAAGAACTCTGTCCAGTACTTTCAACTATCTCTAGGGATGGAGATTCCACAGCTCCTCTGGCCAACCTGGTCCACTATTCAATAACCCTTAAAATCTAGAGAGATTAAAATATTCACTCTCAGTCAACCAGTATACTGCCAAAAAATAATATAAGCATAGTTATTCTGTAAAAAAAGAAGACAAAAGAAACCAAACAAGCAAAACACAAACCTAAATCCTTTTGAAGATGTTGCTTATTCTGCTTAGACAAATAAGTCTATAATTAAAAGCAAAAATAGATAATTTTTTTTTCAGTAGAAGCTTCCTTCATGAGAGGGCATGTGCTTGACCATATAAAAATACATAGGACACAATCCCTGTCTCTCAGAGTTTACAATATGTCATTAAAGCAGAATTAAGACAAAGAACCTCATGTACATAAAAACACACTTAAATCTTGGTAATTTAAAGGTATGCAGTTTACCAGGGCTACAGAATAGACCTGTCCCTCCTTTGTATTAATACCTGTGCATATAAAAATGAACCAAGCTAACTAATTGCAATTTTCAACTTAGTTTAACAATATTCTACATAGCCTTAATATAATACTGATAGCTCTTTCCCCTTTAGAATGAAAGAGTAATGGAGTAATAATCACAGATTGCTAAAAAAAAAACCAAAACAAGAAGTTAATGTTTGAAATTCACACGAGGAAGAAATTTCTGATCAAACTGTATCATGTATTTTATATACTGGAGTCACATGTAAGGAAATATACATACAAAGCCATATACAAGATTTTTCACGAGAATTTTAAATTAGAGAGCTAAAGACACTACCATCACAGTCTCAGTGAAAATTTGCTGCTTTCTTTTAAACACCAAGAACTACATAAGGGAAAAATAAAATAATTATTTTTTAAAAGTAACGAAACAAATGGACACAAGATCTTTTCTGTACTTCACCAACATCAAAACTTAATCATGAAATTGAGTTTATAGAATACCTTAATCTACAACATGAAAAACCCCAACCCATTAACAAACCAACTTTAAATGTGGAAGTTACCACATAAAACCTTCTTTCCCTCTAGAGAGTAAATATCAAGGTGCATTATTTCCCTAATTTTGTATCTTCAAAGAAGACTACATAACGGTTTATTTTCAAATGTATGGAAACAGTCACAGAATACCACACAGAATTTTCACAGCTACAGTCAACTTTTTTTTTTTTTTTGACTGATAAAACTGTCTAATCTCTATACAATTTAAATTTGCCTACTGTACAGCCTCTTCAACCAAAAAACATACCAAAGATTTTTCAGTGCCAATGCACTGGGTTATACATCATACACTATAGAACAGAATCAGTCCTCTCAACAGATCAGCATTTCTACAAGGGCTTTTGAAGGCTGTACCAGGTAGGGAACTGTATTCTGTTGGCATAATCATGACAGCACAGGAGGAGGAAATACAGTTGGATGTACCAATCTAAAAATTTCAAAGCATAGAACAGATATTAATTTATGTCTACAACACACAAGCAGGTATTTTACATACCAGGAAATCAAAGAAAGGTGAAGTGCTTTGTCTAAAGGCACTTGGAAGAAATGAGCAACAAAGCCATAATTAAAATTCAACGTCAAGCTTCATTTTAATCTCCCTGAACAAACTGCCTTTTTCAAAGTGCATGATTTGGAACATCAAAAATAAGAATCAACTCACTTCTTATTCTCAATACACGCTTTAATGATAAAACACCACATTCAGCTTCTTCCTCTGTATTGGCATGAGCAATCAAATCATCTTGTTTACGAATTAAATTCACGACATCATTTTAGATTAAAATATATATATATATTAAAGAGGAAGACAAGTCATAGTTGAAATTTAAATTCCACATCTGATTTGGCCTCTACCTTTGTGTACTGGCTCACATAAAAACATATATACATGCCATGTATGTTAGCATACCAACTCATACTAGACTGCTTTAATTAGTTTGCTTTCAATGCAAAGGTGCAGCACCTCAGCAATTATGAGATCGTTAATACAACAGAGCATAAGAGCACCTTCAGAGATCTTGTCTAACCCCTAGGCACACATATAACTCCCATTAAGGCTAATGGGAGTCACATGTGTGCATCCAAGGGAGAAGAGACCCATTAAAACTGATACAACATATCCATTAATCTTCAGGTCACTCTTAAGGTCAAACATTATAAAAATGTTTATGAACAGTACTCACTAGGTATGCACAGTGGATACTTTGGTTTTAGGACAGACCTGTGAGCAGTTAAGGCCATGGAAAATGTCTGCTTTAAAAGCATCATCACGGTTCAAGTAGTGGCACAGAAATTTGAGAGTGCTTTTCTGTAGTCAGAGAGGACATTTTTCTATCATCTCCTGAAAGAATTAGAAGGATAGAAATGACAGGGAAGGTTAGACATGAATGAAAACCTTGGACAAAGGTATGCTCCAGCTTTTCATTTTTCTCCCATCCCCCACTCTTTCTTCATATTTCAGTCCCTTAGTTGCAGTTTTCTGCTCCAACAAGAACACTAACTGCGGTGACTAAATTCCTAATCTGTGCAGTATGCTACAAAGACACTACAAATAAGATTTTGATTATTGAATCACCAGCAAACCACAACAATTCAAGCACCGTTTTCAGGTAAGGAGTGCTGAAAATTTTTCAAAGAGAAAGGTAGCATTAGTTTGGTAGCCATTCCAGTCTGCATACCTGAAACCTCCATTTTCCACCAGTGTAGTTTAAGCAAGCATGCTCTTCTCCAGCTTAGAAAAAAATAAAGGTATCCAGTCCGTAAAACCAATCCGAGCAGCAAACAATTTGCTATCTTCATCCACACTGAGTCCTGGTGGAGAGAGATTTCTCAGCAGCATGGCAGCCAGATGATCTCTGCATGAACAGAACAGAAGGAACAGCAGGAGGTAATGCAAATGTGAGATGAGTACAGAAATAAGGAAAAACTTCAGATATGAACTACCACTATTTGCTTACTTTTTTGTTTTTCAGGAACAGGAGTGAATAAGGAAAGGTGGCTTCATTGAGTTACTCATGAACTGTCCTGAAACTCATCTTCCAGAACTCATGTCAAAACTCATATTCTGCATGTAAAGGCTTGTTCAGCACTCTCTGATTACACTTCCTGTTACAGGGTCTGTAAGTATGCCAAGCACTGACAAATCATCATCACAAGCTTTTGTTCAGGGACCTCATGCAACAGACATAAATGGTCAGCTGCATCTAGCATCAGGCTGAAAGATAGGCAAGAGGCTGGAGGACATCATCTCACCTAGAAAGTACAGCTCCCAGAGGCAGTTACAGCAATATCAGCAACATAATGAACTAGCAGATTGCTTCAGTCTTGAGTTGCAGGTTCTCTATTTTCTTTCTCTGGTGTGCCCATGTACCTTCACAAAGTTTTTAAATGCTGAGAAAGCTTTTTACAGTGCCCAAGGATATAGCTTTTATATAGCTGATATAGCTTTTTACAGTGCACTTTTTACAGTGCACAAGGAAGTGTTTATTTTTATTTCTACTTCAAATATGCAATAATAAATGGAAAATAAATTCCACAATTAAATTAACTGTCAGCTGAAATAAATGACTCCATGGTTCTCTTTCAAAAACAAATAAAAAATCGCCCCAAAAACCTTGATGTATATGGTAGACTATCTAAACATTTTGCGGTCATAAGCTTTCCACTACAATGTCTTTCTGTGAAACAAAAGAGCTCTTTTAGCTCAAAAGATAAAGTTACCTCATCTTGCTTAAAATGCAATTTCCATATAAAAAGATCTCTAGTTCCTATTTTGCGTAATAAACGATGTGAATTAGCCTTATTCACTTCAAATGTTCTTCTAAAAGAGGAATTACTCATTGTACAGTTAGGCCTCTGCTTTGAAAATACTACTGTGAAAAATAACGTGAATACTTAACAAAACTGTTCTCTCAAGATCATAACACAAAGAACTGTACTCTGTTTTGTAATGCCCCAAGAAGCCCAATACTATCTAATTTCTTGGCTGCTGAGTTAGCAAAAAATGGTATAAAATCCACTGATTTCCTGATGCCCTTTCCCTTTAACACTGAACACCTCAGTGACGTATCTGAAGAACTGGGACCCTTAACATCACCTTTGAAGCTGTACTCATGAATACACAAAACCTAAATAGAATTGCTCTTTGGAAATAAATAAATCTATCATTATTGGGGTATATTTCTACAATTATGCTTAGTAAGGAATGTAGATTTCTCTCACCTGTTCATACAGTCATATTTCAGAGTTCCCTTTAGTTTGCTTTCTAGAATTGTAATCAACTGAGTTGCGAATGCAACTTTCCACAGATAAGCATATAAGGTCACCTAATACCTTCTGAGCAACCTAACCCACTTTAGGACCCACAAGGGCGAACATGGCTGCTACTAATGCCAGAAAACAACTTATCAACCACTCATCAAGCAGCACTGGTGCAGAGCAGCTGGAGGAAAAACACCTGCCTGCAGTGCTTAAGTCTGTTACATTTCCCCCACGAGCTGCCCAGCTCCTCCTCTCCCCGCCCCGTGAATCCCGTCCGTACATGCTACCTACGTAAGCCCCTCGCCACACACGGGCCGCGGCTGCACCCCAGGCTGCTCTCAACTCCAAGGTGCTCGGCCTCGCTGCCCCCGCACCGCCCTCAGTGACCACTCCACTCCGAGCCAGGAGCCCCGCCACTGCCATACGGGCCGCTGCTGGCATTAGCTGAACCACTGCACTTCCACCGGGATGCTTAATGGTTCATATGTGCCTCACATACACTCATTGCCTAGCAGTCCCCTCTCAGCCCAGGGCCCCACACTCAGCCCCGAAACCGCCCACCCTCCTTCATCTCCTATTGGCTCCTCAGCCGCACCCTGAGCCACTGATTTGCTCCAAGGCCTGTCAGTCAAAACTCCCAGTGGTTCACTCTGGCACGGATACTGTCCCAGGAGGTCTTCTAGCGCGTCATCTCGATCTCCCGGAGTACTTCCTGTATAAGCCGCTCTAGGCCGATACCTGCAGTATCTATTGCCTGTGCCAACGCCGCTCTAGGCAGCAGGAGTCGGCTCTATGACCCGGCGGGGCCTGCCGGTGCGACGGTACCCGCGGACCGGCAGCCGAGCGGTGGAGGGGAGAGGCTCCGCCCGCCTAGGCCATCGCTAGACAGCTTGAGGCAAAGCCCATCCAGCCCGTACCCCTCCGGAGTCCCGGCGGAGGTACAGGTCAGTCAGGGTGCGGGGCGGGCCGCGGCCAGCCGGGCCGCGGCGGGCGGCGCTGCCCGCAGTGCGGGAGCTGCTGCCGGAGCTCTGGCTCTCGGCACAACCCGGCCTAGCAGCTCCCGCGGCCCAACCGGCTCGCCTCGGCTGGCCGGGACGCGGCGGTGGGCCTGCGGGGGCGGCCTCTGGGTCAGTCCCGGGCGCCGCTCCGCGCCCTGTGTATAAAAGCACTTGAGTTTCTTTTCACGCTGGCTCAGTTTCCCGAGTCCCGCTGACGTTCAGCCTCCTGTTGCGTCCGTCAGTGTGCATAGAGACAGCAAGGCTTCTGTCTAGGCCTAAAGTAAGAAAGGATGCAACCTGGGAATATGCATTGTAGAAAACAGGGCCTAATATTCTGGCAGAAGTATATGTTCATTTAAATCGTTAATGTGATGTCAGTTGGGCGAACCACTTCTAGATCTCTACAAGTCTTTCCTGTGAGTGCCTGCAATAGGTGACATAACTTCTATAAGTACTGCTCGATGAAGGATACAGAGGTTCCTTTCCACTTCCTGTTAATACAGGTTTATGCAGCCTATAAGTAACAAAATGTTAGTTTGTGACAAAATTTACATGGATTTACTTTGAACAGTCAACATGGTTTGGCAGAGGGATGAGTTCCACTTAATGATATAGTCTATACTGAAAGCCATAGGACTGTATATTACTTTAAATCCCTAATTTTTTTTTTTTGTGACTTCTTATCTGTCAGTGGGAAGGAAGTGTTCATCGAGGTCACAGTTTGTAGTAAAATCTGATTCCACAGTATTTAGCCATTTCTTTGACTTTATTTGATGTTAATGAATTATTTTCTGACTACTTGGAGACATTATTAATATGCAGTTCAGCAAGATGCTGACAGTGTTCACTTTAAAACTACTATTTTTAGCCTTAATTATGATCTGTCTTCTAAATTTTTTAAAGTTTTCTTCTTAATACTTCGGTTTCCTCTCATTAGTGGTTTGTTTTTCACTTTCTGGGGATGTCCACTCTCGCTAGTTTACCTAATTAAGTGATTAGTAGAAAAACAGCTTAAATTGTAATGCTGAGACATGAATTAGAATAACAAATAAACTATTAAGGGAAGTAACAGTTCGCACCTCAGAATTATTTTGTTTGAGCTTGTTCATACTGTATGAAGTTACCTGTATCTGTTACCTGATAGATATTCTTCTAGTTCCATATCAGGTGTGTGAAATGGTCTTTAAAAAGTGGGTTTTTTATTGGGATGCTTGTTGGGTTTTTTTGTTGGGTTGATAGAAATGGAATGGTTCAGTAAGACACATAATGTCAAGAGTATTGGAGGAACACATACTTTAATTATTCTGGAATTTGCTATGGAAACAGGTGATCATGACAGTATGTGTTATCTACTGTGGTGGCTAGTGCTGTAGCAGTGGTTGCTAATAAGTTTTATTAGCAACCACTAATTTTATTTATTTTTATATATTTTTATATTTTTATTTATTTTTATATATTTTANAAAAATTGTCAGAAGCT
Source organism: Heliornis fulica (assembly GCA_013399135.1). Lineage (NCBI taxonomy): Eukaryota > Metazoa > Chordata > Aves > Gruiformes > Heliornithidae > Heliornis > Heliornis fulica. Next base: position 152,003 of record VXBZ01010657.1, read on the forward strand.
TGTTTTTTGCCTGTGCAGACACGTTCTTCAGAAAGCAGCATCTTTTTTTTTATTTAAAAATATTTTAATATCTTACGCATTTGCACTTTAATTACCATGTTGCTTATAGTGTTCTTTGTATTGGTAAGTAGTTGATAATAGTCAGTGAGCTGAGAATTGGAATTTATTTACTGTGAAGGTTCTGCAAGTATCTTATACTTACATTCCCCTTCTTGCCTACCATTTTGGATTGTATTTGGGGAGGACTAAAAAGATGGGGTCTTTGGGTCTTTTTTGTGTCTTTTTCTTTTTGGGGTACGGAGGTGGTATCCAGTTCGTGTCTGTGGATAACTAAACCTTAATGTAGGTACGTGTAATGTCTGGTTTGTGCAAGGAGGATGTTTAGATTTTGGGAGGAATTTTTTTTCTTTATTTGAAAGCTCCATGTGTTTAACTCCTATTAGGTTCTTATATTGCTGCTCTGCCCTGAGACTGTGGTATCAATTCTTTTAATAGAGAAGGCAGTGAGTCACAGAAAGGTTTTTATACTTAGTGTGATTCAGGACATATAGGAAGCAAACGTTCTTTTGATGGACTACATTAAACTCCACTAAAACTTACAAACAGATATTGATAGTATCTAAAGTCTTTGTTAGATGCTTCATAGAATAGAATGGGAAAGGTAATTTCAGTACTCTGATAGTTTTTGACACTATACACTATTCTGAGGACCTCTATGTGCTTTGACATCAGATGCTGTGGTGCAAGTCAAGAAAGACATTTGATCTCCTGTGTTTAATTTTTTATTGCCTTTTAAGGTAACATTTCTGAAAAATGCTAAGGACTTATGCTACCCAGAGAATGTTTGGGAAGGAAGGAAGAAAGTAAGCTTATGGCTATTTGCTATCAATGCCAACAGATTTACAGTAGACTGAATGACTCTTCAATATGTAAATAATAAAGGTATAGGGAGTGATGTCTAAATGCAATATTTACATATATCTGGATGTAGTAAAGAAGCACATATTTTTTTATTTATTTTTTGAAAACACCATGTATTCAAAATGGGAGAGAGTGGAAATGTCTTATTGAATATATGAAAGCAATTTTGAAGCTGAGGTTCAGAGAGAGAAGGGAGAAAGGAAGGGATTAATATGTGTATGAAGGAAAACTAGTAGCAAATAAAACAGACAAATCAGTCAACAATTTTAGGCTTTTAGATAAATACCTTATTACCTATGTACTTCTATATTGTTTATAAAAGCCTACTTGCTATAAAAAATAGAAAATCCCAGAGCACTGTTGCACTTTCAATTTCTATGCTTATTTAATAAGAACAGGAACAACAAGAGCTAGGAAAAGACCCATTTGTACAGCAAATGCTCACTGATAAGTTTTAGGCATAAATACGACACCACCAAATTAGCATAGTGTGCTCTAATAATAGTAATTTGAAAAAAAAACCCCACAAAACAATAGGAAAACATGGATATGTTTTTAGTTGAAAAACAGCAATGTATTTAATAAGAAATTTTCTTCATATATTATCAGTAAGGTCTTTCTGAATTAACGTCAATCTAACTGAAGAACTAGATGTGTTATATTACATTATTTTTAATATTTGACTTCTAAAAAAATAGATATTTAATCGTTTGGGGCTGAAGACATTTTTTGCAGACACCCTAGATAATATTTTTAAATTAAGTAGTTGAAGATTTGTTCCAGTTTTGCTCATGTCTCCTTTAAGCTTTATGGTCCCTGGTACAATCTCTTTCTCCTTCAGCTGGTTACTGTTAGAAGTGCCTGCTTTCTCTGAAAGCCTGATGTGAGTATTAGAAAGCAAGATCATGGTCCTGAACTTTAAGAGAGCAGGCTCTGGCTGAATCAAGTGTCTGCTTGGATGAGTGCCATGGGATAAGGCCTTGGAGGGGGTGTAGGAAGCTGGTTGATACTCAAGGTTCACTTCCTATGTGCACAAGAGTGGTCCATCCCAACAAGTTGGAAGTCAGGTAAAAATGCCAGCATGAAAACTCAGAAAGCAGGGCCTGAACATAATGAAGCACTTTTTTCACGGTGTGGGTGACTCACCATGTCAGGCACAGGTTGCTGAGAGAGACTGGAGTCTCCTTCTTTGGAGATACTCAAGATCTCTCTGGACGTGGTCCTGGGCAACTGGCTTCAGATGGCCACGCTTCCTAAACTGTAATAAACACACTGATCCCTTCTCACTTACCATTGTTGCCACATTAAAAACAATTAGTAAGGGGGTACCAAGAAACTCTTGAAGAAAAAGTGTTTGGGGGGAGTTTTCTTCTGAACATGAGCTGACAGTGTGCTCTACCAGCTTGGGCAGCCAACCGGGCTGCATCAAGAACAATGTGGCCATCTTCTCTTGTGAGACCCCACCTGAAGTACTGTATCCAGCTTTGGGGTCCCCAGTACAGGAAAGACATGGAGCTGTTGGAACAAGTCAAGAAGGCCATGAAGATGGTCAGAGGGCTGGAGCACCTCTCCTGTGAAGACAGGCTTGAGAGAGTTGGGCTTGTTCAGCTCTGGGAAGACCTAGTTGTAGCCTATCAATACTTTAAAAGGGAAAGTGGAAGAGTTCAACAGGGAATGTAGTGATAGGATAAGGGGTAATGGCTTCAAACTGGTTGAGAATTGTTTTACATTAGATGTTAGGAAGAAATTCTTTACTATGGGGTTGGTGAGGCGCTGGCAGAGGTTGCCCAGATAGTTTGTAGAAGCCCCATCCTGGAAATGTTTAAAACCCAGTTAGATGGCACTTTGAGGAACCTGGTCTAGCGGTGGGTGTCCCTGCATGTAGCAGAGGGTTGGAACTACATGATCTTTGAGGCCCCTTCCAACTCAAACCATTCTGTGATTCTGTGGTGCTTGTTTCCCTTCCCCCACCCACCTCCCAATAACCTTTTCTCAAGGATGCTGTTTACTTGAGAATGACTACAAAAAAAGTGCAGCCTTTTGACTGCAAGCTTTGAGAGGTGTATTTTTCTTTAAACTACAAAGTCCATATTATAAATTTTGTAAATCTTGTCTGTTCATCCTTCACAAGTATGCTTAATTCTGTAGAAAGATACTAGCCTTGTACATATGCCTAGTGTGTACTAAACTGAAGAAATACCATAGATCTTTATCATATTTTGTATTTGCACTTGTATGTAATGCATACAGTTAGAGGATGATAATTTCAGTTAAAGTCAGTTTTTCACTAGAACTCAGAACTTCCTCCTATCACTGCAAGAGAGGGCCTGTGGAGGTTTTTGGCCTTTAGAAGTTCTAAAGGCCTCCTGAAGCATGAATTTTAGGAGTGAATCACTCCTAAAATTTGTTGTATTTATATTTATATCAGTACCCACCCGGGGAACAACCACTCTGAAAAAGCAGGGGCAGAGACAGCATATCTCCACTATCTCTGTTTTTGCTACTAGTGGCAGTGGGATTGGTGGGGGTGGGGAGAGGAAATAATCCAAACTTAAAGTCTAAGAAAACTTGAAAAATAAATTCAAAAATAATATTTTTCAAAAATATTATTATTAATTCTATGGGCAGAGGAGCTGACAGGGATATCATAGGAGGAGGCTGGCAGGGAGAAAAGAATTTTTCCTGGAAAGCAAATTAATATGGGGCCATGACACTGTGGGGCATAACTAAATCATGAAGGGGAATTCATGCTGGAATTGCAGAGGGATTGTAGAAGCTGTCACAGTGTACAGCTCAGGCTGCCTAGCAAGGAAATTATTATCCACCTTCTAAACTGTTACTTGTAATAAGTGTGTGCAGCCATACCAGTGGATTCAAAAATGCTAATGAAGTTATAGGATTGAAAAGAGTGTGGTGAAAGCATATCGGTCTACCCTCATGTGCTTAAAGTTACCATAATTACCAAGTAATAAAACTGTCAAGATTTGGGGACACTGAGCACATCTAGTTTTCCCAGCATCCCTGTTAGTCACTGTGTATGCCAAACATTTCAAAGTACAATCATATCAAAAAGGTAAGAGTGAGGAGGAATCGTGTAGTGTTACTTATTTAAATGGAGTAGCGTCTCACCTGCAAGTCTGCATGAGTCCTACAGCAGACTTACACAAAGAATTATACTTCTTTTCATTTTGGAAAAAAAAATCATTATTTGTATTTATAGTGCTGTGGTGTTATTCTTGCACATTCAGCATGTTGGTGTTGAAGACCGTAAGAACATTTTTTTCTAGTTAAAGCAAGACTTGGGTTTCTGTCTTGCTATTGACTGTTGGTGGATGTATGAATATGATGCTGAGATTCAAAGGCAGACAGTGTCATGGCTACCTATTTTACCTGGATCTGATGCTGCTTTTACTGGTGCTGCACATCTTACTTGTTGCTGTGCTAACCTGTTTGTGTCCTAAATCTGTAGAAGAATAAATTTCAACAGGTTTGTTTTCTGCCAGTTGAACATACAAGATCAGTTCAGTAGAGGGTCAAATGAGCATTGGCACTAGTGTGTAAGAAAAGGTGGCAAGACACAGTTGAAGGAAGATGGGAGGGAGCAACTGTAGCTGTCAGAAATTACATCAGCTTATGTTTCTGTAGAACCCAAGCTTAAAAAACAAGACACGCATGTTAGGTAAGGTACTGTTCCTTATCCTTCCACCAGTTGAGAGATCATAATTATAATTAGATCCAATTATTCATAAATTATGCTATATAATAGAAGCCCAAAACTTAAAACTGACAGTGAGCAGGCTTGTCTTTATGTTGATGCGGAGCTTTCTCAGCTTTGAGATACCAAAATATATACAGCCTATAAGAACGTTGGTTTTTACATACAGTTCTCCTTTTGGTACAGATGTGGACAGAGGTTAATTATGAGTTAGGTAGAATCTGGCCTAAATGTACAGCTTTCTCATCTAATAAATATTTCTAATAAGAGGTTAAAGCATGTTATGTTCCTGCAGTGCAGTACTTGATTCAGCATTGTTACACTTGCGAATCGCTGAATATTCATGACTGTGCAGTTGGTATGCATATGTATGTAAAAAGGAAGAAAATTGGAATAAAATCTGGGCAATTACAGTGTTCCACAGATGATGAGTCTAAGGTGTTTAATGCAAAATTTCAGGGTTTGTCATCTGTGGTAAATTGTATCTGATTATATAGAACAGACATTGCTTCTGAATTCCTTCTCAATCTTAATCCTGGCATCTCCATATCTATGTAGTGATCTGTTCATACAGATCAGGCAGGTAGGAACAGAACAGAAGCAGAGAGCTGTCAAATGGGAATTTAGTGACTTTTTTTAGGTGGTTTCGAATGGAAGAAAAGTAAGGAAGGGCAGAGAAAAGATGCATAAAGTTGGAATTAAGGGTGTCAGGAGACCTGAGTGGATGAGTAGGGAGCTCATGCGTAAACTCCAAGGGAAGCAGAAGGTAAATGAATTGTGGAAAAAGGGTCTGACCACTTGGGAGAAGTATAGGAATGTTTTCAGGGCCTGCAGGGATGTGATGAGGAAGGCTAAAGCCCACCTGAAAATGAAGTTGGCAAAAATTATAAAGGATAATAAGAAGGGGTTTTTAAGTATGTGAACAGCAAGAGGAAGACTATGGAAAATGTGGGTCCCCTGATGAACAAGGAGGGTGTCCTGGTAATGAGGGATGCTGAGAGTGTGGAGATAGTGAATGCCTTCTTTTCTTCAGTCTTCACTTCAGAGACTATCTCTCAAGTCTTCTGGACCCTGGAAGGAAGAAAGATTGTTTTGAATATGGAGAACCACCACAATATAAACTCTCAAACTATTCCAACCAACCCTCCACCATTTTTGGTTTAGCAACAGTAGATATAAGGCAGGTCTCCATATCATTCCCATTACCAAAGAGAGTCAGTATTGCATATTGGGCATATATTTTGGCTCGTCATCTTAGTGTTAAAGGGATTTTTTTGAGCCACATTATTTAAAATCTCCAAGTTAAGATGCAGGTTGGTTGTTGGTTTTTTTTTCTTTTTTGATCCTTTGGGTCCTTTTATCACTGATACAATTAAAAGGAACCATAATTAGATTTCTTTTAGTACAGCCAAGATTGGGAATTTACAAGTACACATCGCTTTAGAGATGAGTTTGCAATTTGGCATACTAAGGACAAAATAAAAAAAATAAAAATGGATATGGAGTGAAGAGGAATACTGTTTGAACATATAACTTGTTATATGCTTATCTTCTGTTTATTCTAATAAATGGAAATGAGGTCCATACCCAAAAAGCTAGTAGAATTCTATGACCTCTATGGTATAGTGAATACAAATGTACTTTGGGCTTTTGTAGCCTTAAATTTAACATAAGAAATTTTAGAAGGTAGTATCTTAAGTGTTAGCTATGCAGTAATTAGTGTATTGGATCTTGTTTGCATCTAGTAGTCTGTCTTTTAAGAGTGATGAGAGATCAAAATTTTTCCGAAGTCAGTGTGAGCTCTTAGCATTCAGAATATCTTTAACGGTTGCCAGTAATAGTCTTGGTTGCTAGCATTCATCGAGAGAATGTATTACATTGACACGGGATTTTCAGTTTCCATCAACTGCTGACAGAAATGAGTGATGTACAGCTTCTAAGAGTGCAGCACTTTCCTACTGCTCTTCATTACTGTTGTATCAATTCTGGTTCTTCTGAGCTGGTTTTGATTTTGTAACTTGAAGCCCTAATATTTTGACTCTGGCAGGTAGTTTATGGAAGATAAATCAATGAGCTATCGTTAGGTTTTCTTGCTGTCTTCAGGCATGCAGCAGTGGCTAATCTCTTGTATCACATTTATAAAATCTAAGTTTACTGAGTTAAAGTTGGAAAAGCAACCTGTGATTTGAATGTATCTTTTTCCTGTATTTAGGTTTATGGACATAAAATGTAACTGTAGATTCAAGGATTCTGGGATTTGTTACTAGTTACTTAATCTCCTTAGTGAAAATCTTATTTCATCTGTGGGACTGACTCGTTACATGATCAGTCAATGTTTTCCTTTCTCTATTTTGAAAAATAATCCTGCCTCTCTGGAGTAGAAGAAATAAAAATATTTTCTGGCAATGCAGTTACTGTTTTTCAGTTGCTGTTAGTAGTTATTCCAAATGGTTAAAGAATCAGTTTATGTTCTTTACAAAATGATAGGTATTTAGCTGAAGTATATAGAAATCCAGACAGTAATATAAAATCAATCCCTTGTAAGGTTATTTGAGGTAATGATATAGTGATAAGTTAATTTCACAGTGATTAAGAGGCAGTGCAGTTGGGGCTCCCAATTAGACTTTGAACTAAGGATATTTCTCTGTACTTGATGAGCAAGAAAAATATAAGAATTAATGGTAAAACATGAGTTTTTGAGCAGCTGGGGTCCAGGTTCTGTGTCTTATTATGAGAGATGATATGAGGGAAGATTTTGAAATTAACTGGGCACATATAATTTGATTTCTCATGTTTTAGTGATTTCAAATTGACATCTGAAATATCCTCTGCTATTGAGAGTAACTTAAAGGAGCAGTTAAATGGAATTTTTGAAAACCCAACACAAAACCAATGGAAAGAATCCACCTCATTTAACAAAAAAAAAAAAACAAACCCCCAAACAAACCCAGTTTTCTTGTGGTGGGTGGAAAGATAGTTATCATTGCTAGATGTTGATAGTCTTTGTGAACAGAAAAGGAGGGATAGTAGACTGAGGATATGGCTTGTTTTTTTTCTCACCCCCACTCCTCCACCCACAGCCAGTATGGCAATGTCAAATGCACCATAGCTCTTGAAGAGAAGAGGAACTGTGTGTTAGTTTCACCAGAGTATGAGTCAACCCATAAACTGATCCCTCTGCTTGAGCCATAGATCTGAATGCGCAGACTTGGGCAGAATCTAGTCTGTTGAAAAGACTAAAAAAATCTGTTGTCATTAATGTATATCCTCTTGTTTCTTTGTGCTAAGACATTTTGTAATAGTAAGCTAAAATAATAATAATGAATGTTAAAGAGATTTTATATATTGGGAATTCTGGAGTGGCCTGGAAATCAAAAGTCGACCTGGTAAAAATAATGCAGCATGGTTAGGGATGAATATAAAGAACAAGCATAGGAATGTGTGCGTAAAATCAGTGACTAATGAATCAAATAAATTTCAATTTAGAAACCACAAGAAAAGAATCAGTTAAAGGGTCCAAAAATCTAAGTAAGAAGAGGCACAAAGGGATAGGTCCGTTACCTAGGTCTTTTATTTAAAAAGAAAGAAGTAACAGAATTTCAAAGACTGATTCTTTACTTCATACTTTGTAAAAGAGATATATTGTGACCTGCTACTTTATAAAATTAATCTTAGACAGGAAATAAGAGTGGAACCAAAGCACAGAAAGAATAGCCTAAGGAATCTTAATATATATGTGTTCAAGTGGCAAATCCTAATAAAATTCATCCTAGAATGATTGAGGAATTAGACACTACTTATTTATTTATTTAATGTCCCAGAGGGTGCAAATAGCCTACAAAATGAGTTTGTGCATTAGGGAAGATGTTGTGCGTCTTGTGGTTTGGGGATTTTATTGTTGGTTGTTTGTTTTTTAAAGGGAATTGTCAAAGCTCTCAGTTTTAATTTCAAATACAGATTCAGGAGTAAATAATAATTAATTTATATCTAAAAATAGGTGGAAGAGAGATTTTTAAAACAGCCAGTATAGTTTGACATGCCCTGTTTGTAAGAAAACTTGGTCCATTTCTCCTCTTAGAAAGGATGATGAGCTTAGGAAGAGGAAAAATTCTAAGTACAATACAGCTTGATTTTTTTAATAAAGACTTTTCCTTATGTAAGCAAGCTAAGGAAGCATAATATCGACACAATCTCCATTAGATGCTGATATTATCAGCATCAAGTTGGAAAAATTGCCCTTACAGAGTAATTACAATAGTACCCTCTCAAGATGAAAAGGCATTAATGAGTTGGACGATGGAAGAAACCACAGTCAAGTAAGTGATGATAGTGAACTGAAGAGGGGTTGAAAGTTTGGTGAGGTTTTTCTTTGTTTTGAACATGAGATATGAATTTTTGTATCATACCAAGCATGTTATAGGAAAGAAGATGTCTGGCTTGGAAGATCTATATGAGTGTGTCCCCTCTTTTGCTTTTGAGTAGAAGTAGACAAACTAGAAGTTCTTCCTTGTTATTGTTAATGTTTTCTCACGTGAAATGAAAACCATCTTTGTAACAAAGATGCTTGAGATTAAATATGAGAAAAAGATTATATGTAATCATTACAGTGTTAAAACACTGGAACAGACTACTTAGAAAAAGCTTCAAATCAGCTTTCTTAGTAGTTAAACATCTGTTAGAATATTCTTGAGTCTTCATTCATGCCGAGTTAGGATTAGGTAGTCTCTTGTGGTCCATCCCATCTGTGTATGTGCAGTACTCAGACTACATGTTTTGGCTGCACAGAAGAGATTGTATAAAATATTTAAATCATGAGCTCCATGAAGTGAATGTGGATGTGCCACTTCTTGCATCCTAAATGAAATTTTAAGTTAGAGCAGTAGGGAACAAACTAATTTTTTTTCTTTTTTTCCTCTTAATAAAATATATTATCATTTGGCTTCCCAAAAAGTGTTCTGACAAATCATATAGATATTTTAAAGCTTATGCATATGAAATATACCTGTCTGTCTTTTAACAGTTATGCTAGAAAAGCAGGGAATGTGGTTGCAGTAGCACTGAGACAGGAAAAGCCGCTTGATTATTCCCCCACAGTGGAATAGCCATGTGGAAAAAAATGGCACCCTAGAGGTTACTTGGATTTGTATATTTCTGCAGGCAAAGTTTACAGACCTGTAAATTTAAATGTAGAATTTTTCTGTGCAGACTGCATTGACAAATATGCCTGATGGTAATACATCTTATACTGATAGTCCCAGAACAGGTCAATAATAATGCTTATATTGATAGCAGCAATGCAGGAGATGTTACTTGGCACTATAGCTAAAATCCATGTTATCCCCTTAATCATAATTACATTAATATTGGCAGACTGTTGACAATACTCACATTACTATTGATAGATTTCTGTCAATAACATGTTTCCAAATAAAATATATTCATTCATAATTTGCACAATGCTCAATAACAGCACTAACATACACAAGAAGAAATTCCTCTTTCCTTGGTGATATAGAATAATCTTTTTTTTTTGGTTGCACAGTGTACTGCACAAGTGGGATTGTTCATTTTTTTTAGTTTAAAAAACCAAAACAGACAAGCTATAGATTATTTAGGAAAAAAAAATGTTCTGTGGGTATTTATTTTTTTCAGGGAGGCATTTTTTAACTTTTTTTTTTCTTTCTATGCAATATCTGTGACAATACCTTTCAAGTAGTCTTTAGTGTTTTGTCTTAAACTGTACTTCTGTAACAAGTTAATTGCACATAGAGTTTAATATTTTCACATGATTATTGACTGTTCAATTCTGATCAAATGAGCTAAGCCTCATGGCATCCCTATATGAGCACTGATATTTTTGTCTACAATTCTGAGTTCTTTAAAAAAATAGAATAAAAGTAAGTACATCACAAATGGGATTTAATGCAGAAAAAATGGAGGGAAAACAATGTTTTCTTTATACTCTGTATAGCTCAGCAGAATGTGGAATGCAAAAATAATCTTAAAAAGTAAAAGTTAAATGTCCTGAGACTTGCAGGCTGTGGTTGCTATCTAGTTTCAATCATTTATTCCAACTCTAGGACCACTTTTTGTGAAAATGACACAAACTCAAAAGTCTAACAAATGTGGAAATAATTATGTACAGAGGAAGTAATTTTAAAAGGGAAAACTTTATTGTCACTTATTTCTTCTTTTTTATAACTGGAAAAAGCAGACACCATGTGTGTACGTATCTATATAATACCAATTCCTTGCTATAGCAAAATAGAGATTAGAATTGAGACATCTCTCAAAGAAACAGTTGCTGTTTCCCAGATCAATAGGATATTTACGGACATTTTTCATAGGAAAATACAGATTTCAAGCTTTTAATGTTTGCCTGTGGAATGTACTTACCTACCCTGTAAGTGCAGTAAAACCTTTAATCAGTTCAGAAGTAAGCACAGTGTGTAGCAGAACACTTCAGCCTGTATATAACATACACACACCAAAATGTGCTTAAGCATTAAATTCAAAGCTATTTGGATATAATCTTCAAGTAACTTGCAGGATCCAGTTAACAGCCATGGCCTACAGCAAGTTTTCAGTGATCTTGGCAACAAAGAAGTTCAGGACAATCCCCAGTTCTGTTGCCTAAATTGAGAATATTTACCAAATTGTTCATCAAAAAGATGATGTCATAGGAATATTATAAGCATAATTTAAAGGATTTAAAAGGAGCATGTTTTTATTATTAGTTGCTTATGTTTTCATCTGATATTCTTCCTTTTCCATATAGTTTGTGTAAAAGTTACTTCAAAGTTGAATCATCCACTAGTTGGCAGTTCGGGAAGAGGTGTAATGTGTTTTACAGTTAAAGAGTATATGCGGTGTTGATTCTGATTTTTTTTTTTTTTTTTTTCAAGAAGGACACTTGTTGGATTTTGCAAAATTTTGAAGGTTAGCAAGGAGTGGTTGGACCTGTTGGTTCAAAATTGCATACAAAGTTCAAACCCACCATGAAGGTTCACTGAAGGTTGTTTCCTCCAAATAAAGTTCCATAAAGGGTCATGGATGTGAAGGAAGAAAAAAAAAAAAATATTGTCACAAATCAATTAGATCTACAATAAGGCATGCACAAATTTTTGGGAAGGTATGTATCCAACTTCGGGGAAAATTTTTCACCATTTAATACATCCCCCTGTGAAAATTTGGGATAAATCCAAGAATATCTAGTATAGGTAGGTTATTTCCATCCACAAACTGCATGTCCCAGAATGGTTTCAGTATGAAAAGACCCTCAAGATGAGTTCATCCATCTGTCCAGCTCCACTAGGTCCAATGCTAGACCATTTCATCAAGCGCTTGGTGTAAGAGCCGTGATCTCTTCCCTCACCAGCCCCCCTTTACACTGAGCTTGGCATCATTGGTGTGAAATACCCCCTTGGTTAGTTTGGCTAACGGTGTATTATCAGTGTTGTTATCCTTAATCCCAAACACAACACTACACCAGCTACTAGAAAGAGAATTATGCCAGCCAAACCCAAAACAACTTGGGGGATGGAATAGGGGCAGAATCCACACAGATTTAGGCCACCTTATTTATGTGAAACCTACAATGGCAACAACTTACAGCACCTGGGATAGTGGAATACAGCAGGAAAAGACAGTTGAACGGATGTTGGAAAACAGTCTGTAGTTGATGTCATATTTCTAGTTAACTTTGTATTATATATTCCATACAGACGTGACTAATTATAGGTGTAGAAAATGGTGGCAATGATACAAATAAAGGGTTTTTTTCTGTGTTTTAAAATTTTCGGTGCTCTCTGTTTCAGCAAACAGTTACTGGTTTGAAGGAAATTTTTTTTAGTACTCTTGGCATCATAGCAACCATTCCTATATAGAAACCTATACAATTTTATTATTACTATTATTCAGAAAAGTCTTCGTGTTAGAGCAGGTTTTCCTCAGAAAGAAGCATTTGAAGTACCTTCTACACATTCTCCAGAAGGCTGTTGACCCATGCTTGTCTGTTATGCAAAGTATCTGATTTGGAAAGTGAAATAAATATGTTGCATACCATGTGAAATACATCACTTGCAAGTCAATTCATTACTTCTACGTGACTAAAAAGAACAAAAAATCAGTTTCATGACAGTTCTGCATTGCTGAAGTATTATCCGTGTTTTGATCTTGAAATTTATTACATTTATTTTCATAGTTACAGAATCACAGATACAATAACATTTAAACCAAACAAGTCTTAAAAATGTTTTTATTTTTCTCTGTAGTACTTGAGCAAGAAGAGCATAACGTTTGCTGGAAGTTGCTAGTATACATTAATCATCTTGCCAGGAAATTTGTTATATGACACGTAGGACAATCCCACACCTGTCAGAAGACTCTAGAAAGTACATGCAGGCTTCAGTGATGTGCTGTATGATAATTTATGTCTGAATGCTGAATATTTCTTTAGTCTCATATGATTCTTTTCTAAGCTAAATAAACCATTATGATTTTATTTAGCAAGTTTTAGCATTTTTACCTTAATTTTCATCTGTATCCTTCTATGTAATCGTTAATCCTGTCAGTACTTGCAGGATTTTACTTTCAGCTGCAGCTACTGAAGTATTCATGTAGCAGTATTGTCTATCCACTCCTGTCATCTCTTCTAGACTTTGGTTAGTATGTTCATTTTCCCTATTTCATCATTAAACACCATGTAGTTCTACAGCTCTTGTTTCTGATCTGTGTGAAGGTCCAACTGAGTGCTCGTTATGCCCAGTAATTTCTTTTTAATTTATTTATACAGTGAAATATTAAACCTCTAGGGTTTACTAAATATCTGGAAGGTGTTACACAATTCTCCGTAACCAAATGCAAGTGGTACTGTTTGTGAGAAATAGTCCCCTATAACTATTTTTAGATGCAATTTTATACTGTTCATTTAAGGCTTGTAGCATATTAATACAGCATTCTGGAGAAGCTTTTTTTGTTATTTCTTGTTTACTGCTGGCATATTACACCTTTGTTAACTTTAATAAGAATAAAAATACAAAATGCTCCATTATATTGAAACATGTCTGTGTTTATTCCTAGAAAGTATTTTTGTGAAGAAATGGCCTCCAGCACTGGAAATGAAAAGAGTGTGAATCCTGTGCTCAGAATAAGTCAGCTTGATGCTCTTGAACTAAACAAAGCCCTGGAACAACTAGTGTGGTCACAGTTTACCAGCTGTTTTCATGGATTTAAACCAGGGATATTGGCTCACTTTGAACCAGAAGTAAAAGCATTTTTATGGCTTATATTATGGAGATTCACTGTCTACTCCAAGAATGCAACTGTGGGACAAGCTATTCTGAATATTCAATACAAAAATAACTTATCTTTGACAGAGAAATACCAACCTCTGAGCAAACAGCAAAAGTTATGGTATCTTATTCTCACTGTTGGTGGGAGATGGTTTGAAGAAAGATGTTATGATTTATTTAGCAATCGTCAACTGCAATCTTTCTGCAAAATTAAGAATTATATTAACTTTGGAGCTGGTCTTCTTAAACTTTGTGGACTTGTAAATTTTCTGATTTTTCTTCAGAAGGGAACATTTGCAACACTTACAGAACGAATTCTAGGAATTAGGTCAGTTTTTTGTAAGCGTCAAACTGTTCGTCAGGTAGGATTTGAATACATGAACAGGGAGCTCTTATGGCATGGCTTTGCTGAATTTCTGATCTATCTGCTACCGCTTATCAATGTACAGAAACTAAAACTTAAAATTTCTAATTGGTGTTTGCCTATTGCAAGTCTTTCCAGTAGTGAAAACACGTTAACAACTCACTGCAAGGAATGTTCACTATGTGGGGAATGGCCTACCATGCCTCACACCATAGGCTGTTTGCATGTTTTTTGTTACTACTGTATTAAAACTAACTATTTATTTGATATGTATTTTACATGTCCTAAATGTGGCTCAGAGGTACACAGTCTCCAGCCACTGAAGTATAAAATTGAAATGACAGAATTGCAAGCCTGACATGGGCTTGATTTTATATTTTTATATTGTACTTGAAATATGTTGCCGAGATTAATGGGAAAATTCAGAAATTATTGTAAAAAATTTAAAGATGGTTTTGGAGCCTGTAGTTGTAACATGGGCCTTCACTGGCTTTAGTTTTTTGCTGATCAGTAATGCCAGCTTGCTTCTTTGAAGGAAGACAAGGAGTTCACAGTCTCTTCTACTTTCAGGCTAATCGATCCATGTTTGGTACCCCTGTGTTGTTAAGTCATTACTACTTAGATGTAGAGTCTGTCAGCCTGCCACTTCCTGACTGCATGCTGTATAGTCCCCTCAGAGATAGAGAAGATGCCTTGTAAGCTTTTATGCGTTTTGTGGATTTTCTCAAGCTTCTTGTAAAATCTTCTTGCCATTAACAATTTAGCTAGTAGATGGATTTAGTGGGAAAGTCATCCTTGTCGTGCCTAAAGAATGATTTTTAATTGGAATATTTATTTGAAATTTGAATTTCCAGTGCGATGTTCCACTCCAAAAAGAAAAGGTGGAAGATAAATCACCATCTAATGAGACCATTAATAATTTTCATTATTTCCAGCCTTCATAATAAGACACACTTTAACTCAGAATTGGCCTCCTGTCAATAGACCCTAAGCTTTAAGTGATCCATATGGTAGCAGGTAAATACTCTATAGTTGATGTGTGCCTGCAGGACATATAACAACATCCTATGCAAATACAGTGCACCTTCTAGATCTCATGAGATGGTCAAACTCAAGTTCTTGCTCAGCTATATGTCTGTGATCTTCAGAGACGTCTCTATGACCACCTCCCACTTCTTCCTTATAAAGCTGAGGGGTGCAGTCCATCATCCATTAGAATATGGCAACTGCCAAAGGTAACCCAAATTTTTTTGAGTTACTGATACTGAAGAAAATTCTTTCCTCACAGGATGCTGTCTTTGGGACTTTATAGTCTTCTTTGTGGTGAAGGTGAGTGCAACACCTCACTACAACACAGAAAAGAGACAAACAGTGCATATAGACATATTAAAACAAAAAAAAATAGATAACTTTCTTCTTTTTTTACTATTTGCTTTGTCTGGCTTTGCCATGTTTTCATTATTCCCTCTTAACTCTTCATTTATTCTCTGACTTGGTTTTGTAAGTATTTGGGTTGGTGTCTTTGAGTAGGTTATTGGGTTTTTTTTCCCCAAAATTACATTTTTTTCAACAGGAAGTAAGAAGAACACAAAAATACATTGCATGCTTTCTTTGTCTTTTAAATTCTCAAAAACGTAGAGAGTTAAATTGAGTAAATCAATTTATGATGGCTGTGTTCTTGATTGACTATCATCAGCAGTCAGTCCCAAAAATAGTATGGCAACAACTTATCCATTATCTTTGATCTACTTTTATGAAATGGTTTATTATGTTCTTCGGTGTTTGATTAAAACAACTCACCAGCCTATTTGTTTGAACTTCCTAAATTCTACGTTTTGATCTTTAGAGTGACACACAACGCTTTCATCTGATGCAATTAAATATAGTTAGTAGGTTGGCAAGTATCTTTGGACAGCCTAAAACTTCATTAATTCTGCAACCATTCAGTGAGTCAACAGAGACTTCAGAGCAACTGCTTCCAGATACTGTGCCTCAGTGTTTTATTTGCCATCAAATGTGTATATCAGCCACCTGCCAAATTTATCTTATTTGCAGTTGCTGTTTGAACCTGCACCTGTTTTTATTAGAAGTATCAAACCTGGCAAGTCTTGTCGAAAGAATATCCTGGAATCACTTGCTGATCCTGAAGTGATTCTTTGTCTCCCCACATCACTTAATAGCTCTTCACAAAGAAATGTAAACAACCCTGACTGTGACAATGTCCAATGTCTCCACAAAGGCTCATCGGTGTTTCTGCTACCTCTCTTTAACTATTAATTAAAATCTGTAGACATCCCAAATCCTCTGCTTATAGTTGATAATCATAGCAAACCTTGTTTTCCTGTGGACTCTTCATTCCTTCTGAAATCACGGTGTAGTACTGTCAACAGATCATGTCTTTTCTGTATTGGACTCTTGTTAAGTGTCATGTTGGGGTTTTGGGGGGGATGTCTTTGGAGGCATTTGGATTAAAGACATTGGACAATGCAGATTCATTGCTTCAGCAACCCACCACCACTCCATTAAGAAAGTCTTGTTTAAGTATTGTTATGTAAGACTTAAAAGCAAGAGTTTCGGTATTCTGTAAAAGAAATGGCTGGGATAGTATGTGATTTTTGCATTACCTGGAAATATGTCTTTATTTTTCCCTAAATGCTAGATGTAAGGGGTGAGTATGATCTGGACAAAGTGGTGAAGAGGAGATATTAAGAAAGGTGGGAGAAATATATTTCTGAAGTACAATCCAATGAATGTCTTTACTTGAGATGTATCATTCGTACAAAAACCAAGCTGATCAATAAAAGGTATTTTTTTAAGAGGAGATTCTGAAGTTTGCCTTTTTTCTAAGTTACTTCTTTTTTTTAAATGTCTATTCAGTGGTTTGGTTGTCACCTGATTTCATACTTTAGTATTCATAAGACACAAATGCAAAGTGGGAAACTAGTTTATAGTTACAGTTCACTTTAAAAGTTTCTTCAATTTTGGGTTCCAAAGCAAATTATTATTTCTCCTTTTGATCAGACAGCTCATAGCAGCACATTGCCAACTGTTACACAGTGCTTGCAAGGAAGCTGCCTTGGCTGGTGCTAAGGAGAGAATGTTGTGGCATGACTGGACACAAAGGAGAGGGTCATTTTGTTACTGTCATGGCAGATATTAAAGCTGATGGTCATTTACTTCTGGTAATAAAAAATATGGTAGCCTGGGCTACAAGTCACAGTGCATACAACCAAAACACCAGTGAACAGTTTCAAAATGATGCTTTGTACCTTTTGAATGTCAACTGCTTGAACATTTGCGGGAAACATATTAGAATTGGCCAAGTATACTACAGCTGCCTTTCTTCACACAGCACACCCCCAACAAGAGGGTTTCCCCATGTTGTCACCACCATAACACCCACCTGAATTCCTACTGCAGTCTTAGTAGTTTCGGCTGTTCCAAGCCTGGTGAGGTGATCAAGTGGGTGGCATTCATGCAAAAAGCCATTTGAGGGGTGGGATCCCTCTCAAACTGGGACCAGATGACTGCACAGACATGCAGAAACATTTGTAGGGTCTCGGCTAAGGCCGAGCAGTACCTCTGCTCAAACTGTCTTGTTTGCTGCACATGGAATACAGACCTATTTCAGGTAGTTGCACAACACCAAGTCCAGGTAGTTCCAGATCTTGCAGGCTGATTTTGGTAAGTACAAAATCCCTATTTGTATAATGTTCTGAGTCTACTTGGCAGACCAGCGCAAAGTACATTTATAGCAGGCCTGTGTGCTACCATTCTCAAAGGAATTTGTCTACTTTCAAGGAGCTGTAACCGAGAACTAAGCATAGCATGTTGGAATAGCCCGGGAGAGGGAGATAGACTGACTTTTCTGCCATTTTCCATGTTCAATGAAACCTGCCTAACCCCTGACTGCAGAGCTGACAGGTTTGATTCAACTAGCTGAAGTGGCCTGTCATGTTCCCTAGCTTCTAGACACTTGCCAATAGCTGTCACACCATCTTGTTTAGAGATTGTAGTCTTTCAGAACACTGTGCCAAGGAAGGAGCCTTGACCTAGTATCTACCACGTGTTTGACCATTTGGGGAGCATAACTGTGTCAAGGGCCTTCCTCAGAGATACATTATCTTGCTGGGAAACAAGTTACAGGTTTGCTAGATTTCTACAAGTAAATATACCCGATTCCCTAATGATTGCTAGCCTGCTCTCTGTATCTCTCATGTTGTTTGAAACCCAAAGATAGAAGAATCAGGTTTTGCTACCATGAAGCAGGGCAGTCACTGGGGCTAGGTGAGTAAGAAGCTCCTATTGCAACGGGCAAACGTAGGGTTTGTGGCAGTATTGACTCTTATATTCGAAACTATTAGCACCAAAGACTTGCCAAGAGTTATAAAACTTGCTCTGCCATAAATGAGGTCCATGCAGGTTAAGTGATTATTCTGAAGGAATCCTCTCATTATACTCAGTCTTGATATAAGGTCTTTCATCGTTGCTGCGCGTGGTGCAGTAAGGTACAAAAATGGGCTTGGTATTCTGGCTGTTGATACCCAGTTTGTCCCTGGTGATCTCCCATTTTACTTTCAGATGCATTAAAGCACAATAGGAACTGAACATCTGACTGAAGAAGACACAGAGAGGAGTGTTGACAAGGCAGACCCAGAGACTAATTAGCTTTTCAGAAAATACTTTTGCATTGAAGATGAGAAGGTTTCATCTGTCTGCACTTAAGTAGGTAAGTTTCTCATATGAGTGACTACCATAGCCAGTAATAATATTCACAAAACACTGTAATTAGTAAAAGTGTGTATGATTTGAGTGCAGTATTTATTGATAACTCCTAACTCCAGCCTCATTTGATGTAAGCTCCTACCAAAGATTGTGGATCACATGGGCTGCCCCAAGTAATCAAGTCATATGGTTCAAAGCATGGTTTAGAGAGAGACTCAGAGAGCAAATAATTACTGTCACCTCAGGTAGGTAACACAACAGACTCCAACATCTCTACGACAGGTGCACTATCAGGGATAATGACCCATCTCTGATTTGCTCCACATTAACCCAAAGGATCAGAATAGGGCCAGACTAGAAGTGGCAAGTTGTGTTGGATAGAGAATTCAGCGCTTTAGAGGACTGTGGTCATGGTGAGCAGCATGAGGATTTTGAGGAGGATCTTTTCCGTGCAGAAGCTTTGCATTCTCCCATCCCATATTCAGAGGACAAAATGGTCCCATGTGGCAAGTAGTAGTTCTGCAAAGCAATACTTGAACAGTCAGAGCATGCTGCAACTGCAAGCATCAGATGGGCATTTAGCCAAGTGGCACAGCTTCTATTACAAGCATTTTAGAAAATAGAATAACAGTTAAATTGTACTTGGCCAGCTGTCTCCAGGTTTAAGCAAACCTGGCCATTGCAAAAGGTATAGACAGGCCTGCAGGAAGCTTTCACAGATCCTGATAGAATCCCTGTGACTGGTAGTGTAGCAGCAACAGCAGGCACTGTGTAACAGTTTCCAAGGTTGTAAAAGCCATGCAGTTGCTCGTTGCACCATTGCTTAGTGTCACAAAAACTCATCTTCATAAAAAATATAAATTGATCTAAGAAAGACTGGTACATGAGCAGTACTTGCAGAACCAATATAGATGTCAGGACAAGGAGATAAGAAGTATGAGGAAAACAGCACTTGAAGTTTATCATAGACACAACGAAACAGCTTTTGCTAAAGAAATGCAAAATGCATTAGTCATTAAAAATACGTATCTGTACATTTCCTATCCCCTACAGCTATTCCTGGAAATATTTGGCTGGATCCAAAAAGAAATCACACTCAAACAGAGACAACTTTTAGTAAGATATCTCAAGATACTGAAATAAATTAAATGATCGTAGCAATCAAGCTCAGCTCTTGTTCCCCAATGTAAGAATGAAATGATTACTTCAGTTAAATTCTCAGAACTAGCTTCACTAATTAACTTGCAGACATACAACTGTCTTAAGACACACTTGATTGTGAAAAATTGTTTTTCACATTCAAATGTTCAGTTCTCCACCCTGAGCTATCAGTTTAACTCTGCTTTAAAAGACTGCATTAGTTAAGGGGCATACAAAGAAGAGCAAATACACGGTTGTCTCTGATTACAGGGAGACATTATTTGCTTTGGAGGAATTGCTCACGAGTAGGACCATCTTCTACACTATGCCTCAGATCTACTTTTGAAGCAAAATATATTTTTGTTAAAAACATTAATTTGACTGTAGGTCATGTTAACAAAAGGAACAGTGCTAATATTGTTCCTGATTATTTTTTTCTTGTAAGAGCTCAGAGGATGCATGGAAATTTTAATTCTATTACAGAAGTACAAACCCTTTTTTTGCATTTTATAAGCAGATGGTATTCTGCTAGTGACTGCCTTTTCAGTAATGCATTGGTCTAAATTCTGAATTCTATTATTTTACATCTACAGCAACTGAAAGTATATTTTTTATAAACAGCAAACTTCACCTCATAAAAATTCATTACATAAGGGCATAAACAAGTACTTTTCCTTCCAGTCATTGGCAGTAAGTGATTCATCAGTTTTCCGCAGAAAACCAATTTCATTGCAGATGTTCTGTAATTTCCAGACTCCCTGAATTGTAGAATCATGTCATCCAATCCCAGAGCAAGGAATGTAGGATTTTTTTTTAAAGGTGGGGGGGAAATTCTGTGCTTAGTCTTTTTGATAGGATTGAATATCATTTGCTGTCTCATCAGTTTTGTGAAATAACCATAAAGTAATCAGCTTGCCATTCTTTCCTTTCCTGTACAGGCTATCAACTTCCCCACAATGCTGATTCGATAGCAAGTGCATAAGTGAATAACTTGCAGGGGAGAAAAATTTTCCTTTGAAGTTAAACAAAATGTAACTTCCTTCCTTCCTTCCTGCCTTCCTTCCTCAAAATTTAGAAATTTCCCCTATTTACTACCTACTACTTTTCATTATCTGAAAGCCTGGGTTTTTTCTTTTTCCTTTTTTTTTAATTTTTATATTACAGTTTACTGTTAGAAGAATTAGTAATTATCTATTAATTCAATTCTGGTTTATCCTAATGAACCAGAAATAAAGGATCATCCTAAAAGCTTCTTTTTGCAAGTGTATGCAATTTTGCTTAATTTTATTCTATACAGCATACAGAATCGACCCTACTATATTTCAATTGCATTAAGTTATGTAGATACACATTCCGATAGTTGAAGGGAGACAAAAGAAATAGTATATTCAGATGAAAATGGAAAAAGATGGAGAAAATTTGAAGTAGAGAAACCGAAACAGTAACTGGCAAGGAGCAGGAACCAGAAAATATAATTATTTTCCAGTAGGGAGAATTAATTTCATTGATAACTCCCAGACAGGGTTGAATTTAGCCCTTAGAGAAGAAGTTTATAATGGTAAAATTCACAGATTAAGTCAGCAAGGAAATCTTGGCTTATGTTGCTTTAAGTCTTGCTCTAAGTCTTCTATTTCCCATTTTGTTTTTTCCATCACTGCCATTTGTAACATAGCATGATGAGAGAACATTTCTCAAAATGTGTGAATCACTGAGCTAATAACAGAGCAAGATCAAGTCTTGCATCTGTAACCACAAAAATAGTATATAATTTGATGCTGAAAAAATCAGTGAAAAACATGAAGGGTGTATATCTAGAAACAACCACAGAGACTTAATTTCTATGCAATTTCAAATATATTTAATATGGTGAGCATTTCCTATATATTGCAATTATGCTCACAGATTGTCCACTGTAACAGATCCTAGTAACGGATAAAAGCAGAAGACATGCGCTGCCTTCTTACATTAACCCCCACAGAAAATGCACATCAGTAGAAGTTAGGGAGCTGTAAAAGAAGCATCAGCTTCAACTTCAGCATCAATGATTCTGCAGAAGGATCTGTGAGTGCCCCCAGAGTGCTCTGATTACTTATTGCTTCTCCAGTTCACTTCTGTCTGGGGCAGAATCTCTGCATGTTTTCCCTCCTGTGACCACTAGAATAAACAAAAGAGCTCAAACTGCTGTTGCCCATGATTTCAAGATAAAATCCATGCTACAGATGTAGCATGTAGATCTCCCCATGCCCATTCAATCTTCCTGTGCAAGGACACTGGGGCAAAGCCTAGAGCATGACTATCTCCTAAGCTGTTTTCTCCACCCCTGGATCTGTCTCCAAACCACACACACTGACAGTGTATCAATGACAAAAAGCAGAATTTGGCATACCTCCTAGAGGACAATGCCCTCAAGCTACCTGTATTTGGCATTTGCAGGTTATACAAGCAAAGTCTTGAGCCCATACTAAAACCCTGAGTATATCGCACCTCTTCCACCTTCAGAGTTACAGAATTTATCCTGTATGTCTGTATTTCACTGTGTTGTAAACAATATGAATGACTACCAATCTAAATTGAAGAACAGGCTCAGATACATAAATTGATAGCTTTCTTGGGTGTTCTTAGAACGGATGAACACTGATGTTGTCATCAGTCCTGCTTTCCATGTGTATCCATGAGGATGGAGCTATGGACTGAGTGCCAAGAAAAGCAAAGAGATCTGTTTGGTCCTGTGTGGTGAGGAATGAGAAATTGCACACTGATAGTAAGTAAGAATGGATTTATTTATAAGTATATATATATATATAATATAAACTTATATGGTGATTTATTAACTATTATTTTTTGGATCTACTGTTGTAGCGTTATAAACTTTCCTGTTCTTCTGAAAGCACTGCAGCTTTCCCCCAGGGTGCCAGAGATTGTAAGATCAGACACCTAAGGAGAAGAGTTTACACAGTTTTGTAAGAAAGAGCTGTGACAAGACATAGAAATATAGTTTGGGAGAAAAAAAAAAAAAAAGAAAAAAAGCTGTAGACATGGACAGAAATAAAAAGAAAAGGAAGTAATTTGAGAAAAAAGCTTAAGGAAGACTTGAAAAAAGAGAGGCCACTTGGCAACTGGGGACAAGAAAATTTACCTCATGCAGCCTCGTGGAGTTGAAGAGAGCGGCACATAAAATGAAGAAAAGTTGATTCTTACTGGGGTATTGAAAAATCCTACCGAAATAAGTTTTTCTTTTAAGATGCCTTGCTGGAGCTTTCTGTCTGAAAAACACTCAGCCTGCTAACTGCAGGCTCCAAGTGATTATGTGGTAAAAGATTTTTCTTTCTGTGATACAGGCTATGCTGACATGTAGAATGGAAGCTTAATATTGTACTTTATCATTAGTCCAATGAAATTACAGATATCAACTCCTTTAATAAATTAAAGTTATACCACATGGAGAAAAGGATTAAACCACATACAGAATTAAGGCTATCTTCATTATTTTCTGGTATTCTACCCACTGAAATGAAAAGGGCCGGTTTGAGAAAGTTGCTAGGAGACCATAATCACAAGTGTCAGAATAATACATTTTTATTTTAAAAAGGAAATGTTGATTAATGAACATACTTAACAGACAATGAATAAGGGTATTGAAAGCATCTATGTTCTATCAAATTTCAGGTGAAACATTTAATTTATATGTTGAAAAGCCAATGAGAATTGAAAGTCTTCAAGGTAAAGCCAACTAACATGCAGTTAAAACTGAAGGACACAATGGTTTCATAAGTACTTGATTAGAAGCCCCTAGATCTGAGAAGCAAGAGAAAATGTTTCCAGCATGAAGTCCAATAAGAATAAAATCAAAGAACAACAAAGGAAATTATTTACCTACTAGAGTCTCATGTTGTTGAAACTAAGCTAAGATGACCCAATTGCTTTGGAAAAAAACTGATTTAAAGGTGAGATACTGAAGATGATTCTGTGTATACAGCACTTAAACATTACAGAAAAATTAAGCAATAAAGTAAATTGATAGTAAAGAAGCTTAAATGAAAAGTTAACTTATTGAACGTGAAACAGGAGGGTCCTAAGGTTGATTAAACCCAAGTCCTCCAACAGTGTTTACTGTGATAGCTATGTTAATTTACAGTCTGTTTTAACAATTTAAACAGGTACTATGCCCTGGACATATCTAGCATGATGTTTTGCATTCAAGATTTATGATGGGTACCAAGAATGTTACATAACTAGGAATCTGAAACTACAAGACATTGACTATCCTTTCTCACATTTAGATGTAAGTGGTGATGGTTAATACACAGCTTACTGTGATGACTGCCTCAGCTCTATTTGTATAGCATGGATTCTGTTCTTACTGATTTCTCTTGACTAGGAAACAAGTCAACTAAACTGTTCATCCAAACCAAGTAAAATAATTTTAATTCTATGAACAAATTGCTTCCTATATGCTAATAGACACCTGCAGAAGACAATAATTGAGATACTGGTCCCGTGCCTGGCTGCTGATACTAGTAACAACAAAAGGTTATCATATCTTGCTAAGTCTTCTAGGGGAAAAAAAAATCTGTACTAACAGAACAGGAATTATAAAATGCACTTGAAATAATGGTAGTTTGAAACAAGCTGATAATTCCATTTTTAATGTGGAGTCATCATAAAAGCATAATATATTTCTGTGGTGGTTTTATCTGCCAAATAATAAACCTAGACATTTATTTTTACTAATTCTAACTTAAATATTTCCAATAAAGTATTATATGCATAGTTTTATTTCTGTGTACAGCACACATTATTTCTAATGAAAAGGGTTGTTGCATGCAATGAGAAAACAGTCATGCCTAAAGCAATTACAATGCAGGAAAAATACGTTGTTGGTGATGTTAGCTGGAATGACAGCTACTTACACAGAGAAAGCACAACCCAAAATAGTGTTTCACTTGAAAGCAAAACAGATTAATGTTATTTTAATAGTTGGCTCAAATTTGAAAAATATTATAAGAAGCATGGTGTACATCTGATAGTTTTCCACTATCCAGTAAATGAAATTAGGGGAAAAAAATGTTTTGGTGACTTGTACTTGAGAACTGCAAGTGTGCTTTGTGTATAAGACAAAGACTGAGATGACTCTAGTTTGGAAATGGTTTGAACTCCCAAATTTTACAGTTGCTTCCATTAACACTGCCAATAATCTTTTTTACTTTTGATCAGAAAAAAGATTTCTTGGCAAACTGGAAAGGACTGGCACTGCAGATTCCTCTCTTGAGTGATGCCTTTATCACATACTAAACAGAAAAGTAAATAAGCAAAAATTGCTGCTTTGCATATTTCTTTTTTACAAAATTACAAACTTTGATCAAATATATTTGTCTGAATTTTGATAGCATCATTAATTAATTTACTCCTACTATGTAAAGGAAAAAAAAGTAATTCTATGTCTAAATTATTGCACTCTTCTTCCTGCACCTTAGGTGAGTTATTTGCTGAAATATGTAACAGTTTGCTCTTTTTAGGAATTTTGGGAAAGCAGCTACCAGCTGAATTTCATCGCTATCATTTGAAGGAAAAAAAAGCAGATATGTAAAAATTAGTCACTTCCTAGGAACATTTAAGGGAGAACCTTACTTAAACTTTATGTACAAAAAGGAGACAAAATAGAAATTAAGATAAATGTGATTATGTCTTAAAAAGAAATGATCAGGCTCCAGTAACATGTTAATGAAAGTATTTCAGCTTTTAAATCCAAGAGAGGGATCCACAAACCCCACAAAATATTTAGACACATTGCTTTCTACTGGCAGCTTCGTTGCTACATCAGATGTCTTATAGATTACTCTGGCACTATGCATGCCCCAAAGTACAGCTCCTTGGGGAGAGGAAAGCACGCCAAAACCCACTTTGTGCCTAAGACAACTTGGATTTTGTGAAGCAGCTGTCCTCCCTATGTCTCCTGAGAGGCTTATTACAGCAGCTATGCACCAGGATCTCTAAGCATGCATGAACAACGGTGACTCGTGCATAAAACATAGAGAGAGGCACATGCCTATATCCATATTGTTTAATGTAACAATGGGTAAAAGTGAGAGATTTGATTTCTGTGATTTCCACTTCCTGGAAGTTCATCTCATACACACCTGGAGTAGCTAACACCAGCTCCAGATTAGGCTGCAGGGCAGTCAGCAGCCCCATATGTAAGTATTTTATAGCATCTAGATGTGTCTTTCGATGATCTCTTTATTTTCTCTGTTAAGTTCATCACTGTGCTTTCAACTAGGAGTAAGTTGTCCCTTATTTTCAACCGAAAAGTTGATAAAGAACTATGTTGGCAGAAATACTTTATCAATTGATATCTCTTCTTACCTCTGTTGATTGCTAATTCTGTATCTCCTCTTGGAGTTCAGCACTTGGGAGATACTAAAGATCAACTTTCATAGATATCAATGGCTACTGCATCTTTCAGCAATAAGAGCTGATGGCATTCAGTGCACCACTGAATGTACTAGGTTCTGCATTTGTCTCTTTTTTCTACTTTATCTACTGGACCTAAATCATATTCTGTTGCATCATTACAAAATTACTTTTTTTTTCTGGGAGAAGTTCACCACAGACAGTAAATTTGTATTTTATTGTGTGTTAATAAAAATCAGAAATTCTTATTCCTCTATGTTCAATTCTGAAAAGAGACACAAGACAAAATACTTGATACTGTCTTTTTTATTACCAGTAAAAATACCTCTGCTTTAACTTATAATACAACACTTTACTTGCTTTCTGGGCCTTAGTCCAGAAAACCCTTTGAGAATGTAGACCTTAAAATACTGTCTCAGAAAACAGTCGTCTACTATTCTTGAAAAAACAAAAATCTCCTATTTTGCGTAATACCTGTTTTATCAACACAAAGACATCTTTTTTTTTTTTTACTTATTTGCCTCACAGATTGGCACTGCAGTACAGACAATCACATAGCAAAAAGTAGTTTTTTACATGAAGAGTTTAGAATATTTTTCATATTGAAATATTCTGCATATATACCTGACTTACGGTATATCTATATATATACTGTTAGATGTGTTACAGTGTACATATGCACACATGGGAACTTTGGCTTTAAGGTTCAATGGCCGAGAACAAAGATTTGCTGTTGTACTGTTCCTCCTCCACACACTGAACATGCTCTGAGTCTTTATTTCCACTCACATCAAAATACCCACCAATGCATTCAGATTCCCTCTGAACAGCATTGGGAGTTGTATTTCCCCCATTTCAGCAGAGCAGTGAGACAATATAATCAATGTAAATGTGCTTTTGTCTGCTATTTCCCTCCCACCTTCAAAGCTGTTGATAGTGTTCAACTCTTATCTTACACAGCATTTAATTTTACCTTACAAACACCACATGAATTCGTGCATAAAACTAAGGTGCATGAGTTGAAGCCTGTGAGATGCAGAGGAACTGGAGCAGCTGGGTGAGCTTACCCAGTGTACAGTGCTATCCATACAGTTTTACGTGCACCGTCACAAGAGGAGTGCAGCTGCACAGTATGCAGAGCCACTCCAGGTCCTGTGTGGCCACCTAATTTTTGGTACCGCTGTTTGTAAAGGTGTACCTGTCTATTAGAGACAGAAGAGAGAAAGGACTGACAATTCAGACCACAATTTATTCATTGTGACAAACTTCCTTCGCGGTTTAACCAGGACTGATTACACCTAGTAGGCTGGAAAAGAAGCAGCAGTTTCAAAGTAGATGTAATAACCCCTCTATTAATCTTTTTCTTTTCTTTTTCTTTTGACAAAACTTACAGATTTGCACATTTATCCACCATTTTCTCTTTGTTCTTGCCATCTGTACCACCAGAATAGCAAAT
The DNA here is from genome assembly GCA_013399135.1 of Heliornis fulica. NCBI lineage: Eukaryota > Metazoa > Chordata > Aves > Gruiformes > Heliornithidae > Heliornis > Heliornis fulica. The sequence continues at coordinate 180,028 of VXBZ01010657.1, forward strand.
ACCGTACTTACCGGATAGCTCAACTGAACTATTTCCAATGACAATGCTAGTAACTACCCATTTATGATTTTCCCCTGGTGTCCCAAATCCTCTTACCAGTAAGTGAATGAAGTTGAGCAGGACTGGAGACTGGACAGACTGGCATACACAATTTCAATTTTTATGGAGTTGTTAATACTATTGAAAAGAGGAAATTAAAAATTCCGCTGTCATGAAACATTTAGTCCATGCTGCTGGTTTCCCTGTACAATGATTGAATGGAGGCATATAAGCTTTCAGGTGTTGCATAGAAGTTCTCTAAGAATCTACTTTTAAAGCAGTGAAACCAATAGGAAAGATTCAAAGAGCAGCAGAAGAAAAATCAAGACTTATTTTCAACTATTTTTCTTGTTCTTACTACAGTCTTACTACAGTCTTACTAATACTACTACTATGTTGCAAACCTTAAACTTATGGTCAAGTTCATGTGTAACATATATTAGGACATTTTGTACCTTCAAGGCTATTTTTTTTTACTCTTCTTTCATAAACAACTAAACCAATGAAATAATACTGAGTGTAAAGACACGTCAGAATTTAATAAAAGGGTAATAAGGTTTCATTCTCTTGGGTTTTTCCTTCATTCTGCTCTAAAAGTGGAGGAGTGACTTGCTCTGTCAGCATCTTTCCAACACTCATTCCACAAAAGAGAAAATCATATGTATATCTTTTTTCCAGGCTTTCCTAAAAATTGGATGTATCATAATAAACATGGTTTAGGTGTCAAGGTGAAGAATATTTGGAAAATTTCCCTGTTGCCCCCACCAGTGTCCTTCTCACCCTCCCACGTTGGTTTTATCCTATTGGAAACCAGTGGTAAGATGGCGTGAAGTGCTCTGGTCTTATTCCAACACCAAATCAGAACATGATTTGATCTTACAATGGGATTTGGGAAGTTCCCTAGAATCTCACAACTTGGTCATAAACTACAGTTACAAGCCTGCCTTAGTGCCTGTATTGAGTGGATTGCCTCATGCTATCAAGTACCAGACATCTTTTACAGCACTGTTGGAGGTAAAAATGACTCTATTCCTCCCTTCTCTGCCTGAAAATCAGCATCTAACCCCCAAACAACAGGACTGGTTTATTTACAAATCCCAGATAAATTCTCCAAGATCATAAGTAACATTGTCTGATGTTTTACCAAAGAAAATCAATGAAACGTAAGCATTTAATTTCTGACTGAAACTGCAAAGCAATAATGAACAGGAAGTAACTGCAAAGCTCACTTTCTGCCTATCAGTGTTACAAATAAATGCTTTACAAAAAAAAAAAAAATATTAAATTGAAGGACTTGAGCAACTATGACCCACTGTTTAAGAGAAAAATTATATCACATAACTTTGTATATTACTTTGTATATGTCTTACCAACAATGCAAATCAAAAGAGTAGGCATGCTTTTTCTTTTGGGGGCTTTTTCAAGTCTAGCTAAATCCTTCTACAAAAAATGTAGCAGATTTTTAGATCTGCTTTTCTACTTTCTAAACCTGAAGTATTTTCAAAAGGTGGCAAACATCAGGATTCTGAAAAGTCCTTCACAGCAAGAGGCCCAAACCAAAGGACATGGAATCTATGGTCACTTTTTAAAATCTTGGCAATCTAATTTTAAAATTTTAATCTAATTTCCTGTGCTTATTTATAGAGCAGTGCAAGTTAAGCCCTCTACTGAACTGCAGCCATTCTGTGAGTTTATGTTATCAGTTATAAAAACTTATGCTACCCCAACTTCACAAGTTCTTAATTACTCATCTCCTCCCACAGAAACCATTAGCAAGTGATACATGATATGTATTTCTTAAAATATAACATGTAATGCAAAGCAAAGTGTCAAGCTGTTCAGAAACTGTGCATATTTTGGTGACTCAGAACAATGCACAACAGTTTAAAGGGATCAATAAAATTAAGAGGGCATATTCACTCCCGGTTCTAATCCATCTTTTTAAAATGCTGGGCTGTCCTAAGGTTAAAAAAAAGGGACCTTCTAGTTTTAAGCTTTTAAATCGTGGCTTTAATCTTTTGTCTCATTTACATTTGATAGACTATATTCAAACCAGATGGGTTATATATATATATATATATATGTGTGTGTGTGTGTGTGTATAATGTACAAATATATATTTATGAGGTATGGGTTTGGGGTTTTTTTGTTAAATGATACCCATTGAAAGAGGTCAGCAAAATACAAGTTCATAACTTTCCACTGATTATTGAAATATATTTTTTCCATGACCACAAAAAATGTTGGGATTGTTGGTTGAGGGTTTGGGGTTTTTTTTGGTTTGTGTTAGTATTTGAACTCAGTATTTCCTTGCAGAAAAGTACTCTGGGAGCAAGAATTTTTAAGAAGTCCTTCAGACTATGAGTCATATTGTATGTTAAAGGAAGGGAGAAATCAGCATAATTACAGGAATAAAAATCTTACCTCATGAAGATTTTAGAACAAATCTGAACCAGAGTATAATTTATCATATAAATCAAAAGTTAAACAAAATTCTAGGTAGGTTCAGTAAAGGCAGGTCATGCCAGAGTGATGCTGTACTTTTCTTTGCTAAAGTAATTTTCTAGGCAAAAAAAATGTAGTAGATAAAATATATCTGAACATATTAAAAGGGGAGTTAATGAAGATAGATTTGTGCAGGTGATACTGTTAGGGGATACTGTTAGTATGAAAAGCAAAATAATTTACAATGATATTAAATTTGGATTGGCACAGAAGAGATATGGACCACCTGATAGGGAAAAATGGAGAGCAGAATATTGGAGTAAAAGAAGTGTGGTGACATACAGCATCAGGAAGTGTGAGATTTAGGACCACTAGCAAAACCTTGGTGCTTACAGAGGGGAAATGATAGAGAAAGAAGATAATGCTTGGTACTATTAACTAGTTACATAAAAAGTTTGAGCTCCAATGTGAAGAGGCTACCAGAATGACAAATGTGATCTGAGGCTATGGCAAGTAAGGTTTTTGCAGTAAAGAGAGGAAGCAGTAGAAGTTGGTGAGATCTCCCCTGAAGTGCTGTTTAAAGCTTCTGCCATCTATTTACCAGAAAATATATAGAAACTAAAAGGAGGATAAAGAAGTGGACTTGAAATTGCCTAGAGAAGACAGAGTATGTTTAGATATTATATGCAGAGTAGCTCACTTTCCTTGTTCAACCCATGTGCTGAGTTTACAGTCATGTAACTGTGTTAAAGAAGTACTCGGTTTGTGTTGATACAGTCACGTTTGTGACACGTTTGTTCTTTCAGAATATCTTACCTAAGACAAAAAATACAGAATATGTAAGCAGAAAAAAAATGGTGCTCACAAAGGTGGTCTTTAGTCTGGAAGGCTAATCTTTCTTTTCCTGCAGTCTTGTAACAGTCTGTAAAAAAAAAAAAAGGTTTCTCTGAGGAATTAATTCAGGATACATAAAATTAAACTGCTACTCCAGACTGACTGAAGTTGGTGAAGGTGATGTGTCTCTGTAGTGGTTGGGTTTGTTTGGGGTTTGGCTTTTTTCAGTATTCAGACAATTGTATGTTTAACGTAAATTACCAGGAGTTGTTAGGAGAACTGAAAATTATGGTTCTCAATGGAAGCTTCCAGTATATTTTACTGCCTAACTACTTGGGGAATGTGGAGACCAGAGACATAGACATAGTCAGACCTTTTAGACGATGAAGTGTGTCAAGTTGTTTTATCAGCACACACATTTATAGTAAACCTTTGACCTGATACATGGATGGACTGTATGAAATGTGAGATGATGGAATCAAGGGAATGGAATTTCTCCCAGAAGAGGAGAGAAGATGGGATGTTCTACCAGTGTAACCTACATCAAAGTGGAAAATGGAAGCTGCATGTAGAAGTGAAGAGCCACTTGCATTCAGATCAATCTCACCAACCTATATCCCTGCCTTCTAATGAGCAGAGGGTGCATCTGAGTGAAGCTCAAACAGAATTTTTAATTTGGTAGTGGGAAATATGAAAATTTATATGTAATTCAATTAATTAGATAAAATGATACATTACTGACTTCCAAATGTATATTTCTTTATCCAAACTATCACTCTATCTTCCGTAAATGCTTAGGAAATAGTTTATGTTTCAAGCTTCATCAGTGGAATTTCTGTTAATAACAGTCTACTCAGTGTTAGCAGTCCTAGCATATATCTGAGATCACTTGTTTGAAGTGTTGTGGTTTTTTTAGAGCATGTTTTTATCAGGATATATATCAAAAACAAATAATCCTCAGGCCGAAACTTTTTATACTCTGGAGCTTTTTCTCCCATGAATCCATGAGAGATTTGCCTCGATAGCTCCTATTAACACAAGTGGGAGTTGCAAGCCAATCCCCTATGCATTATTTGAAGAACTTATCTCAAAGCATTGCCCAAAGCAAATTTTTACGATAGCCTGGCACCCCTGGGAACAGGGATTTATAATGACAACAACTGAAAAAGACCCTAATCTATAGTTTAGTGATGGGAATAAGAGTACTGTTATACGTTTTCAGCTATTATGAGGCTGAACTTGAACTCCAAATTGTTTCCTTCTTGAAGAAATATTTGAAGTAGTTTTATTGAAATAACTATTATAATGCTTTAAAGTTCCTAAAGTATTTTAATATTGTCTCAGATTTCAACTTTTCTTTACATTCCTCAGTCAAATGGCACAATATGTAACAACATGCATTATTAACAGAATTTATATAAAACCCTTGAAAACCACTATGTAAAGCAACAAACACTCTTGTATGTATACCTTTAAAATGATGTTTTCCTAATATATATGCATTTAATCTATTACTGGCAATTTTCACTGTGATAAAAGATCTGACTTGTTCTCTGGGTAATCATCTCTGTTTTAAAAACTTCCAAAAGGAAATAAGAAACAGTAAGGACTCTTAAGCTAAATGGCATGAGTAATGCTCTGCAAATTATCTTGTCAATAGTGCAGCCCAACATGTAAAAACCAAGGCTGATAAAAGCATCTAAATTAGAACTTTGTTTAAGTTTGGGATTTTTTTTAAATCTTTTGACATGGTAAATGTTGTCATTTTGTAATTTTAGAATTTTTGCTAAGTTTGAAAAATGCTAAAGGAAAGTTAAGGAAACAAAGTTTCAAAAGTTAACAAAGAGTGGGAGCTTGATACTAGATTTTTCAAGGTTATGTTTTATGGAGAGAAAAAAAAACAATCTTAAAATACGTAGTGGTGATTTATTTTGTTTACCATATGAAGTGAGAACTTCTATTTATAAAGACAGGTCACAAAGAACCTTGAAAAAGAGGATAAATTTATCTAATTTAATTTACTTTGATTCACAATAGTATAGTTCATAGCCTGAGAAATGCACCTACTCAAGTGAACTCCTGTCACCCAAAGTCATAGAATCATAGAATCATAGAATCATAGAATCATAGAATGGTTTGGGCTGGAAGGGACCGTAAAGATCATGAAGTTTCAATCCCATGCCATGGGCAGGAACACACTCCACTAGACCAGCCTGCTCAAGGCCCCATCTAACCTGGCCTTGAACACCTCCAGGGAGGAGGCAGCCACCACTTCCCTGGGCAATCCATTCTAGTACCTCACCACCTTCATAGTGAAGAATTTCTTCCTAATATCAAATCTAAACCTACCCCCTTCCAATTCAAAACTATTCGCCCTTGTTCTACCACTCCATGCCCTTCTTGAAAGTCCCTCCTGTAGGCCCCTTCAGGTATTGAAAGGCTGCTCTAAGATCTCTCTGAAGCCTTCTCTTATCCAGGCTGAGTAACACCAACTCTCTTAGCCTGAGAGAATCACAGAATCACATTTGTGAAGTGATTGAGAAGGGAATGGACCTCTGAGGGGTCACTGGTTCAATCCCTGCCTGCTCAATCACAGCTCCCAATACCCAGGACCACGTCCGGACAGCTTTCGAGTATCTCCAAGGAGATACTTTTCAACCTCACAGTGAAGAAGTGTTTCCTGATACTCTGGAAGAAGCTTATGCATTTCATTTTTTTGCCTTCTGATCCTGTCACTGTGGACCAGTGAAAAGACTCCATCCCTTTTCACACCCTCCTGTCAGGTATGTATAGGCATTGATAAGATCCCCCAAGCCCTCTTTTCTCCAGATGGAACAGCAGCAGCTCTCTTTGCCTTTCCTCAGAGGAGAGATGCTTCAATCTCTTAATTATCTTTATGATTCTTCCCTGGACTTTGGCTCACTTGTACAGGGGAGCAGGAACTTGGGCACAGTATTCCAGGTGTGGCATCACCATTGCTGAGGAGAGGGTAAGGATCTTCTTGATCAACCTGCTCAACTCTTTCTAAGGAGGATGCCCAGGATACCATTAGTCAGTAATTGCCTTGGTAGCATAGAAGGCTCATGTTCATTAAATGTTAATGAATATATTCTGAGTTCTTTCTTTGTCTCCAAGAATCATTCCCTTATTCTTTCCATATTTTGCCAGGTCTTTTGTACTTCAAACGAGAAAATTTTTAGGCATTCTAGCTGGCACGAATACTCAGAAATAAAAGCACACTCCAGACTCTATGAGGAGCAACAGAAAATCTTAAATCAGTTGGAAATTCAATCTAGGTTATAGTGCAATGGCAGAGAAACATATAATGGAAAGACTAGGTTAATAGCCAGTTCATTAATTGCTGTCATCTCATGTGTTTTCACACATAACATTCCAATTTCTGCTATCCTTGTTGATATCTCTAAGTAAGGTTGAGAGCTCTAAGACAGGTGATATCTCTAAGTGGGCTTAAGAACTTAAAATTTGGATTAGAACTGTGCTTCCTTGTATTAACGACACTGTTACACCACTAAAATGGATGCTGTATTACAAATAAATTCCTCTCTGATCTAGTCCTAGTAGAACACAGTTTTAATCTGAAAAGAAGTGATGAAATCATGTACTGTCCTCATAAAAATATATTAGGGTTAACACAAGACTGGTCAAATCTGTTGCAAGTGCTGTACAGTTACAATAATGATGAATTTTTACTGTTTATCTGGAATTAAATTTTAACTAGAGATCAGGAAAGATATGATCATCCAGGTATAAACTATTTTAGTCCATTATTTTGAAATATAAATTTTATAAGAATGGGGTGCCTAAAAATATCTGGAATAATTAGACCACATTAATCCAATGTTCAACTAACTTCCACTTGTGGGAGTATTGATACAATTTACCTGCTATTTCCTACCAGTCATTATTGCTCTTAAATAATTTTAACCTGTCTTACTTATCTGTGCAAGAGGGTTGTATTTTGAACAAAGGTAAAACCCAAGTAATTTATTTGGTTTCGTTTCAGTAAATTTCTCTCTGACTTTGTAAAACTATTAACTCCCTGTTTTCTAACATATGCATAAATGCCACCCATCTTCATCCTAAACATGGATATCTGTGTATCACAGTTCTCTTCCTTCATATAGTATTAATTTACAATGCTTAATCATTCTAACAAGAAACTAACAGATTCCAGTGCTTCTCTTTAACGATAACCATACTTTTTTTTCTCTCCTCATAATATTCTCCTCTTTTTTCTTTTTTTTTCTCTCCTCTTGGCAGTCAGATGAATGATTCAAAAATGTTTTGTCTGGAGGAAGATGACCAGTCTCTTTATCTGCAAAGTGTTTGAGCATATACAAAATGTGCCACACACATCTTTTTGTGCTGTTTGAATTATTGCATTTGTCTGAAATAGGTTAAATCAGATTCATTTTTCTTAGTATCTACATTGAAGTAGTATACTACATAAATAGAAAAATCTCATTGACCCTGAATATATTTGCAACAACATTTCATATTATGGACATATTCTGATTTCATTTACACTGGCCTCCACCTGGGGAAGTTGCTCACCAGGGGAATAAATTGAGAAAGAAACCTAGATCACTGTAATGAAAGTCAATGTTAATATATATCCCATACTTTCTGGCAATAGTAAGCAAACAGGCTGCTATCTACTTTGAATATCTGCATTAAAATGTTGTATGCAAAATAATCTGTCACGAGGTCCATTTGGTATTCAAAATAAATATTTCTGAATTGTTTTAAACTTAGTTCCACTATTTCTTATACCAGTGGAATTCCAGCTTATTTATTAAAACCTGAGGGCCCATCACGTGATAGGTTGTAATCAATAAAACTTGTGCCAACTGATGTTGTTCTGCATGTCAAGTCATATTGCTACAGATCTGTCTCTAGGATGTTACAAAGCACTGGTTTGTTTGTGGTGTTCTTTTCTAACTTCTCAGCACTGACACAGAAATTGTTTCTCATAGCTATAACAACGGGAAAAAACAAATCATATTCCATCCCTTTCTAAATAGAAACAAAACCAGACCAACAAAAGCAATAGAAAATTCTACTCAAATGCACCATTTCTGCATTGCCTCACACAAATTATGCAAACTAAATAAATTACCTTCTGGTAAGAAACTTGCATGATCACTCAGTCATGTCAGCTTGTTGCCAAACCTGACTAATTTAAGCAAACAAACTAACCAACCAATCAACCCATAAACTACATTTGACATTGCTGGATCATCTCAAACACTACAGCATTCATCCAGATTATCTCAGTGTATATAATTTAAGATATAACCTAGATTTTATTTATAAGATTTTTTTTTTCTCTACATTGAGGAAGTTAGGGGAGAGAGGGCCTTTTTGAAGGAAGAAGATAGAAGAGCAGAATAATCAAGGATAATGTGCTAAGTTTTATGGTAGAGACTCACAGGGGATTGATGAGGTCAAGATAAGTTCTGTCCTTCATATGCACTACGGAAGCCAATTCTATGGCTCTTCTGGGATCAGCTGTTTTAAGGCTGGGGTTTTTTAATCTAATATATATTTACATATATCCAGAGACAGGAAAGGACTTTTGTTGCTATTTGGTTTTTGACAACTGGTCTGCTATTTAGTTCTCATACATTCCTTCATTAATGTCTTGGACATTGCAGGAAAAGAAGACAAGACACCAGGAATGTGGTTTAAGTAGGCCGTGACTTCATAAATAACACATCTGGGAACCATCTGGCACTGACTCGTCCAGTGCAGGTCATACTTTCTTTGTAATCCATACCACGTGGTGGCAAACTGCCATCAGCTCTCCACCCTGCTAACATGGCCTTAGCATCACTCATGGGATCCATGGGCCCCCTTCCCCCCAAAGAGGACTGAAAACAGAAAAAGGAGTCTGTATCTCAACTAATTTGAATGTAGCCCCAACCTTCTTTGCAGTCTTCTGTTCCCTTCTCACCTCTGATTACAGTTTATCATAAAGTGGACTCCTTAGTCAATATTTACCTTCACTGGTCGTTTGCTACAAGGAGACAACAGCTTTTCTACCTTAGCCAGATTCTCACATTGTCAGTAACCAATTCCATTAGGGCAGCCACATTGTATTCCCTTTCAAGTCAGAAATTTGGACACAACATAGAATTCAACTGAATGCACAGCCCAAATGAGTAGTTATCTGATTTTTCTTTTCAGCTAATTTATAAATCAGCCAAAATGCTCCTAAGGAAGATCACCTAAACTTTCTCGTGTGGTGTCCTGAAATTATAGTTATTTTGCTGTAATGTGATCTGGCTGAACTTGTGACCTCTTATCCTAATCTCAATTCTGCCATTATTTTTTTCCTTCCATTGGTTTTATCATGATTTATCCTGATACATTCATACTGCCTCTCCCTCATCCTGAAAGAATCAGAGCTATCTTCTGCCACCCTGCTATGCCTCTTCAGTTGGGCTAATGCCTACCTGAAAGCCAAGAGATCAACTTTCCGAAAAACTACCTTCCTGATGCAAGCCAAATGCACACTGTTAGTCAGACAATGTATTTACAGTCTGACAAATCATTCTGAAATATAGGGTGAACATGGATCCTACTGAAACTGTCCCCTTTGTGCTCATGTGTCATCTCAGATATTATCAGTAGCAATCGCAGTCTTTTGGGTTCCTATTGCCACATCAGCTTTAGATAGTATCATTTTCTTTTGGAGTGAAGAAGAACCCAGTTTATGATGATAATGCCTCTAGTACATATTCTTTGATATTAAGATGAAATTAAATACTTTAGGAATTAACATCCTTCCATGGAAAACATCAGTTGAATGGCATCAATTGACCCCGATCCTTGTCACATCTGAATAGCTTGAGAATATCGTACAATATTGTAATAAAGATATTTACTTCATCACCCTTATTTTTTAAAACATTTTGTAGACATCTAAGCCAAGGCTCTACCAAAATTTTATTGTGCCAATTCTTGAGAAACTCTGCAACTATCCCACCCTCTGACACTGTCAGGGAGTTTGGACTAGATGATCTTTTGAGGTCACTTCCAACTCATAACACTCTGTGATTCTGTGTGATTCTCTGACCTCCTTAAATCTCATATAAAGGTTCCCTTGACTGATAGACTCCTAAAATAATGACGAATAATATTACAGCAAAAGAAAGCAGTATCAGATTCCCTTGTACTTCAAAAAATAAATACAGAAATTGGAAATTTGTAATACTTTAGGGTAGATTATCTTTCTCTGCTTAGGGAAGGTGAATAAAATTATTCATGCTTGCAAATTTCTATATTTTTTCTATGTTGGCAAAATTTCTGCTAGAAACCAGGATTCCAGAAGCCAAGTACATGAATAGGCTTCTTGCTGGCCCCCAGAAAATTTTCCAAATCTCTTAGCACTTTCCCTGTTTGGTTGATTTCAAAAATATTTATTTAATTTTCATTATTCCCTAAAAATCAAATTTAAACTGTTTACAAAAATTTACTTGCCCTATAATACATCAATCTATGTTAAATATCTGTGATAGCCGACTGTAGTTCTACTCTTCCATTTAAGGGTTAAAAAAATATCAAGACCTCTCCAAAATTAAACATGCCATTTCATGCTTTGCCTATAAGAAGGTCTTTATTTAAAGCACAGCTGATGGGAAAGTATCCATTTCAAAGTGACTTCCCAGAATACTAAAGGTACCATAACTATAGTTAATGTGTTTTGGTATTGCAGTCACCTTAATTATTTTCACAATAGTAACAGCTTTAGTAAGCAAAACAACCTGGATTTTTCACTAAAAGGTGAAATTAGAGACAAGTCTAGTTAATGGGGTTCTAGCTCTTCAGTATATGAAGTATATATACTGATATACTGGCCCCTCAAGGGTCAGTACTGAGACCAGTATTGTTCAATATAATCATTGATGACCTGGATGAGGGAATAGAGTGCACAGTCAGCAAGTTTGCTGATGACACAAAGTTGGGAGGGGTGGCTGACACACCAGAAGGTTGTGCTGCCATTCAGCAAGATTCAGACAGGGTGGAGAGCTGGGAAGGGAGAAATTTAATGAAATTTAATAAGGACAAGTGTAGGGTCTTGCATCTGAGGAGGAACAACCCCAGGTACCTGTAGAGGTTGGGGTCTGGCCTGCTAGAGAGTAGTGCAGGTGAGAGGGACCTGGGGATCCCTGGTGGACAGCAGGATGACCATGAGCCAGCAGTGTGCCCTTGTAGCCAAGAAGGCCAATGGCATCCTGGGGTGTATTAGAAGGGGGGTGGCTAGTAGGTCAAGAGAGGTCCTTCTCCCCCTCTACTCTACCCTGGTGAGANTGTAAAGGGTGAGTGTCAGGAGGATGGATCCAGGTTCTTCCCAGTGATGGCCAGTGATAGAACAAGGGGAAATGGTTCCAAACAGGAACATAGAAAGTTCCATCTTAATATAAGGAGGAACTTTTTCACTGTGAGGGTGACGGAGCACTGGAACAGTCTGCCCAGAGAGGTTGTGGAGTCTCCTTCTCTGGAGACATTCAAGACCAATCAACATGTTCCTGTGTGATCTACTCTAGATGATCCTGCTCGGGCAGGGGGTTGGACTGAGTCATCTTTCAAGGTCCCTTCCAACTCCTGACATTCTGTGATACAGTGCAGAAAAAAAATGAGTGGGTTAGACTCCTGGCCCCTGGGAAATGAGGGGAGACTTCACAGTCTCTCAAACAAAGTCCTGCTGGTATGGCTGACACCTCAAATCTTTTGGACACACAAAAGCAAATAAGTTTTTCTGTTCCCTGCCTTCTTAAAGCATTTTTTTTTTTATTTCTAGCAACAGTCAGGTACCTAGATAGAGATCTTAGAGTTGTAGATGCATATGCATATATGTGTAGAATGTCCTCAAGGGAACCCATTCACTGGATAAAGAGGAGCCAAGAAGCTGAACCCTCTGCTTTACCAGTCAGCTCTAGCACCCTCCTTTTGTCTTTTCCACACTTGAGAAGAGACTCAGTGGCTAAAGAGGAGGTGGGTTGAAAAGCTATGATATATAAAAGTCAAAGTCTCCGCTGTCCCAGACTGTATCCCTAGCCTCTGAAGATGTGGAATGGGCTCTCCAGATGGACAGTGTACGGGGCAATTGTTACAGTGAAAACTTTTAAGAAAAAATTCTCAAGCATTTCAGTTCAGAAGCTTTCTCTTGTTCCTAGAGCTTTGTATAATCATACCATTCCCTAATTGCTACTGAGAGAATGTGCTTTGAGTTGCAAACTGATGAGAAGAGCAATAATTAAGAGGGTATACCAAGTACATCTGCCTTAAGCAAAAGTAATTTGCAATACTGAATTAATGTATTCTTTGTCTATCAGAGATATTTGGTGCCACATTTGCTTCTGTTATTGTTTTGGGCATATTTATTTATTCTGACTGATTCTGTCTCCCATGAGTGTGTTATTTCCCCGATCTCACTTTCTTTTTTTTTTCCCCTGAATAAATGCAAAAATAAATATGCCAGGAGAATGCTTCTCTGTGATACCCTGCACAAAATCAAAAGGCATTTTTATATTGTTATTTACAAGTAACTCATAAAGTACATACATATCTTTTGAAAAAGTCAAGTCTTCTCTGAGATGGAAATTATTTTTTAATTATTTTTGTTTAAAAAATACCCTAATTTTATCTAGTTCGAGTTTCTGTTCCACTATTGTCTCAATAAACTTTCTCATGATTCCAACAGATGCAAGTATTATGAGGTCAATTTAATTTATTTGAGGGTATTACTTTAAGTATTGCTTTACCTAAACATGTTTCCTGAAGATCTTTCCACCTCACAGATTGGCAAGGGCTAAATCTGCAATAGAATTTAGGTGTTGAAATACAGACTATTGCAACGTTTTTTGTATCCTACCACCATCCTGTTTCCCAGTGCAAGGCATGAGGCAATTTGGGTTATTAGCAGTTGATTCAAAGCAGCTAGAAGTGAGTGGGGAGCTCTCCACGTTAAGCTAAGGATATATGCGTATTGCCTGCACCATGTCCCTCGCAGGGATTTAACCGAGTGTGAATTTAGACTGCAATGAAGTGCTTCCTTCTATTCTGGAGTCACATCTGGAAACCCTTTCCTGAATGAGGCATCTATACCAAGTCAATCATTTCCTGAAAAATAAAATCTGTAGGGAGTTTTTCATTCCATTAAACCCAGCTGCCTAGTGGTTAAAGCATCTGACTACTTTAACTACATGAAAGGACGTAGGTGATCTACGTTTAACTGTGTCTCCCCGTGCCCCACTCGGAGTATACTCAGAGCCTGTTGGGACAGTACACTAGCCATGAGGGTATAATATATTTTGGGGTAAAATTTCTAGTTGCTTTTAAAGCCTTTTGTATAAACTACTTGCATATTCACTTGGAGCAAGGAGTAGGAGCTGAATTTCCCTGGTGTGTGATTTAACCACCAGGCATTCTAACTCTCTCTCTGGCCTAATGAATATTTCATATTTTATTCTGTGGAACAACATATTATGCAATCATTCAATTAAGCACTGTCTCATAATGCATATGCACAAGGTGTTATTCATGAATAACACCACTGAAGCTGAGAGGCTTGTTTTGTAAAATAAAAAAAGCTGTTCTTCATTAAGCACTACATCTTTATCGTTCTGCTGTTGAAAGCAGAGCTCACGTTTGGAAGCAGAATATCAAACAGCCATTATTGAAAATATTAACAAACCCCAGTCAACTTCCAAACCAGAATGGAGAGGGTTGGAGAAAGAGGATGGTGGTCTTTATCACCTGAGGCATCTTCATCTGTCTTTGAAGTTGCACACGGCTTTTGGGGGAAGGAAGGCAAGAAACAGTTCAAAAAGCAGAAATACCAAATATTTGGGATCGGGGACAGGCATCTTGTGAATGAAAGAGGTAGGAATTTCAAAACGCAAAAGTGTTTGTGGTAAAGGAAGAAGAACCAAAATTTTAGGTCTGAGAGACTAATGCCTTACTAATGCCCTTTCTTTTATTTTTATTTCTTTTCTTGCACTGAATAAAGTGAAGTAAGAAGTAGATGCCACTGCATCATCCTCAGGAAAAAAAGGCAAAGGAACGAGGAGAAGAAGATCTCAAGAAGATAGCTTATCTAAGAAAACAGCTTGCCATTTTTCAGGAACTTACTTACCCTACTCCACTTCCAAAGACCACAGGCAAAGGCTGGAGAGGCCTAAGAAGAGAAGGCTAGTTGTAAATTTGCCTTATCAGGAAGAAAAAATGTTGACAACCTGAATTAAATCACTGCATTAGAAAGATTTTTACTTAAGTATTTTTATTTTATCTTAAGACACATTTAGTGTCATCTGCAAAGTCTTGGCCAGCATTTTGACAGTACTCTGAAATGTATTGAAATGTGCTAGAATCTGTTGCAGGTGGGCATGCTGGAATGGCAGAGGCAGCTGGAGATACTTGCTGGACCTCACAACCCCCCCTCCCATTGCTCATGTAGCTTCCTTGAGGTCACAGACTTTGCTGGACACAAATGGCACATGGGTAAGTAGCGAGCTCTTGCCAATCTGCCACATGGAAGTGTAGGGAAAAAAGTGTAGGAAGTGGAGGAAAATACCAGGTTTGAGCTGTGCTATGCAGCTGCATCTGAGCTCAGTTTGTTGTTTAGGGAGAGACAAGGGTAGAGGAGACAGGGATGGGGACAGTAAGTGGGATCAATCTGTCCTTTAGGTCCTTATGTAAGGTAACAAAGGGACATGCATAAATATCTGTTGTTAGTGACAGAGCTATTAAAGGACCTGATTCCTGCCCCCATTCCGGGAGGAATAAATTCCAGTGGAATTTATGTGTACAGCAACTTAAAAAGGAGTTGTGGTTATGTGTTTTCCATAGCTCTCTTGTTTAGGAGGTAATTAAGGTATTAAACTTCCAAATAAAGTGGTATGTTAATATGCAGTTTTGACCTTGTAGAAAATTTGTGACAGTAGCATCAGTCGATTGCAATCATGAGTGTTTTTCATTCAGTGTTGCCATGAAGAGATGAAGATGCAGGGTAGTCAAATGTTTACAAGCTCCTCTATGGTCACAAAGAGATACAAAGCTATAATTTTAAAGCCAGTTTTCTCTATATTTTATTTGTATTGTGCTACTAAATACTGGCATGAAATCAAGATCCTTGCTTTTTTTTACATTTTCATTCCTGTAGTACCCACTTTAAGTCATACTAATTTGCTTTTTCAAGTTTTAGAGTATTCTAACCTTTTGTTGTCCTCTTTCAAAAATAGTCTGCTATAAAAAGTTCATATTGATCCTATGCATTAATCCTTGATGAGAACTCCTACATTGAGCTAGTTTCACCAAATTTCCTTTCCAAATTAAGTTACTCAAGGTCAAAACTGCTACTGTTCAAGCCATTCTCCCCAAGTTTCATATACATAGGTAAACTTTCAAGACTTGTGAACTCAGAAGTGTTGTAATTCCACCAGCTCCTTAATCCTTATGCTTTTCGATTTTCACAAATATTATGTCCTTCAGCAGCCGAGAACTAAAAAATACCCACAACTTCATAGCATCAGTCAGCGTTTCCTGAAATTTTCAGAGAATGCTTCATCTGTCGAGATAGCATTGCAGTCTGCAAATGATGAATTGGAAAAACTGCTAATATTATCAGTGTCCCTATAGAGACTGTAAACACAACACATCACAAATTCTATTCAGGAGGACCACGAGTTTTGGTAGACATCGTAAGGTATGCTATTTCTGGGCTTCAATTAAAGTACTTCAGGAAAATGGCCAAAAAAGAGAAATCCAGACAGTGCATTGAATAATTTGTTGACATTTTTATACCTAGAGGTGCAGGTAGTTCTTCATATGGGTGAGATTCAGTGCAGAGTTTATCAAGTCAAAGGAAGTCTTTTTTTCACTGCACTGTTTGGGATCTCTGATCGGTCAGTAGTCAAGCCTCGCACCACTCTGTGTTGGGCTCCTTGTTGGCACCACTGTTTACTGGATCTTCCTTTCCCAAGGAGACACTATTCACACGCACCTTGAAAAGACTGTGGGCACCTGAGCAGTCTACAAGGTGGCTGAGTAACAAGTGGTTTGGCATTGGAATTATATTTACAAGTCTAATTTAAGACTGTGGCTTTTACATTAATGAGTATTCTAAGTTCAGTTAAGGCCCTTAACAGTTGACAATTACTGTTTCATAATTATCTTCATAAAAGTATTCTGCTTATAAGAATAAACAAAACTAAAAGCAGACATTGACAGAGTAATGATCATTGTCTCCTTTCAGCACATGTATTTAAAACCATCAATGCTGACTCTGGTTTTGACCTGAAAATGAGTTAATTTTTAATTAATAATTTAATTCTCACCTTGTTGTATGTTTAATTGTAAATATTTCATAGCTTACTTTTACTTGAAATATTTTTCTTTTAATGTGATTTTGTGCTATAAAATGAGATGGACAAATAAGTAGTTTTGGCTTGTCCTTTGTTCACTTTTGCAGTAAACACTCATCTTTATTGTTGTGTTGAATCACACAAAACCTGATACTTTTTCTGCTGATTTTGGGGAAAATAAAAATCCCTACCTAGTACTTTAAATAAGTTTAATATCCAAATATCAGAAATACCTTGAATGTTTGATCTTTCTTTGTTTCCTACAAAAGGAAAAGCCTCTTCTCTTTATATCTCATCCTGTCACCACCACTACTTGAGGTTAACATATTGTCTGTCTACTTTTAATAGAAACATTCCTCATGTATTCTAACAAATCGCGTATATCTGAATTCTACATACAAAGCTGTAATTCCATTGAGAGTTTGTAGTGACATTGATAAATGATGTCACCAGAACCCTTTGCTTGAATTACAATCTTAATTATGTACACCTGGGTTCTTATTATTCCTTATATTATTTCTGTCATAGCACTATCTTGTCCTATTCTCACTCTGATGCTAATTTGTTTTATCAGCAACCTAGGCACTGCAGCTTAGCAAAGCCCGTCCACAGTGTTTAAATGACTGTAAATTTCTTCCTTGTTATTGCTGGTTTAAAGGCAGAGCATAGCAGTAAACAACTAAGACCTTTTTTTTTATGTGAAGCTGGTGTAGATGGCATATAAAGTTTTTTGGGGTTGTTTTTGCTTTCCTCAGAGTTCTCTTACTTAGGACTATCCAGCATTTCTGATTGCTTCTAATTGTTTCATGTCTTTTGAGAAAAGAAGAGGAAAAATATCTGTTTATTTACTTATTTATTTTTGCGGCAGAGGAATTCCCATATGGCTGAAGATGGGAAACACAGTGTACGGTAAACCTGACAATGGGAAATACAAGTTTCTTCTAGTTCTCATTCTCTTGGTTTTTTTTTCTATATTCACCTTGTGAACCCAACCAGGATTACTTTTGTCACAGGAAATATAAAAGGCCCTGCTTTGAGTGCATGTGTGGCCAATGGAATCCCTTTAAAATGATCAATCAGTCTGTGGCTTGCTTTGCTCTGGAAGCCCCTTGAAGAGACAAGCTTGCAACAAAGGTGATTAAAAGCTCCCAAATCCACTTTATCCTCCTAACATTTAAAAAAGCATGAAGAAAGCTTAAATTTTTAGGATATAACTTGCATCTGTTCATTATGTTTATTCAACTTGAAGAATGTAGGTCCTATCTTGTACAACACTCACAGTTACACATTTGCAAAAAAATTCAGAGCTAAAAGCTAACACATTAGTTTTGAACACAATCTTTAGTCAGGCAAACATACTGATGAGCTGTGTCAGACTTGAAAAAAAGGTGTTGGAAGATTTACTTCTTGTAACCGTTTATTCCTCCACCTTCTTCTGAGCTATCTTCTTTTTCTGTCCATTGACAAAATCTGAATTGCATATTCTAGAAAAACAGGTACATTTCTGCTTCCTTTGTGGTCTGTCCTCCCCATCATTAGTGATCACACTTCCTTTTCCCTTTCTTCAACAGCAATCCACAAAAGCCTGAAAGAGTAGGAATTTTGATTTTTGAAACGCTCCGAATTTTGGAGCATTCATTGCTGGAAAATCAGGAGTAAAACTTAGAAATCAAAAGGAGTGTGGACAGAAATCTGAACAATAAGTATAATTCTTTTACCAAAGGTGTTTTAAACAGATGTTTGCTTACCTTTCAGTTTAGTCAAGATGGCGGGTATATTTATGGTAATCATTTACTTGTACATGAACAACCCCATGTGCTCAAGCCTACACTACAAAAATGATTCATTCTTGTCTCAACTCTACCACTGAAAATCTGTGCTTACGTTATTGCTCCTGACACTTGCTACGTACATCTTTACAGTCTCAGTTCTTTCTCATGAGATGTATAGATCCAAATGATCCTTTGAACTTTTCCCATACTGTTTCTTGAGCACAAGGTCTGTTCTGATGGCTCTTGTTGTCCCAGATGTATATGGCAACTTCCTTCAGAAAACATTCAGTCTTTCTTCCATTCCCTGGAGTGACTGTTGCTTTTTACTGTTCCACAGCTTCTAAAATGCTAATTATCATGCCATGGATTTTAATTCTGAACTTTGGCTATTTCTCAATATTTCCAGCCTATGTCACTAACCATGACCTTTGGAAACCCTATAAGTCATTATAACACTCAGGAATATAGAAAGCTGTAGGAAGGTGGACTCAAAAGCAAGCATTGTTGGTTGAGAGAAAATCTAAGCCTGCCTTTACTTTGTTGATCCTTTAAACACATACATCAGTTTTCAAAAATCTTTTTCACACTTCTGATATGTTCACAGTGATATGCTTTTCAGAAGGCCTTGGCACCCAAATGTTGCTTCAAATTCAGCCAAATTGCATGTTAATGACTTTAAATATACCAGAATACATCAGTTTCCCATTCTGTCACCCTTCTCAATTTCAAGAGTCTATTACACACCTTTTTTTTATTTTTTTCAGGGCAGAAGATTCAAATAGGTGTTGATGTATGTGTGTATGTGCACACATGAAAACATGTGGATGATCTTTGTGAACAGCCTTGATTTTCTGTTTTTCCAAATTCTGAGGCATGCAAGTTGTTGCCTAGAACATCCTTCAGAACCCACTCTGAAAAATGTGAGCCAAAAAGATAACAAGATGAACCACAGATGCTGTTGGAGAGATTTGAAAATTGTAAGCTCTTTCTGGTTTACTAGTTTTACTTTAGCCTTTCTGTGATCCTCAGTTTAAAAAAGAAAGTGCGAAACTAAGGGAAAAAAATATTGCTGGAAACTTAACACACATGGTTTACTAGGCAGAGCTTAATCCACCTAAGGCTCCTTAAAAAGCAGTGAGCCAATAAAGCTAAGTTAAATACTTGGAGTTCAGACACTTAAAGCTTCATTGAATCAGGAGTTTTACAGAATCTCAGTGGTAACATTTATTTCCACACCAGGTAAAAATTCATGTACAAAACCTGACTTGTGTTAGAGAAAAGAGGCAGGGGAACAGATTCCTGTGGCTGGGATCCAGTTCTGTAATTTTCCTGTTAGTTTGTGTTTGTGGAGATGGAAGGAGTTCCTATGTAACTAGAGACTCTGATGGGACAACTTCCATATTATTTTAGACTGAACTCTGTCATTGGTGAATAATGCTTAAGGGCAGTTCATAGAGAATAGGTATGGCCTGGAACAGCAGTGAATGAAACAGTCCCAGCACTGTTGATTTTAGCTGCTTAAATGAGAGACAAATCTCAAACTCTTTTTTTTTTTTTTCCTCAAGGTCTGTGCAAGCTCTCCATGAGTTAGGACTGGCAAACCATTCAGCTTGCTGCTTTAAGCAGACAAATGAAATTATTAGTGTGGCACAGTTTGTTTTCCTTCTCCGTTCATTGTCCAAGACACTCACTGATTTTTCTTTCTAGTTCAGTTGCAAACCTATTTTTAACAAGAATCCTAAATGAAGGAGTTGAGCTGACCAATACCTTTCCCTGCATTCCTTAGATTATTTTGCATGAAAAGAGCTGGTTTTTTATCTGTTTCTTCTTTTCTTGATCTTTGTTTGCTTCCTCCAAAATATACTTCACCTGTCTCCCCAGGTTAGAGTGAAGTCTTTCTTAGACAATAGATTTGTGTTCCTTCCAAAGTAAAATGGGATCTTAATTAGGTTGGGGTCCCCTTGGTGTTATAGTAGTGCAAAACATAAATAATACCAGGAGCAGTTGAGAGGGAGCAGTGGTCCTGCATTCAAGCCCTTATGATCTGGTTTTGGACATTGTAAGTACATAAATGTACTTTGGGTTCAATCCCAAGGTCAGTTACCAAACTATAGGTTAGATTTAACTCCACTGGATTGAACAGAGCTGATACAGATGTATACTTGGATAACTAAAACAGATTTTTTTTTTAAATTTTGCCTCAAATAGTTTGATTCAAAACTTTCTCCCACTATGTCTTTTGAGGGTGGCAGATTGGAAACTCATTAGCTAATATTTTTTATTTAACAAGCCCTATACAGTTATTTAAAAAGAAACCAAACCCCAAATATTCAATAACAAAATCTCTATATTATATAGTGTCTTAGAAAACAGATTTTCCAGTCTCTCTTTGAGTTCTGAAATAAAATAATGCATCGAATACATTGGTCCATGTCCCTTGCCCTGAACATACCTGGGACACAGACTCACTCACAGTTCATCATTCCAAGCTGAGACACCTCAGTTATACGAGGTGGCTGTTGCCTCCATGCTCTTCTGTTTGCACTTCACATTGGGAAGAAAACGACTGCAATCCTTCCTGGTGCACTCAAGATGAAGGCACGGGAAATGTACTGCAAGCAAATTTCACCCAAAAAGGGGGAAGAGGATGGTTTGGAAAACCATTAAACTCATTTCTTCACTGCTCCGAAGTCGTGTGTTTGCCATTTGCTCCAATTACTGCACAGAGCACATTTCTTTCCTCCACATACTTCCTCCTCCTCCTCGTTATGATTTTCCCACCCTTGTGAGACACAAAAACAGAGAGCCCATCATTAATCTTCTTTCCCAAAGTGTTTAGGTCTATGCGATCTGGCTTTAATTACCAGCCATGAGAAGAACTAATTACCCTGGCCTAACAAAGACAGGATGGCGGAAGGGGGAGATGGTGTGAGGATCTGACAGTGCACATCTTATCTTATTAGATATTCCCATTGCTACTTCTGTGTCACTTGAGAGAACAGATAAAAGGACAAGTATGCAGGAGTTGCTCCAAGTTTATAAAAGCCTCCAAAGATACCTCTGTGGGAAATAAAGTTTTCCTTGTGGGAGTAGTTGTTGTGGAGTGCAGAGAAACAGAGAGCAATTCAACAATAAGTGCGTAATGATAATGAGTTGACCAGTGACTCAAAGGTGAGCTATGCAAGCCTAAAATAAGCATTACGAATGTGAAAGTCTATAATTCTGAATCAAGGGACAAAATATTTCACTGCTTAAAATATAAAGAAGCTACTTGGCTTTCTATCAGCTGAAGCCAAGTCTGGCCATAACACTTCTGAAAAGTTCTCATCTGTGGAACAGAGTTATCCATAACAATACACTTAATATCTCCAAAATATACTCTTTTGCTTCAATAATTTTCTTATTTAGCATGGAGGTCAGACTGGAACACTGACTTACAAATAAGCACTCAACACTGAATGGAGCTACAGCTTGTTGAACTTAAAGCACTTCAATATTTCAGCCAAGAAAACATGTTCTGTCTCTGATCCTTCTGTGTACCTAAATGAATTGACTGGGTGCTTTAAAATATCAAGTATAATGCAGGAATAGCATTTAAAGGGAAGGATGTGTATGGCAACTTTATGTTACTTAGTAACTGGGACAATAACATTAAAAATGATAAGTGAAATGGGAACCATTCCAGGAAAAATACATAATGTCTGAGCTCTCAGTGTAAAACATCTTGCAGAAGTCCTGAAAAGGATGAATAGGTCAAGACCAGAAAAAAGCACAGGACTCCTCTGGAGAATCTGGCATTTAGATAGTGGTTTTCTTCTGGCTGAAAACTCTGATGTAACACATCTGGCAGAAGTGTGGCATGAGGTGGAGGCCCTGTCCCACAAGCTGTTCTCACAGCTTGAGATTCTTTGTCCTCCACCATGTTCTTCATTGGGAATCTGTAGCAGGGGTGTTACTGATGCTTGGAAGACACTGAATTGACAGATATCATTAGTCATCCCGCTCTGCTTTGAGATGTGAAGGTATCCCAAGATGTCCAAAACATAGTGTTAGCCTGGTAAGGGTTCCAGAAGCGATGTTTCTTTGTTAAGGTGCTGCTCTGGTTTAATAGATGATTCTTTCTACCTGGTTTTAATGTTGACTCGTGAAGAGCAATGGCTCTTTTGATGCCCAGAATGGCAGGCAGTAAGCCCTTTTCTCCTGAGTACAATCACGCGGAAGCTGTCTTGCTGTGCCTTCACATCCAAAGCGCTGGTTCACCTTAACTCAACTTCTTGGTATTTTGTGATACATCATTAAGTGCTGCGAGGCTTTTAGTGTTTATTTACTTCAGCAAGATTTTGTCCCACTTCCTATGATTCATGACTCAAACTATGATGCAGAATCAATCAACTTTAATTGCCCCAGCTAGGACAATTACATTATGACAATTAGGAACATAGTGCCTGGTGATTATTATTACCCTTGCCTTTCTTCAGGGCCTGAATTTGCTTTAATTGATTTCTTTAGAAGGCCTAGCCTTTGGGGGATGCATATCAGGGTCAGTTATGTTTCTACATTATTTTAGTGCTTTGGAAGAGGTAGAGAAGGGAGAGTTTGTATGACAAAGTATCCTGTGTCAATATCCTGTATGTAACAGGAAAAAAATGTTCATCCAAGATCTTAGTCTGAAATTGTTTTGTTTTTTAAATAAACCTAAATTGATCAGATTGCAAAGAGAAACTATGTTGAATTCTCTTGAATGCCTCCAAACATTTCACTTGCTGGGTGACAGACTAACTATGTTGAAGAGCTGCTGTGTCAACATTTTATGTTGCAGCTGACTCATCGTGACTTTCATGTGCACAAAACAGTAAACAGAGAAATTTGTGTTGATTTGCTGAGTGCTGTGCAATCCTTCACCCACCTGAAGTTGTCATCCATCTGAAGTCACCTCCAATAAATACATTAAGTAACACATTATCTAATGCTTCTCCAAGCCTTATCAATAATGAATGCTGCAAGTATTTGTATGTTCAGGTTGCTGCTCAACCTTGTGTGACAGACCAGAATCAAATTACCATGAATGGCATGTGAGAGACCTGTGGGGTAGTTAGAGATGGAGGCTCTGTGCACTGGCAGAAAGGAATGCATGTGTTGCTGAGCTCAATAGCATTCACATTGGCTATAGGCAGGCATTTGTATTCTGCATTGTATGAAACACTAAAAGAAGTTTTATGGGCTGTGTAATGTGGAAAGTAAACCTCTCCGGTCATAATTGTCTGTGAATTCCAGACTGGATTCGTGGCCTATGAATCCCAGCTAATAAGTTTTCTCCCCTCCCTTACCAGGGACCAATAGTCACAGGGGGTGGTTTCTCTCTCGCTCGTTCGCGCTCTCTACACACACACACACACACACACACACACACACACACACTCACATATTTCTTCAATTCTCCTGCCTGATTTTTAGAGAGATGTAAAAGACACTCCTTCCTGCCAGTCCAACTAGAGCAGCACAAACTCAAGGAGTATGTGTATCCTAGGGAACATGGTCCCTTGGAGCAGAAGAAAATAGGTTTGTACAGATCCATTGCAACTAAAGGTGCAAANGAAGGAAGGAAGGAAGGAAGGAAGGAAGGAAGGAAAAAACCACAAACCAACAAAAGATTATGTAAATACATAGTATTTTTCACACTAGAAGGTTCCAAACTATTATAAACAGGCTCACTGAAATGCCTGTTATATAGGTAGGAGAAAGACAGCAGCTGTTTAATGCTGCACAACAAGCTGCACTACATGGTTGTGGTCAGGAAATGAAGAACAGGTTTTCTCTGTGGAAAAAAGTGGGGAATTTAAAAGAGCAGAATATTTTTATCCACACTGAGTTGGGGCCACACCATCAGCTTTAAGACCTTTGCTTTTGTAAATATGACATGAGATCCCTCGGCAGCAAAGCTATGTTTTCTTTCTTTGTAAGAAAACTGTAAGCCACAGAGTTTCCACAAATAGTAGCTGCACCCAAGAATCCATAGGGTTTGTAAAAAGTATCCCAGAAGGCCCAATCCCACACCCTTCCAGTTCTCTGATATTCTTTGGGAAGATGATATTCAATCAAAACATGAACCTGGACTGTTGATGTCCAAGTCCTGAAAATACATTATAAGTCATGAAAGAAGGGTTTGTGGCACAAAGCAGTCCCACCACGTAGTGTCGGAGCAAACAACAAAACTAAACAAAACCTATCACTTTGGACAGAGTAAAGAGCTGGTAGATGCATCTATGAATATTAAACTCACTCCAAACAGCAGGGAACAGGCAACCTACTGTTTGAAGTAAGAATGTGTGCTTACAAATCATATGCTATTGAGGGACTTTCCACATCAGACCACAAGCCAGCAGGCACTCCAATTTTTACTCTAATGGTTCCTACAGTGTTGAACTGCCTTTCTTGCAGAAATCCCATTCACTTCATCTCTCTCTGTTTTTGAAACACCACCCTATGACCTTTACTGCCCATAAGGTGTTCGCACTTACAACTGTGGCCATACATTAATTCAGATCCTGGGTTGTTGCTTTGTTTTGGTGTTGGTTTGATTTGGTGTGTTGTATTGTTTTGTCTTTATTTTTGTGTGTGTGTGTGTATTTTAATTGTTTTGCATTTCATGTGTACTATGACACTAAGAAAAAAAAAAAAAAAAGACCACTATGATTTACTTACCATTTACTGAACTTTCCAGATAACCATGATAAATAATAACATTCTGGGCCAGCAAAGCATGGTATCTATTCCTACCAGTACTCATGGCAACCTTGCTGAAACATGTTTTAATACCATTGACCTAAAAAAAATATTTTTACTTCTCATCTAACCAGTCGAATTTTGAGATGACTGGTTTCTAAATAAAGCATCTTCAAATTGGGTACAACAAGAATGGGACTAATACAAAGGAAAACACATGAGCTTAACTTGAGATTATCTTTCTTTGTATGATTTATGGAAGTCCTACAGTAGTTTATCACAGTTATTCTAAGTTAGCTGATCTGGTTAAAGATTCTTTAAAAAACTTAAATGTGAAAGGGAAATGAGATTCATCATCTTCTTCCCAGAGTTCTCAATCTATAGGTATATTAAAAGGAAAACCTTTAATGCAAGTGGCCTACTGCTTTCTGGAGAAGTTCTGCTCTCATTTTCAGTGGTATCTATATCACCACACAGTCTGCTTACTTTCCATATGCTTTATAAAATTTATTTTAAAAGAACAAGCCAACTATATGCTGAACTAACAGATCAGTCCTAATCTCTTAGTTAAACATTATCTATTACATGAACCAGTCACAACTGAGTGTTTGTGTATTAGAACTATTCTGTGTGAGTATTTTAGTCTATATTCTTCACTTAATCTTGCCATACTAATAAATAAAATTAAAAAAAAAATTACATGCACAGTCATGCAAACACTGTTTTTTAAGTTGCTTGACTGTGTGCCAAGAAAAATGGCAAAATACAAAATTTTATAGTTAATATCAGGCCTTTTTCCAGGATACAAGCATTTTACAGGCATTCGTGTCTGCCATTATTCTTCTGTGTATTCTTATAATAATAAATTTTTGTGAATACAAATTATCACAGTGATTAAATAATGTCTCTATTTGCAATTGGAAAACTTTAGAGAACATTTTAGACCCACATTTTAACACTATGGATAAAATTCTGAAACTATTCAAATCATTTGGCATTGATCATTTTCTATACAGCAAATATGTCCCTTTTATAATTTATATGGCATCAAAGAGAGGAGGTAGAAAGAAATGTCAGACAGTGTGGCAATGTTTTTCTTTGTTGCTGAGATTATTATATGGTATTGGACTTACTTATATTCTATCTTCCAGAAGAAATTATTATCATTTTTAAAGTTTTGCAATAGATGGAGTCCAGAATATCATATATAATTTATAGAATGTAATTTTCAAGGACATCTGGACTTTCATAGAAGAGTCTCTGTAAAAGAAATTTGACTCATCTCGACAAACCAACTTGTTTCCAAGCAGTCTTTATGTGTACCTGCAGAACTCTTACCTTAAATAAGAAGGAACATATAGGCTGAAGAGCACAGAACAATTTTCTAACAGTAAGATTCAATTCTCTGTAAAGCACTCTCTCAAGGTACGTTGGTTGCAGGAGAACCATTGTTCGAGTCATTTAAAAGTAAACTGGACAAAACTTCATATAATACACTGTAGGGAACAATTCTGGATGAGTGAGGACTGTACGAGCTGATTTAAGAAATCTTTCCCATTTCTAACCTCTATGATTTTGCAGCAACTCTGTTGGATGACACAATATGCAGAGCTTCCAAAATGGCTGAGTACCAATCTTTTCATCTGGAACCACATTATATAGATCCTGTTTAAATCATGTCAGAAACTGGGGCACAGCAGACATATTACAGGACTACGATCCACAATAGAACCTTTGACATCAAAATATCAGTGCTATTGTCAAAATTT